>OY728160.1:900567292-901186502 GCA_963277665.1 Viscum album | reverse complement strand
GTACTATTCCCTCATATTATTTAGAGTGTTTTCATCATCACAATACCTTGATTATGTCTTATTTAAATCATCTTATTTGGTATCATATTTATATTCAAAATATGTTAACATCTTATCTTATTATATAATTCTCACCTTGAGAATCTCGATTCATTCAATATAACCAACTTCCTTATCAATTAACTCATCTTCTATTACATTTTCTATTTCAAACTATTTCATTAAAAAATATTTTTTTCCTAAGCTTATTGTATTTCTCAAGAAAATATTTAATCTCAGCATTCAACATATGTTTAGTGTAATAATATTCACCTTATTTATCTCTTATTAGGGTTTATTTATATTTTAAAACAAGATTCATAAAGTTTTTAAACCTTTTAGAAGTTTATTATTCTAATTGAATATTTTTTGTGGATAAATCATCAATTATTTTCTTAGAATGATTATTTATTTTATTCTTTTAAACCTCTTATTACATTCAAAAAATTTATTATTTTATTTGGATTTACTACCCCATCTCTTCTTTTGAGAACTATATTCTTTATCATCATCCTCAAACTTACCACCTTTATTATTTGGGAAATCAATTGCAAAATTTCAAATTCCACCACACTTGAAACATTTCAGTGGGAGTTTACCTTTATATTTTCCCTTTCTTTTACCAATGTTATTTTAAATGAGTGAAATTATTCACTCATACTATTTATAATTATCTTAATCTTCTTTAGAATCATCAGAGTGTTCTGTTTTTTCTTCCCTAACTTTAAGTTTCTTTAGGGATTAGAATGTCATATCCTTATCTTACTCGATACTTTTCTTAAAAACACATGATTTTCTCATTTCATAAGTAATAATAATATTTTGTAACTCATAAAGTAAGAAATCATATATTTCATCGAAAGAATAAATAGTTTCATCAAATATATAAGGAAAATTTATCATTAATTTCATTAAAATTGTAGAGTCTTCTAACATGTCTCAAAAACCTCTGATATTTTTGAAAATACCATTCACTATTGTGAAGTATTCATCAATAGTCTCATCACCATCCATTATAATATCTTAAAACTTTAATCTATAGATCTATATCTTGGATTCATTCAATTTAATATTACCTTCAAAAATGTTTTCAAACTTATCCCATATTTATTTAGGAATTTTGAGTCTCATCTCCTTTGTGTACACTTTTTTAGATAAGGTCCACAAAATTAAATTCCTTTCCTTTACATAAATTTATAAATTCCTCTTTTCAAAATATTACTTAAAAGAATATTTCTCAATTAGAGTAAACCCAATAAAAGTAACATAAAAAATCGCTTGGCCGAGAGAAATAAGATAAGGAATCATCACATTATTCCATCCATGATAGTTTTTTCATCAAATGTAGGTATCCATCTACTATAGATATAATTAACATTTTCATTCTTCAACCAAAATAGGATCTTCCATAGGGAACCTGGATTTCTATGATACCATATAAAGTGCATAAGAGATAGCGATATAACAGTAGGGTATGGGGGGGGGGAGTTTAATTAGTGTTATGTTTTACAATTTTTTTTAAAATTATCCTTTGTAACTTGTTAGAGTCAACATAAACTCATATTTAAATCACTCCCTCACTTAAATGAGAATAAAATTTAAAATATCACAAATCAAATAGTATTTTTACAAGGTTTTCCCTTTGATGTGAATGAATACATCTTTTCTATGTTTGGGTTGAGTTTGAGACATAAATGTATCAATAATTTGATAAAGTGATTACATTGAGGGAAGGTATCATTCTTAACCCTTTAAATTTCTAAACAAAAACTATCTCCCAATAGTTATTTATACTAGATCCCTCTTGTTTACAATTTAATGCCCAAAAAACAATAGAAATATATCCTTTAAGATTCATATGCTTTTATACAAACAAACAGATCTTTTGTATGAGCCTCTTGATTCTTTAAAATGAATTCAATCTCCCCTTTCTTATGAACCTTGACATCCAAAATATATAGCAATATAAATAGTTTATCGATCTGTCTCTCTTAATATTTTCCTCCTGCTTCTTAATAAATTCTCATAATCTCATATAATAACTAATACTCATTATTTTTAAAATTATAGAAGAATAATATTTCAAATATTTTCATTTGGAAACTACCATAAAATTTTTTGAATTATGATCTCCCTTTTAAATCTAGTCAAATACATCATGAGAAATCCTCCTTTCTTGATCTTCATAAATGAGATTCAAATATTTACATTTGAATGTCCATATTTATAGTATAAAATATCTTCTCAATATTATAATTAAATATCTATGATATTTTCTAATTATTTTTAATTAATATTTAAAAGTAAATCACTATTTATCCATGTATTCCTGATCACTTGTATTAATAATAATGAAACGTGACATTGTGATTCATCACAATATCTAATATTAAATTTTATCTGGGTTTCACATGGATGAAACAGAACATTCCTACCATGGTTTGATTTCATCGAACAACATAATCAAAATCTTCACAAAAATCTCACAACATATCATTGCAACACAAAAAATTTAGTTGTGGTATGGATGATTTATAAAACTCAGACTTAAACTCAACCTCTTATTATTTACAACATGTGTTTATAGTTCACAACTCAATATGCATGATGGAAACTTATATCAAATCATGATCTAACTTCAAAGTTTCATGTTTTTTTTATTAATTTAAGAATAGAATAACACCATATTATTTAATTATTCTTATCAAATCTTGATTTGAAATCCTACAATTTTTTTTCAAACATATTATTCTTACATAAGAGTTAGGTTAATCTTATATAGCCTCTATTTATTCTGAATTGTCTCAAGGTTATTATTATGAAGATATGAATCTTCTAGATTTAATCTCTGAGTTAATCATATACAACAACAACACAACATATGAACTCCACACAACGTATTATTGCGATGTAACAAAACTTTCATTTTCTCATATTATGTATTGTGCGATCCAAATGCATGATACATTATCACGTTGAAATGAAACTGAAGGTGATATGCCCTAAATATATATATAATAATGAATTTCTTGCACATATCTTATGGTATGGCATGCATGGATTAAATATATATTGTATTCCTAGCTCGAGGGAAGCTTGATCAAAGGTTGATGAAGTTATGATAAATGGCATAAGGTACACCTAAATAGGTTATTCATTTTAAATAAAAATTAATTTCTAGTTTTATACATGGTTTATCATGGGTTTTAATGTTTATTTTTACTTTAACCATGATTAAAAAATGATTTCTAATCCTAAAAAACCTAACATCAATCTAATATCAAGGTCCTCATTCTCTTATTTTCAAGTTAAACTAACATAGATATGGTTGTAATGAATTTATTCTCATGAAAAAAGTTATTACACATGTGTAGCCCATTTTCCACACCATTTATAATTACACAACTCAATAAAATAATTTTTATTCATAAATAGCCAATATTTTATTAATTTTTTTATAAATCTTCAACTCTAGAACCTACAGAATCCATCTCTAGCTTCTAAATTCATTTTTAAATAATCACTAACACATTATTTTGACTCAAAACACCTCAAGATAATTTAAAAAATTATCAAGACTATATAAAAAAATATTCAACATAATTCCAAGGCACTTTGCAGTATAAAATAATTTCAACATTTGAAATAAAATTTTAATTTCTTTAAAACTCATCTCCAACCAACTCCAATCATTTTTAAACACCCTTAAGCTCTTTAATTAATATAAAAAACACTATCAATAATTTCCAATGATATTCAAACATACTAAATAAAAAATACAACATACTTCAATAATTCTAAGGGATCTTCAATAGGGATGGAAACTTGTTAGGTACCTGTGAAATTTAGGATACCTAAACCCTAACTTTTTTAGTTTTCCAAGGTCAAATCCAATTATAAATTGTTTATTTTCTAAACATATTACCCTATATATTATTATATTTTGAAATACCTATTTAACTAACCTAATCCATTCAAATACCCATTTATAATTTCAATATTTTAAAATTTATTTATAAATATAAAATAAATAAATATCATATTAAATAAATATATTCTATTATTTTATTATCATTTAAAAGCATATTAGTTAATGAATTTATAATAATTAATTTAATAAAATACAGATTTATAATTAATTTATAAATTTAATATAATAGAATTCAAAATAAATAAATAAAAATTATAATTTTACTGTTATTTGAAAATATATAGTTAATAAATTAATATTAATTAATTTAACTGGGCTTGAGTTATGGCTATTCCAAAAATACCACCTGAATCCTATACAAATATTAATGGAGCTTTTAATTCACTATCACAACTATATAACACTAGGATTAACCACTACCCTAACCCTAATTAACAAGTTTAGGTAGTGTTGCGTACCCAGTTAATGGCCACCCATTGCAATCCATATGTATGCTCAGTTGTGAGAAATATTTTTTAGATTTTAATTTTAGATGCTTAAATTATCTACACTGATTTTAAGGTATTTCTTTTATCGAATTTTAAAGAACTTATTTCATGATTAGATTTGTTTTCATATATTAGAATTTTTTTTAATGTTTAATTTGGTAATGAGATTATTAGATTAACATGGAATTAAGAAAACATCTAATATCAATTCTATGCGATATTTTTTATTCCCACTCATGATCTTGATAACATGTAAATACAATTTGAATATAACATAAGCCACATTTACTATAAGAAATCCATGTTTTGGAGATACTTTTTTATTTGACTAGTGGTAGTTCAATAAATCACTAGGCATATTTGTATCGATATTAACTTAGTGGTGGTTTTAATTTATTTATAATTGATTTAGTCAAGTACATATTTTTAATATTTAGTGGTGGTTTTAGTCTTGATTAGAGGCTATTTATATCATTAAATTTTTTAAATTTAAAATATGGGAGAAATTAATGTAACCACTACATAAAAAATATATTTTCAATTTATAAACCACTTATAAAATAAATATTATAAATTTTTTTTAAAAAATATCCCTTTGGGAGAAATTATAGTAACTATTTTCAAAAAATATATTGGTGGATTTTGAAACACTGCTAAATTCACAATATAAAAAATAAAATAATAAAAGATGATTTAAAAAAAATATATAAAACACACATAAACAAAATATGCATAACTATAATTTAACTATATATTAATCAATTAAAAAAAGTAAAAAATATATTCAAAACACCTATATACACAACACATATATATACATTAAATCCATCTAACCATTAGTCAAAAACTTAGTTATCATACAAACAATATATATATGTATAACAGACACCCACCCTCAACCCATCATATCTCATGATCTATTACCTACACTATATCCAAACACCTATATAGCTATGTATAACCTCATCATGCAATGAAAAGACCACATCATCATCATATCAACTAAAACAAAAATAGGATATAAATCAGAAAAAATTAACATAATAAATAATAGTTACAGTAGAATACCTGCTAATATTTCTCCATACCATGATAAAAATAAAGCATCATGATTTCCTTTTGAAGAGTGTTGTTGGTCATAAGGTTCAACCCCCCAACTTACTTCTCGAATCTATTACCTATAATACAAAACTAGAATGTTTAAGAAAATTAATAGAAAATAGATTAAGTAGATAATATATTAAAAAAAATTCACATAATAATTGTTATTTTATTAATGAAATAGATGAAATTTCAATGAAAAACAAATTTTATTACATCATACATATCATAGATTAAATTAGGTATAAAATATAAAAGATATAACATAAAAAAATTGTTAAACTAGTGTACAAAAAGTGTGGAAATTCAAACAAGCACCACTCTATAAATTCTAAGGTTCTTACACTAAAACGCACCACATATTACCACATGATGAGATTTTATGGGTCAAAAATGATTGAAATTTTATTTTTATGTAGTTTTATTATCACATTATCTAATTAAGTTGATTTTAAACATGTAATGTGCGTTTCAAAGTGAAAAAGTATTTTTACCTTTAATTTTTCACTTTTAGTTATTTTGTTCAAACCATGAGTTTAATTGGTGTGAGGTTTATTCCCGCAACTCACAAATAATTTGAAGATTTTATACATAAGGTTTTAGGATAATTCATGCTTATTTCCTAAATTTTTATTTGGTCATACATTTTTAAATGAAAACCTTTACTTACTCAAAATACACTTTTAGTTATTTTGAACAAACCCTAGGTCATATTTATGTGAGGTTTATTCCTATAATCTATAAATGATGCAAATATAATTTTCATATAGTTTCAAGATAATTCAATAATGTTTCCATTATTTTTAGTGTGATGTATGTTTTTGAGTTTAAAAACACACCTTGGATTGTTACGGCCAAACCACATTGCAGATTGTCATGAGGTTGGCTCATTAGGGCCATAAACTATTCCAAAATATTTTTTCTATAGATTTTCATGAAAATTTGAGAATGTTTGATTTATTTTCACCATGAAACATGCATTTTAAATTGAAAAATTATTTTAACTCTAAAGTTTATATTTCAGTCATTTTTTTCAAACCACGAGTCTAATTGGAATGTAGTTCATTCCTATAAGTTAAAAATAATTTGAAGATCACCCACCCAATATTTAAAGAGAATTCGAACCTATTTACTTAGTTTTTAACATGTTGTGCAATTTTAATTTAAATCTTTTTCTAACTCAAAATTAACTTTTGATCATTCTGAATGAAGTAAAAGTCTGATTAGTGTGAGGTTTATTCTTTAAGTTAAATATGATTTTAATAATTTTTTCCTATATAGATTCACAAGGATTTAAGTGTTTTTCCTTTGTTTTTAGTTCACGAAAAGTTTTTTAAGTCTAAAAATGAACCTCAGATCATTTTAAGAAATCCACACAATGATGTTGAACTCAATTGGCTCCTACAGGTCCCAATTTTTTTGAATATTGTTTTTATATATTTTAATTACAATTTTATCTCATTTGGTTGATTTTCAATGTGCAACATGTGTTTCAATGAGAATAGTAATTCTTAACTTTAAAGTTACACTTTCATTCATTTTCTTTAAACCATTATTATAATTAATGTGTGGTTAATTACAAAATGTCACAAATAATTTAATGATATTATACTTAAGTTTATGAGAATCTGAGCTTCCTTACTCAATTGTTAGCATTTATTTTTAAGTTAAAACCTTTTCTAGATCAAAATTCACTTTTTTCATTCCCAAAAAAAAAACACAAGTCAGATTAGGGAAAGGTTTTTTTCTATAATACATAAATGTGTCAAAGATCATTTTCATATAGTTTCAAAAGAATCCGAGCATGTTTTCTTCATTTTCAGTGCGTGGTTCTTGTTTTGAGTCTAAAAATTCATATAGGATTGATCCAACCACATTGTACATTGTATTGGCATGCAGTTTGATCCTACAAATCATTAATGATTCTAATATTTATTTTACATAGTTTTATTACAATATGAGCCTATTTTTTTGATTTTCAGCATGTGATGCACATTCCAAAGTGAAAATTACTTTTAACTATAAAGTTTCACTTTTGATAGATTTTTTCAAACCACATCTCTATTAGGAATAATATTTATTTCTAAAAGTAATAAATAATTTTGAGATTATCTACCTAATATTTCATGATAATTTTAGTTTATTTTATTATTTTTTAGTGTGTCATGCATTTTTAAGTTAATACATTTTCTAAGTCAAAATTCATTTTTGGTTATTTTGACTAAATAACTAGTAAGATTTATTATTCAAGAAAAAAATTATTTGAAGATCATTTTCACATAGTTTCAATACAATCCAATTGTGTTTACTTTATTTTTAGTTCATGACGTGCATTTTGATTCTAAAAATTCAACTCAGATCATTTTGATCAAATTTTATGATAGATTGGTGTGTAGTTGGATCCTACAGGTCATAGATGATTCAAAAATTGTTTTTGTAGAGTTTTATTAAAATCTAATATTGTTTAATTTATTTTCAACATATGATGCTTGTTTTAAAGATATTTTTTTAACTTTAAAGTTACATTTTTGGTCTTTTTTTCCAAATAAGAGTCTAATTGTCACATGGTTCATTTTTACAAGTCAGAAATAATTTTAAGATCATTTACATAAGGTTTCACGAGAATATGAGTTTTTTTATTGGTTTTTAGTGTATCAAACATTTTTAAGTTAAATAATTTTATAACTCAAAATAAACTTCTGGTCATTTCAGCCAAACCAAAGGTCAGATTAGTGAGAGTTTTGTTCCTACAAGCTTAAAATGAGTAAAATATGTAAATAATTTTTTAAACTACCCTATCAACATAATCACATAATTCTAATTTAACACTTATCTCACACCACCCAAAATCCCAATTATAGAAACAACCCCAATTGAATATAATATCATTATATAAATAAAGAAACCAATTATTTAAATATATCATGATTTGATTTTAGAATTTTCCCCTATATGATAAGCTATAAGACTCAAAATTTCTTTAGTAATTTCACCTAACATCCTTTAGAATAAAAAAATATGGCATTTTCTATTGTTAATCGCTATTGATCTGATATTTTCTTAGAGGAGTCACATTCTTTCATTTTTTTCTTTCAGACTTTAAATTTATCCATTCACTTACAATCAATTGAATTGATTGAACCCCCACTAGATGGTGTAACAACAAAGGTTGACTATGACCTACCAAAAAAATTTTATGGGGTAGGTCTAAATCCCATACCATAAAAAATACACAAGATTCTCCTTACCTACAAAATTACGATTACATCATATGGGAAACTGATTATGAGTATATAGGTTCTCTCCTAGGGTTTCCAATATGATTCTTATTTGGAGAAGACACTCCTATATCCTTTAACCTCAATCTACCCACCATTGTAGTTTTCCTTCTTCCATATCTATCCTCCTTCTTTTCCCCTTAGGACTTCTTCCATGTCTTCAGTTTCATTTTCTTTTGGACCCACCACACTGAACTTAAATTTTGGTCCTATTCGATGATAATCATTGTGGATTGGGATGTGATGGTGTTTGTAGTTAGTGTGAAATTTTTTGTTTTGGGTGTTTCTTCTCTACAGGAGTGGTTATTATCCTTCTTATATCCACTATTTTTTTCTATACCATTGTGTTAAACCTTATATTAGTTTGGTACGACGGTATTGAAAATAGATTGGGTTTACCATGGGCTAGATCACATTTGGGTACCTTTTCTTTTTTCACTGTTAGTCTTTAATTTTTTTGGGTTATTTGGGTTTATTCTCCATAGTCCTGGAACACTTTGGCTCAACCTCTAATCTTACTTCCAAATCTATTTCATTAGACTCCAATTTAGTTAGGTTCTTTGGTATATGTTGGTTTTAGTGATCACTGGTGTTTCCAGGTATCAATCCCATTTTATTTTTATTTCTTCTATAATAATTATAATATACTTTGATAGTGGTGGTGTGGAGTTTTCTATGTTTTATAGAGTTATTACATTCATGATGGATCTAGTGGTTTTTCCATTATTTAAGAGATGGTCTAGATTTTTTTTTGTTTCTTCTTGGATGACGACAATGATGATTCAATGAGTATGGTTCTACACGATGACGATGTCACTTCAGATAAGCTATTTCTAGAGTGATTGAGTCTCTACTTTTCCTGGATTCATTTATCTAATTTCTTGGTGGTTATTCATTTTATTTTTTAAGCGTTTCCTAATTTTTTTATAGTGATATCATTTGTGTTTCAGTACTGGTTTTTGTTTGATGATAAAAATGATGACTTGTGGGATGTTTCCAATAAGAGTGGTAGTGTTAGAACTGGTGAGTGGTGGCGATGATGAGTAATGGTTTTATCGACTTAATCTATCCTAGTAAATATAGTAGGTGAAACAGTCAAGGTTATCATTCTAGAGATCCTTGTTAGGCATCAAACTGGTGAGAGGATAAAATCTCCTACTTTCTAGAATTTTATTTTTTATTTATATTTTCAATTTGATTTTTGAAATATGATATTTAGTGTTTTTTATTGGTTTTCTATTAGGTTTAATTTGGTCATATGAGTGTTGTGGTTTTTACAAGGGTTTACACCTAAATCCATAAAAGTGTTTTCTTAAAAATTCCAAAAACATAGAGTTGGAGTGTGCATGGTCGTCATCCCAAGCTTCTTGAATTTACCTTATTAATACAACAATGTTGAAAATGATTATATTAATTGTATTAGATTTATAATATTATCTAATTAACCCATTTATAATTATTTTTTATATTAATTAAATACCATTAAATTCTAATGGAAATTAGGTTCATTCATGAAATTTATATTAGGTTTACAATGAACATGAAGTCGCACCTTTGCCCATCCAACTGGATGACCTAACTCATTACCCTTTATAAAATAATCTTCATACATATCAAGTTATAAAAAAACTTTAGGTATAATGAAATAATATAAATAATAATGAGTAAAATAACCGGGATTTCTCATTTCCTAGAAAAACTCTATGACCAAAAAATACGACAAATGATTGTTTTTCATGATTTATTGTATTTTTTAGATATTTCATTGAAAAAATAGTAACATTAATTAAAATTATAGTTTTCTTATGTTTATGTGATTAATTTACCATAAAATATTCAAATACCTCATGAGATACATTCCTATTCATATAAAAAACAACTTCCACTACTTATGAGACATTCCCTCAGACACTTTCTCATATATCTATCAAGTTCTCAGAGAATTTACATTAGGATCATGATATAATATCCACTTAAATTCTCTCCATTCATTTCCTTAATTATTTATGACCTATGAGGGTGAAATGAAGTTTGGAACATTTAAATAAAAATCATCTAGAAATAAAAAACATAATAAATTATTAGTATATTAACTATTTTGTGATGTATTTTAAATTAGTCATTAATTAATTTTAAATCAGTATTACCTGTAATTAGTTTTCAAACACATCATTATTCCAAGATATGAGAATATTCTTCCAATATTTATAATTAAGGGGAAGGTAAGCCTCTTTAAAATAAGCTTCCCATGAATCTGTCCATATATTTCAGTAGCATCACCTATAGGCACCCCGAAATAATCAAATGGATTGATAATTTAAAGTCTCTAAACATCCATACATATGATGTATTCATATTTATATCTCTTAAATAATTTTTTTTCTTTTTTAAAAATATATTAAACTATTATTAAAAATAGATAGTTTTTTACAATGATATAAATATAAGTAATGGTAATCCACCGATATCCCTTAGACGGAGGAGTGACTAACTACTCACTAGTTGAAGGTTTATCAGATGGTGAGCTAGAAACAACATCTGAGGATGTTGGTGGCTCACTAATGGTCTCTAGTATAGTGGAACCATTCATTTCTACTATAGGTAATGATAAAGGTGGTGTGCTTCTAGATGATGATCAAATAAGATCATTGAATTTCTTTATTCTTGGAATTCCTACATTTCAAAAAACTTAGAATATATTTAATGTAAAAAAATGATAAGTAAAATAATTATAAACATCAATTATTTTTATATGTTTCCTAATAATTATAAAATGGTTATAAAATTAAAGAAAAAGAAAAATAAGGAACAATATATATATAATTAATAACTCATTATCTGTATTGGTGTGCTTGATGTTTCTAAATAATATAGCATCAAAATAGAATATCCCAATTTATTAAAGGAAGAATTATTTTAAATCATCAAGTTTTTTAAAGGTTTAAAATAAAATTCATGAATTTTAATAATTCACACAACACTATATTCACCAATTCCATTTAATTTTGTAACCCTTCCCTATTAATATAATTGAGAAAATTTAAGTAATATATAATGAGATAATTTTTAATTATAGAACTGTAAAGGTTAAATATCCTTAAGGACTATTATTTATTTATATAAGACCATTTTCTAATTTTTTCTAAGACATATGTTAGGAAAATGCCTTCTCTATTCTTTCACATCAATTGAGACCTTAAAATTTTATGCAAAAAAACTATTATAATTAGAAACCTCATAGATAATGGATTTATTATAAAGGGTTAATAATATCATTAATATATCTCATATTCATAAATTGTGAAAGTGTAATATAGTTTCATTACCAATTTATGCATTAAATTATTTTCATCTTCACTGTATAAATTGTTACCAAGCTCTATTTCAAAGAGTACTTCATTATTTTCAACCTCCATTTCAAGTTTTATTATGTCAATATTTTTAAGGAAAAACATTAAATATTTTATGGGTGATGAGTTTCACTATCATGAATTACAAATTGAGATTCATCACCCATATAATATGAGTCTCTATTTTCATATCCATTTTCCACATTATTATAAATATCCATTTTAAAAGAGTACTTCTTCATTTTCACCCTCCCTTAAAAGTTTTATCGTTTCAATTTTTTTAGGGAAAACCCATTTAATATTTTATGGTTGATGAGTTTCAGTATCAAATATTACTAGTTGAGCTTCATCACCCATATCATATGATTCTATCTATTTTAAGTGTAAAAAAAATCCAACATTTATGTACTTCATCATCTATATAATATACAACATTTTCTTATAAATCCAAGATAAATAGATCATTATCTTTATGTTTACTATTATGGATCAAGAAATATAAGTTATCATAATTAAAATGTAATGAATTTTTCATTATATCCCAGTCAATGTTGGCCCACATTAATTTGAATAAGAAACTTGAAAATTGATCATGATACTTTAATTCGATTATATCAACCAACTTTCCATAGTATCACACCTCTATAAGTGTAAATACACTAGTATTTTGAGTTTTAATTCCTTATTACTGATTAGTTATATGAAAATTGAAATCATTAATATTATATGCATCAAATATCTTATCTTTACTTATAGGAACTTGATCCTTTTTTTTTGAAATCATTTGATATTTCAACTTAATTCACAACATTAATGATCTACACAAGAAGATATAAGGTATTAATCTTAACAAAAAACACATTAATAACATGAATTTGAGTATATAATTACATGAAGGGAAAACCATTTGAAAATCTATTTTGAAGTACCCAAATGGATTGTAGAGCTATTTATTTATTTATTTTAAATTGATTGTCACTAGATTTATGGGGGAAATTTAATGTAAGATGGATTTTATGTAAATAAATATGCAAAGTAGAAAGTATCTTATGTTGAAAAAAAGTTTGGAAGATCTATATGCTTGGTGAGAATATCCTACATCAGATGATTGATTGATTTTTTATTCATCTGCATGATAGGTGTTGAAGTTTATAATAATTTCAACAATAGTTTATAGGATTTGAAGAGCTAGCTCAGTGAACTTCTTCAAGAAGCTGTTATTAACAGAGTTAAAAGATAGTTTAAATAGAGTGATTGGAGTACAAATTTGTGGTAGAATCCATCTATCTATGCTGCTACATGTAGGTTTTTGAAATCAATGTTATAAAACACTTTAATAAAGGTTTAAAGAGGCTAAAATTATGCTAAAATTGTTGAAGTAGTGCAGATTATGGAAATACTAATACTTGAGTATTTAATGTGCTGTAAGAACTTGGGAATGTGGCTAAAGAATTTTAGAAGGTTTTATTATTTCCCAAAAGTGTTTTGAAAGTGTTTGAGGTTTTTTTGAAGTATCCGAGATGACCCTAAACCAATTGAAAGAGATTTTGAGTTAATTATGAATAATTATAGAATTTGTAGTTATGACTAAAATTTTAAAATTTTCAAACTCTATATAAGTCCTTTTGGAAGTTAAAAGAATTGTCCCTCATCTATGTAAGCATCATGTTAACCCACATAAGGATGACCAGTGTTTTCAAGAGCATCAATATAGCTACATAAACATGATTTCCACAATGTGATCACGAATTCTGAGTTATATAAATATCATTCTCCAAGTGCATAAGTATTATTTTGGATCTATGTAAGAATCAAAAGTTAATAAAATTGAAGATTTATGCGGACTGAAATATGGATTTTTCAAAATTTGTTTTTAATAAGAAAAGTAAATATCTTGGCACCCAATATATTATTTATTGATATAGTAATCACAAAAAACTAAAAGGGGTTTTTTCAAGATAAATAATTAAGATAAGTTAATCTTTAATCCATTTAAGGTAAGATAAATATTGATTAATTTTATAATATTTAAATATAGTTTAAATGAAGAAATTCCAAAATATGATGGAATTAAATTAGATGATGTTAGAGATAATTTTAAATAATTTAAAAATTAATTTTTTTTTTCTGATTCAAGCTAGTTCTATGAGAAAAGAGAAGAACAAATAATGGGAAATTTTAGATAAGATTATTTAGTATAAAGTTGAAATTATAAATTTATTAAATATAGAAATAAAATCATTATATGTTGGAGCTATAACTCATTGATTAAAATATCTCAATTAGATGTCATTAAATATGGATGAAGATAAATAATATAAAAGATAATATACTAAATGAAAGTTATAAATTCAATATAAATATTTATGGTTTTAATGAGAAACTCTCAAGTTGCAAAGAGATTCCATGCCATAGATTGATTTGTTTTTCGATTTTCATATAACTATGATGATTATTTTAGTTGATACTATATTGGAATATGATAAAATGAATATTTATCAAGTTTTGTGTAGATCAACTATAAGATATACTTGAATGAGAAGAAAAAGTGAAGGAAAAAGTGAAAGGGAACTCCTATCATATTATAGGAGGAAACCATTAGTGACAAGAGGAGAAATGTGATCATGGGAGACACCAATGTACATGATATTTGAGAAAAATAGAAAAGAGATCATGAGAATTAGATGTGTTAGAGATTTTATATATTTTAATATAGAAAATATTATTTCTAGTAACCCATGTATAAAATAGAGAGAGAGAGAGAGAGAGATAAATGTGTTCAAAATATCTGTGATATGAGAGTGTATTTTTGAGATGAAAAATAGAGAAATCTTAAAGAAAAAGGAGAAGGTGATACCAATACTAAGATGAAGAATATTCATCATTGAGTATCAAAATCAAAGATCCAAGAAACGAATTATTCCATTGATAATGGGGGATTAATTAGTAGAGAATATTTTTTATAATTTTTTTTAATTAAATCAACCCCTACGACCAATTAATGTTTGATTCACCCAAATGTAGAGTCTTAACCTCACATGTGTATACAAAAAATAACAAGATGATGAACATGAAGATTTTTATAAGGTTCAACCCCTTTGTGAGTAACTTATACTTTTCATGGTTAGTTAGACTCCCTAACAAAAAATTCTTCACTATAAGAAACAATATATCACATACTTATAATTTTGGCATAGAGTCACACCATTCTAGTATAGATTCGCACCAGGCTACATAGTTTCACAAAAATTTCATCCAAAATATGTAAGTGAGATGAGAAATATTTTATTGGGAGTTTGGTTGATTCAACACTAATATATGCAGATCTACCTCAATAAGCCTTTAATAATATTCAATAATAGTTTCTCACTTTATGAATATATGATGTAGAGATGGTTCTTAATTCATAGACTCAGATGATCTCACTCATAGCTCGAGATCAATCAAATATAGAATACAATCTTTGAACTATAACTTTAGACACTTTATTTTTCTCTCTATATTTTTTTTCAACTTCTATGATATTCAGATATTTCTATATTTTTCTTCTAAATCATCTCATATTATGGAAACTCAGAACAAAGTCCACTTTTCATAGTTGAGTGGAAACCATATAAACAAATCAAAACCAAAACCAGATCACCAAACAACAATAAAACTTCACATTCATCCATATTTGAAACAAGATACCACCATAAAATCAAAAAGGTAATCCAAATTATAAAACTATATAGCTTCCCATGAACAAATATGCATGATTTTGGTGGGAACTAAGGCTAACAAGAATGCCTGAGTCATGTCTCAATCCCTGAACCCCCCTCCAAATGAGGCCACCATCCACCACTATAGGTCATCAAGGATAACACCTCTATTGAACCACCACCACCACCATGAATGAAAATAGTAATAAGAACCTATAATCTAGTAAAACATCATCTTATTCATAGAAGAATCACCAATCAAATCCATCGAACCAATCTATTCAAAAAAATAAGAAAATAAAAAATGAAAAAATTGGATCTGACTATGTTGTCTTGAGTCATACTAAATCCATACATCACTAAAACACCTCCATCACTTTCCAAAACTAGAATCATCTCCACCATTGAACATTGACCACACAACCAGAAACAAAAACCATGTTGACCCAAAAATGATAACCTAAGAATAGAACAAAAAAAAAATTCACAACCACAATAGTGGCACTAAAAAGCATAAAAATAAAAAGGAGATGATGGAGTAACCATTAGAGAAATCACCTCCAACCCTACCATAATCACCATCCTAAAAATCCCTAAAACTTCATCATGGTTGATAAAAAATGGGGTTCTTCATAGTGGTTAAGTCAATAAGGATAGAGTAGGATTACTAACAAGAAAGAGAGGTTCTAGGAAACTCAAGATCCATCTGAAAGGACCCCAAGAGAAGAAGGATGCACTCAAATGATACCACCATCAATATCCCAAAACACCATGAGCACCAACTTGCTAGACCAATAATGGTGTCCAATGTGCTGGGATCTGCATAAAGAGTAGAGATGAGAACAAGTAGTGACCAATAAGGGGAAGGAAATATAAGGCTAAATGATGATGGAGGACCTTCACTACTCTAGAAACATGCATGAAATCTAGGAGGGAAGAAGAAGAACATGGACCAAGAAGGTTGGAGAAATTTTGAGTCCAAATGATAAGAGGGAGCTGTCACCCCCATAAAATCATGAAGATAACCCAAGAAGGGAAGAGGGAAATGTAAGAGCATCAGAGCACTAGGCGACTATAGAGATATCCCTTTAGGGAAACTAAAAAAACTAGAATTTATTTAATTCTAATAAATCAATTTATAGGTCTTCATTATCAGTTCTTATCAAGAATAATTGTACACCATGATCCTCCTATATTTTCTCATATAGTTAGACTCGAAAACATACACCATGATTTCTTGAATATTATTCTCTTTTAATAATTTAATGTATAGAACATAATTCTAGTTTTTTCCTTCTTGTTTCTTACTGTAAAAAAAAAACCTATTCTAGAAACTTCTCCAATCATTAATAAAATTTAGATTAATTCATAAATAGTGAATTTTTGAATTCCAATAATACCCATCATATTCCTCCTCACTAAATCAATCTTGAAATCTATCTTATTAATATAGTTAATGATTAAATGAATTTTATCTCAACATAACATAGAATAGCTCATAAGATTGAACATTTATGCTCAAATAACTTAGATAGAATCATTAATAAACTGATACCAATTATCATTTAATATTAAGAAAAATAAAACATCATCACATTGAGATTCCATATTTAACATCAGTTGATTCTTCAAAAATAGACAAATATTAGAGCACAATTTAAAATATTCAAATAAAGCATCTCAGAACATCAAACATGTATCATCATTAAGCACCATTATAAAATTCTTATATGAAAAATCTTGAATCAAATTTTAGATTTAATGTTTTAACCAATGAGGAAAAACTTTAACATCATAAAATTTTATTTCTTTAGAATATTTGAATTATGGAATCTTAGATTTTTACCCAAGGGACTCAGTTTAATTTTCTCTAAATATAGGGCTAAACATAAGGAAAATTAACCATGTGAAGCTACCATAGTCTGGATTGACCTTTTTGCATCAACCACATGAAAATTTAACCAAATGTATGGATTGAATATAGGAATATAGATAGACCATGAGGCATATCACTGACTGTGTAAGGATAGAACATATAAAAAACTTGATCGGCTACATGAACACTTGTGTTGACCATATAAACAACTGACTAAACATGCCCTTATTGATGGTAAAAAAACTAAGAGAACACCTGAAGGACCTATCAACCACATGTTATGATTGAATTACCATGCACTTATTAACTGTTCTTATCAACTGAACACACATGGAATAAAATCAACAACATGAAGAATTGATTGACTCTATTAAAAAACAACAGATCGACCAAATGACTATCTGATTGACTGCATGAATGGCTGATCAAAACATGACTAAAATCATTCATTACATGTCTAAAATATTCAAACACATGACTAAATTAAACTATAATTAAATAAATATTAAAGTACATAATTATTTCATAATCATTTCAAGTCACATGGAATCAAATAAAAAATATCTCAGTAACCTGAAACACCACTTCTGAATCTTCATGAATGTCAAAAAAAATTCAAACCATTAATAACTTCACTAATAACTCCAATGGTACTTTAATATCCCCCATCTGGATTTTTTTTCAATATCTCTCAACTTTTCAATAAAACATCAAAACTATTCACACTTACACAAGTTTCATAAGAATTATCACATCATAGACTATATCATATATGAAGTGTCTTTCACCACATAACCATCTAAGGTTATGTTTTTAATATAATTTCATCCCTTAGTGTCAAGAAAATTTGTCCAAGTGACATAGATAAACTCCCCCTCAATCCACAGAACTCACTATTAATAAACTCCCTCATTCACCATTAACCACATATTTATATGACAATATAGTGATAAATACTACTATTATCTATAACTCTCTTCCCCTTTGACATAGAACTGTGAGAATATTTCTCCCCATTTATCAACAAAATCCAAAGCATAGTAGGGTTTTACTTCAAAATCTCTTCAAGTGAGAGGATAGAGATGAACATAGGGTTTCAGCCTCAACTCAGAGAACCTCTCTCTTGGAACTAATTTTGTGAAGATATATCAAATATGATTTTGATTAGAATTTCATTCAATATTGATATATTTATTAATCACTTTTTATTTAATAAAATGATACTCAATGTTTATATGTTTAGATTTATAGTGCTTTATAAGGTTCATTGATAGATTTATTTCACTCTTATTCTTGCAAAAATTCCCCAATAAATTATCATTTTCAACTCTCATATACTCTAATTACATTACCATCCATAAAAACTGTGTACATGCATGGGTGGATATCATATATTCTGTCTCAGCTATGCTAAGTGTCTCAAAGTTTTTCTTCTTAATGTATCACCTCACATAACACTCAACTATGAAAAAAGTTCCACTAGATGTGAAATTTATATCAATAATATCACATATCTAGTATAAATATATGTATCCAAGTATCTTCAATTTAGTGATACATTTTTAAACTAGGATATAATTCATTTCACCCACCACATATCCCATTATCCTATTTTCCATAAGCATGTGTGACTCCCTTGGGTCACTTTAAAACTGAGCAAAAAGTGTTATAACAAAGTCTATATCCCTTATTGAATCTATAAAGTATAATATACTTCCAATAAGTATTATAAATTCCTTTTAGTAAACCTTGATTCTATTTTAATCTTTACATAATTTGGTTCCAACTAAAATTGGTGTTTAAACTTATCTTGATTATTTTTTACAAACGTTTTCAACAACACTTTGACCTTTTTTATTGTGGAAAAAAATATAAAAAATGGTTTTTTCTCAATCTTTAATCCTAGAAAATAGTTTAATTTTCACATCATGAAAATATCAAAAAATTCTTTCATTTTCTCATAAAAGTATTTGTAAAGATACTCTTGGTCACTAGAAATAATTATATCATCAACATACACTATGAAAAGTAGTGTACTTATGGACATATCTCTTAATACAAATTGATATCAATTTTTACTTTAGTGAAACCCACTTATTTTAATCACTCATTAAGTTTTTGAGTATAATGATATAGGATATTATTTCAATCCATATAAATTATTTCTTAGTTTTCTATAACATCCTGGGTTTTTTAATTGGGTCTAAAACCTCTCCCATTTTGAATTTTGAATTAGTGGATATTCACTTTTATTTTTTGATCATCAGAACTAAATTATGAGAGTTTCTTAACCCTTATACCATATTTTTGGATGGGTTTAGAGTCTTGGAGAGTGACTTAGATGTTTGAAAAGGTTTCAGGAGTGTCAAAGTTCTGAAGGACCATTTTTAGAGTTACAAGTTAAGGTGCATGGTTAGTGTAAACCATGAGGCCTCTTACATATAACCATTATACCTGTTTTGAACTTCCACATGGTTTTGGTAAACTGTGTGGGTGATGCACATGGCCATATGGCCTTGTATGCAATTTTTACAGAGGCTTCCGTAAGGTTTTCACATGGTTTAGAAAACTGTGTTAGCTAACCGTGTAACCCCTTTAAAGATATAAAATTACCTTTTTTCATCTCCTTTTTTTTATTTTCCTTCTTTGTCACACGTTACACATAGAGCTCCTCCCTTTTCCTCTCCTACTAGGGATTTCTCTCCCTCATTTGTCGGTGCTCCATTTTTTGATCTGTCAGGTGAGTTGGAACTATCTCAGTAAGTATCTTCTCACCCATTCCTCATTCCTTATTTTCTTTCACCTCATGGAGTGCTAAATATGTTTGATCCATTTTACTCAATTTTTAAGTAATTTTATGGAAACATATATTTCTTCCAAATTGATTTGAGTTAGAGGTTGATATTGGACATGACTACATCTATGAGTCTAAGGTAGGTGTTGCATACCTTTCTTCATGTTTTTGCTGTCATTTTAGGGGTACTAATTTTAGTACATCATTGTGTAATTGAGATAGGCCCTATTTTTTTGATGTTAAATTGACCGTATGACCTTGTGGGATGACTTTAGGCATGCCCTAGCCTAATTCACATGCGTGAGGACGAGTTAGAGGCAGTTGAACACCTTGGGTAGCTATGTCAGGGTGTGTTCTTGATTTAAATTGATTTGATTATTTAAATTTGTTTTTTTATAATTCAATTAGATTGTATTTTTTGTTTATTTTAAATTGAATTGATTATAGGGAAGTGATTTAGCCAATTCAAATGAGTTGAATTTCATGTTTGTTGAAATTGTACAATTCAATATTATTAAATTGAATTGTTTATTGTGTGAATTTATTGATGATTTATATTTAATATACTACTAAGACCCATAGGATCATGATGGGATTGGCCTTAGGAATTGGGGTGATGTGGCCATCAATATTGAGGTGATGTGTTCTTCTAGTTGGGCGTGACCCGAATTTCTTGGGCAATGTGATCACTGGTTGGGCACCATGGACATCGACTGTGGAGGAGAGGATATCAGGTTGAGGGAACGTCCCATGATATTGGATTTCATGGACATAGGACTTGAGAAACATGGTCTCAGGGGAATGAGGTATTGGTTGGATGTGGATTAGGTATTAAATTGGTGATTTCCACTCACCCATATTGGAAAAAGCACCGATTGGAGTCATGCACACATAGGTTGATTCAATGATGAGTTGATTTTGACCACTCATGTGGGTGGATGCCCCTAGTAGTGCGGCTTAGTAAAATGTGTTGGGGGGTATTTGTTGTAGAAATACACGAGAAAGGTGAGGAGCTTTTGGTTGATAGCAATGAGGCTATCAATTGGGGGATGAGGATCTCCATGCTTGAGGCCATTGGGCCTAGATTATTTTGGAGGGTGGAGATCTCCGTTCCTCAGGCTACCATGATATAAGACAACAATGGTGTTTATTTGAGGACAAGTATCACTGTGCCTCTGGATGTCAGGCTTTGAGCTGATGAGTGCTTTTGAGCAGGGGTCTGAGGGACCAGTTACTTTTCTTGGGTGTTCCTTCGGGACATTGGTGACTTTTTTGAGACATGAGGTTTCAGGAGGCACATTGTACTGGGTTACTTCTTTTGAGGTGAAATAAAAGGGTTCACCTGGGCTATTATACTTCATGGTATACCTTGGGCCATGTTCCAAGGATTATATCCACTTTAGTGATTCCAACATTGGCCAAGGCCGGTGATAGCTTCCTGGAGGCTGTTGAGAACCAGAGAATATTTTTTTAATTTAACTGCATGATCTTCTGTATTGTTTTATTTTTATACCATGCCTACTTAAACACTTATATTGGGTATTAAAACTTGGGTGGTATCTTACTGAGACTCGTTCTCACACCCTACATGGGCCGTTCGAGAAACATGTAGACTTTATGATTTTACATTCAGGTAAGGGATCAAGTTCAGGATATGGACCTTAGTAGATGTTTAGCATGGATGTTGGCAAGGGACCTTGAGGTATTTCTTTGGTTGGAGTTTATTTTATCTTTCTTTTTAGCATCAATATGCTTAATATATATGTACTATACTATGGTCAACCATTGGTGACCCCTTCTTGGATATTGTACTGTATGACCTGTATTGTATGCATGATCTATTTTAGTTACTTCATGTGGTATGTTTGGAATTCTACTTTATTTCCACTTCTTTATTAAATTATGATTATTTTATTGATATTGACTATTCTTTCACCTTTGGTGGGTCTGGTTCGAGTCTGATGAGTATTTTATTAGACTACATGTTATATTTATATACTCAAACCATTATTATATCTTCCCTAAAGGTGTAGTATCCCAACTATTACTCTTTATAACCACAATACTAGTCAGAAGCCTTTGGAATATAGGGAGGTGAGCCTAAGTATAGCGTCACTTGGCCAAATAGCACTTTTCGGGTGGCTAATTGGGTCGGGGATACTATAGGTGGTATCATAGCAGTTCTTGACTTGGATTTAGTAGCAATATAAGGCTGGATACTAATGAGATCGAGAATGATTTTGATTTTTTTTTCTAGTCTTACTATTTGGGATATGGTGGACTGAAGAATAGGAAGTTTTCAGAACTAGGTTTATAAGTTGTGCTTAGGTTTCTACAGACCCATGTACAATGGAAAAACTAAGTTACCATGGTTGGGAATTGATATTCTATTTTTCCCATTTTACCATTTATATGATTTCCACCTCAAGTGGTATTCTTGAATGTGATGGTTATTCATTATAGCTTATGACCTTGGCATGATATGGAAAGGGATGAGAACTTGGACCCTTGGATCAGTATGGAAAGGGGTTATAGGCTTGTATTCCTGGTTAAGATTTTTATAAGAAACATTATAGGATGTTTAATTATATATATATATTTATTCTTGGGATATGATATGAAATTTCATGATATATATATAATTTTCTTGTGAAATATGAAATTATTTGTAAATGTGATATGCCATGTGGTGTGATATATATCTGTGTGACTGTAATATATATTACCTGTAACATGACATAGGCCTAGGTCTTATAAGAGCAGGCATATGATATGGAATGGGGAGATTATGATCACCAGGATGGGTGACTTGTTCATTGGTTTGAGGCAACGTTGGTTATCCAGATGGGCATGGGCTAGGGTATATTTGATACTTATCTCTATCGAGGGAGGGTAAGGAGGCCATGAGGTTGAGATTCTTTGTGGCATGATTGCGATAGTAAAGGGTAATGGTAGTAAGGATTTGATTCCTATTACTACCTTCCTTATCTGTGTTTAATATATATGTCATATATGGGATATATGACCATGTTGATGGTATTCCGTGGGTTCCTCATAGATGGATCAGATGAGGAATCAGGAGGGTGATGGTTCAGTGCCACAGGTGAACGAGCATGTTGAGACCCCTAAGGGACAGGTAGAGTAGGTAAAAGCTCAGGGATAGGTTCTAGTGTAGGTGGGGTAGCCACCAGATCATTTGGGTCATGGCTCAACGAGCAGCTTAGAGTGAGCCTGATTCATGTGTTATAGGTGATCGATAGGGGTCCTCAGAGAGTAGATCCATCTATGGCATATCTTATTCAGTAGTTTCAGTCATAATACCCACTATTTTTTAGGGTGAGGGTGGTCCATAGGTGGTTGAGAACTATATAGAGGCCATGTTGATGACTTTTTAGTATATTGAGATGCCTATAAGGAGGAGGGTGAAATTGGAAACCTACATGCTCAGAGGACTAACTAAGAAATGGTGGGATGTGCAGGTACAGAAAGACATACATGCAAGACTAGCTTGGAAGGACTTTGATTCAGGTTCTTCAAGCATTTATTCCAAGATATGCTAATGGATGAAAGATCTTGGAAGTTCTTAAGCCTTCAATAGGGTGATATGTCTATAATGGACAATGCAATGACATTCACCTAATTTTATTGCTTTTCACCTGGCATGTTGAGAAATGACACCTTGAGGGTGAGGCGCTTCGAGGATGGTTTATGACTTGTCATTAGTGTGTAGATAAACATATTTAGGTTGACCACATTCTTAGAGGTGGTGAACCAGGTGCTCATAGCCGAGGGAAACCTGACAAATAGGTCTTACTCGATCTGAGAAGAGTATTTAGGTGATGTTAGTGGTGATGCTTCAGATAGTAATAAGTGAGGATGGGATGAGTTTCAGTAGGGTGGTCAGGCCAAGGAATCATCTAAACCACCTTGGAGTGGATCCTATATGGTTTTCTTTCAATGTGGTTAGCTAGGAAATGTTTAGACTCATTACAGTCAGCCTCCAAAGGAGTGTTAGGCATGTGGATAGGTCAGGTATCTTGAGAGGTTCTGTAAGAAACCTTCTCGAACAACCACCAGTTAGAAACCAGGGCATACCTAGGGTTATGAGATTAGTTCAGGGTCAGTTCTAGGTAATGGTAGTTAATTTTTAGCTGCATGAGGAGGTTGTGGAAGAGGTAGTGGGACCCAGTAGTGGGGTAAATGTATAGTGTCTTATGTATCACTATAGGTAGGTTAGGCTTTAGGAAGTTTATTTTTAAGACAAGTGTGTACCTTGGAGATTCCAGGTGCTGAGTAGGGTGGTGAGTCGACGATGATCAGAGGCACGCCGTGAGAATAACAATGGTTTTTTTCTTTGACAAGTCTTGTTGAGGAATGCTTGTTTTGGGTGCACGATGTGTATGAGATTTCAATATAGACTAACCATATGCTGGTTAGTAGGTTATCACCAAATTATGTGCATTGTATATATATATGAGGTGTGTGGAACCAGGTTTTATGTTTTAGCATCGATGGATTCATGATTTTTGAGATTTGTTTGCATCAGGGAATCAAGGTGATGCATGTTACTTAAGGTGCATAGGCATATGGGAACCATTGTGGTGAAATACTTAATTGAGGTGTGAAAAATCATGTTTTATTTGAGAATCTGTTGAGATGTGGGACCTCATTGGTTCCATGTGTGACATGGGAATGAGGTGAGCACTGATGCAGTATAGGATTCAGATGGGTTTATGGTATGACATGGGATCACCTGATGAGGTAAAGAAGTGATGATGCATCATAGGAGTACTTTTGAGTGTAGTAATTGGTCGATGGAATATTGTTTAATTTGAGTTTTGGTCGGGATGGACCAAGGTAGGTAACTCCTAAGGTAGGGATTCCCCATTAAGAAGTTGTCCTATTCCCTTGAGACCAGGGTATTCTAGGTATATTTTTAATGAGATGGGTATGTTTAGTACCGTATTTATATTTTTTTTGATAACTTGGGGATGATCTATGTTAATGTGGGTAGATTGTAACATCTTGGGTTTTTGAATCAGGTTGAAAATCTCTCTCGTTTTGAATTTTGAATTAATGGGTATGCACTTTTCTTTTTCGATCATCAAAACTCAATTAAAAGAGTTATATCAGCCTTATACAATGTTTTTGGATAGGTTTAGAGGCTTGAAGAGAGAATTAGGTGTTCAGAAAGGTTTCAGGAGTGTAGGAGACCCGAAGGCCTGTTTTTGGAGTTGCAGGTTAAGGTACACAAATAAAGTAAAATGTGTGGCCTCTTCCAGCTAACCGTGCACCCTGTTTTTGAACTGAAGAATGGTTTGGGTAAACCATTTGGGTGAGGCATACAACCGTGTAGACTTTTCTCTAGTTTTTTCACTATCTTCCGCATGGTTTGTTAAAACTGTACGATAAGCCGCATGAGTAGTTCCACTTAGGCAGTACCCATGCACTGTAGCATTCAAAGTTTGTGCATGGTTTGGAAGACCGTGTGACCTAACCATTAAGAAACTTTAAAGGCATAAAATTACATTTTCACCCATCCTTTATTTTTTTTTATTTTCCTCTTTATTGTTCACGCACTGTACAAGGAGCTCCTCCCTTTTCCTCTCATTCTAGGGATTGCTCTCCCTCCTTTATTGGTGATCCATTTTTAGATCTGTTGGGTTCATTAGAACCATCTTAGTAATACTCGCCTCACCCATTCCTGCTTCATTCTTTGATTTTTTCTCATAAATTTCTAAATCCATTTGAGACATTTTAACCCATTTTTAGGATGTTCGATAGAAAAATTAATTTTTTCCAAACATATTTGAGTTAGAGGATAATACCAGACATGCCTATGTCTACGAGTACAAGGTAGGTGGTTCATACCATTCTTCATATTTTTACAGTCGATTTGGGGGCACAAATTTTAGTGAATTTTTGGGTAATTGGGAAAAAACCTACTGTTTTATGTTAAATTGACCGTATGATCATGTGGGATGCCTTTAGACATGGACTAGCCCAATTCACATGTGCAAGTCCAGGTTAGAGGTTTTCGAACACCTTTTGTAGTTAAGCTAGGGTGTGTTCTTGATTTAAATTGAGTTGGTTGTTTAAATTGGTTTTGTATAATTCAATTAAATTGATTTTTTTGTTTATTTTAATTGAATTGATTATAAGGAACCGAGTTTTCCAATCCAAATGAGTTGAATTTCATGAATATTGAAATTGTAAAATTCAATAATGTTAAATCCATTTTTTATTGAGTGTATTGATTAATGATTTATATGTGATATACTATTGAGACCCATGGGGTCATGAAGAGCTTGGCCTGAGGAATTGGGGTGGCTTGGCCATCGGGATTGAGGCAATATGGATGTATGATTAGTCTTGGCCCATATTACTTGGGTGATGTGATCACCATTTTGGCTTCATGAATGTTGGTTGAGGTGGTGAGACTGTCACGTTGAGGTAATGGCCCATGATATTGGATGGAATGGCCATCAGACTTGAGAGACAGAGTCACAGGGGAATGAGGTGCTGGTTGGATTTTTCTTAGGTATTAAATTGGTGATTTCCTCTCACCCGTGATGGCCAAAGTACCGATTGGAGTCCTGTGTACATAGGTTGTATCAATGTTGAGGTGGTTTTGACCACTCATGTGGGTAGAGGGCCCCAATAGTGATAATTAGGAAAACTTTTTGGGGGTGATTTCCATAGAAATCCATAGGGAAGGTGAGGAGCCTTCGATTGATAGTGATGAGGGTATCTTTTGGGGGTTGAGGCTCATTTTGCTTGATTCCATTGGGCCTAGATTATTTTAGAGGATAGAGATCTCTATTCCTCAGGACATCATGCTATGATCTAACAGTGATGTTTATTTGAGGACAGGAATCACTGTGCCTTCGATTTTCAGGATTTGAGCCGATGAGTGCTTTCAAGTAGGGGTCAGAGGGACCAGTTACTTTTCTTGGGTGTGCACTCGGGACATCGATGATTTGTTTGAGACATGGGGTGTTAAGAGCCACATGGTGATGGGTTACTTATTTTGAGGTTGAACCAAAGGGTTCACCTGTGATATTCTACTTTAAGAGATACCTTGGACTATGGGCTAACAATCCTCTTCACTTTAGTGATTCCAGCATTGGACAAGGTAGGTGATAGGTTCCTAGTGGCTGTTGAGAACCAAGGAAGATTTTTATTATTTGAATTTCATGATCTATTTATTTGTTTTATTTTTATATTGTGCATGCTTAAACAATTATGTTGGTTATGCACACTTGTGTGATATCCTACTAAGACTTGTTCTCACACCCTACATGGGACCTTTGAGATGTGTATAGAATTTATTATTGTAAATTTAGGTAAGGGATCGAATTCAGGAGTTGTAACTTAATAGTTGTTTTTCATGGATGTTGTCAAGGACCCTGAGGTCTTGCCTCAGCTGGAGTTTCTTTTAGATTTATTTTCAGTATCAACATGATTTATATATATGTATTGTACTATGGTCAGCCATTGGTGACCCCTTCTTAGATATTGTATTGTGTGACCTATATCATATGCATGGTCTATTTTATTTTCATCAAGTGGTATGTTTGGCATGCTCCTTTATTTACATTATTTTATTCAATTATGCTTTTACTATTTATTGATATTAACTATGCTTCCACCTTTGGGGGGTCTAGTTTGAGTCTACTGAGTCTTTTCATTAGTTTTATGTTACATATACATACTCAGACCATTATTATATATTCCTTGAGGGTATAGTTTCCCCAATATTACTCTTTACACCCTCTTTATTAGTCAGAAACCTTTGGCATATGGGGAGGCACACCTAAGGCCAGTGGTACCTAGATCGATAGCACTATACAGGTGGATAATCGGGTCGAAGGTGCTACATTTTCACACCATGTTTCCATAAACATGAAGAATAAAATCATCTAGCTGTTCAATGAAATCTTCTTCATCAAAGTCATGATTTAAAAATGCTGATTCCAAATCCATTTGATTCACTTTTTAGTGATTGTGTGCTAACCCTACTAAAAGAATCATAATTATTTCAAGACTTTATACCAGGGAAAAGGTTTCTTTAAATATAATGAATTCTATTTGAGTATGCCCTTTGTATACCAGCCAAGCCTTGTTCCTGGTCACAACCCCTTTCTCATTCATTTTTTTTCTAAATACCCATTTACTACCAATGAAATTATTATCTTTTGTTCTTGGAACAAGATACCAAGTTGAATTTTTCTCAATCTGATCCAATTCAACATTTATAGACTATACTCATTCAAAATTCTATATAAATTATTCTACTATTTATGGTTCAACATGTGATATGAGTGTTGTGTTATTTCCCCTATCATATGTTTTCTTATCTGAACAAGATCTCATTATTATCCAATAATTTTCTAAGAATTAATGTATTTTTTATACTCTGAAACTAATTCTTTTCACTAACCATAACTTCTTCTTATTCATCATTATGTTTGTAATTAGCATCACCACCAGTTTCTTTGATCTCAGTTTCTTTGTCATTCTACTGGTCTGACATCCATATGTTTTTTTCATATGAAATGTTAAAATTTTATTTATAAAATTGGTCGAATTTATGTTTATTTTTTACAATATTGACATCTAAATAGTCCAAAATATCATGAACATTATATTCCCACATATATACCTTCTATGATCAGGTTAGTACCCCATAAAAATCCATTCATTTTCTCTATCTTAAAACATTTAAATCTTTCTTACTTTGATATTCATAAAGCTTGGACTTAAAAAAATTTAAAGTAATTAAAAATTAGATTCTTTTTATACCACATTTCATAAATGTTAAATATTTTTTGGGTCTCAATGGACATATATAATGTATGTGTACATCATCACACATGGCCTCTCTCCAAAAATATTTTGAAAATTTATTTTCAGATTGCATTATCCTGCACATATGAACAACACTCTTATTCTTCCTCTCAGTAACCCCATTCCATTGGGGAGTATATGGTGCAATTTATTGATTATTTATTCCATGTTTATAAAGATAACTTTCAAATTCATCACTTATAAACTCTTTTCCATGATCATATCATAATTTCTCAATGTGAAGCCCCATTTTTTTGACTTTTATTCTAAAAAATTGGAATATATCAAATAAGTTTGATTTGTTTTTTAGGAAAATCAAATTTCTAATTCAAGTGAAATCATCAATGAATACAATGAAATATAAATCAACTTTTATTTAATTTTTCCTCATGGGACCACATAAATTAGTGTTCATAAGTTATAGTGGACAGGTGACACGTGCCTGTCGTGGGGTGTGACAAAAACAAATAAAACCTAAGTTAAAATGTAGCAAAGTGGGTAACCTAAGTTGTCTCTAGAGAGGAGTGAAAAACAATTACGTTTGTCACTTAAATTAAAGAAAGAAGAAGAGGTTCTTTTTGAAAGTTGTTTGAGTTCAAAAATAAAGAAAGTAATTAAAAAGAAAGGTTGAACACTAATGGATGAAGAGAGTGATGGGGTCAGGGTAGGATCACCTTTTTTAATGTCATCATAGTCACAAAAATCATCTTACCACTCTTCCTTTTGAATGACAAATGAAAGACTCCTCGATCGAGTTATCTATCACCCTTGGTTAAAGAAGAAAATAGAACTCACTCCTATGTGCATGGAAGTTCATAAACAATCCCTAAACAACTCAGGAAAGTCCCAATCGGGAATTTTTTCTCCTTAGAACTCTAGAAAAAGTTTACTAGTTCCACACATGTGCCAATGATCGTTAGACACTCACCACCTAACACAATCTTCTCGATCGAGACAAATTGCACTAGGCAGAGGGAGATTAAAAGTCTTTAACCAAAGCTATTAAAAATGAATATACCAAACTCAAAACATGATCTCATTAAGAGAATTGGGAAACACTAAGAATATATGTAATTCAAAAGAAAAATAAGGTTTTACATTTAAGCACAAAACTCCGACATTACAAAAGAGAAACTCCCCCTTCCCTGAACACTCAAAGGTTTTCCCCTCCATGTGAAGGGTATTAGAGTTGAAAGGGAAATAAGAGAGCATGATGAAACTAAGTAAAAAAGAAAATATAAAATAAAAATAAATTCAAGAACTCAATCCTCTAGAACAACCCCTCTTGAACCTTATTCAACCCCATTTGAATGGAAGTGAACACTCTTATTTATAGGCTTGTGGATTTGATAATTTCCCTCCAAAATTACTCGACCGAAAGTATGAGTCCGGTTGGCATATTAAATGACCGAATTTGGAAATTGGTCCTTCTTTAAAGTTGTTCCTCCATCTCAAATATGTCAACACATTAAAGTTCAGCTTCATTGGCCATGAAATGAAAGAGATATGGCCGCCACACTCAGAATATTTAATTCTGCTAGACAGAATTTTCGTATTCCAATATGTCGAGTTCCAACGAATTTATGGCCTTGAGAATGAAAGAATCAGTCATAGACATATTAATGAAACTTTTTAATCCAGATGTATTTCGGATCCATGTAAAATTTCCACTCCAATGGTTCAACCATTTATGAGAGATGGTCCCAACAATATATTTATGTGTTCTGTTCACAGTTTTCGAGGCTTGATTTGTGAGCTGAATTTTTGCTTCCAAATGATTGATTGAGCTTTGGGTCTAGAAGGATAAAATGAATCCCAAGAGCATATAAAGACTAAAAAAATGATTAATACAATTTGGATAAAAATATAAAAGATATGCCCGAAATACAAAAGCTCCACAAAACTTCTAAATTTCCAAAATTAACCAATTTCCACAATTAAGCCCATAATTCTCCAAAACACTAAAATTATACAAATCAGCTCAAATTAATTAATTGGAAGGGGTTAAATCATTAAAACACAAATGAAAAATAAAAAAAATATTATCTCTATCAACAGGTAAGGATAATTTCTACCATATTATGATTTTTATGAGACATCCTTCCCTTTTGGAATGTTTCAAACACATCATCATGTTATCTCTTTTATTTAAATGTAATGACTCAGATTTTACATGTATTATTTTTAAATATTATATGGATTGATTTTGAGATCAGGAGATGAGTTGACATGCAATTCTGAGGCCTGGTGTTCTCGAAACAAATGTTTTAAAAATATTAAAATATTAAATAGTAAGCATGCATGGTTTTACTAAAAAGGTGGAATAAATTCTAAACAGGTGCCCAGATAAAAAATCATAGAGCACCATTGAGTTCATAACAATGGATTTACCCTAGGTGTGACCTAAAATTTCTCATGCATGTCTTTTGTGAAAAGTCATCACATGTGCTTAAATAAATAAAATAAATTAAGAAAAATTTATTTTATTTTATTTTTTCAATGTAGCGACAAGTTTATTTTTAAATAAACCCTTTTTCATAGATATAAGGTTAGTATCATAACCCTGGAATCCTTTAGATACCCTATAGAGAGATATCTAGAGAATTATCTCGAGTAGGTGATAACAGAACTTCAAATTGGCGATTGATGAATGCTGATCCTGACAAATATCTCCAATGGCAGTGGAACGATGACCATTATTTGTTAGTGAGTGATCAAAATCTTGGTAGGATTCATTATTTTGAATTTATTTCCCCTTTCTTGAATTTCAAGATGAACCCGGACCAATCAATAAACAGATTGATCCATGATTCGATCTTATTTGTGGGATGGGTTATATTTGCAGGGTTTTGATGGGAGATTGATCTTGTGATTATTTTATTTATTAGATTATCATTCTAATAGTGAAAGAGCAAGATCAAAATGAACATTGATCAAGGTTCATCCCTCTCTTTGGTTCTTATCATTTTCTCCTCCGTTCATCATTCATCGCATGTGTTCTTCACTTGGTCCATGACTCGACACATCTCGATCAATCAGTCATTGTACACCTGATTCTTGGTGCAAAGAAACGATATCATAGATCTGGGATTGGCATGACATGATATAGGTGCGTCGATAGAAATAGAGTGATTTAGATAATGGTGGATCCCTGAATCCACATTCTTTTTTGGAATGAAGAATGACCATTTTAATATATTTTTCAACTAGATCAGAATAGGAAATATGTTTTTTGGTTGATGGTAAGACTTTATGAGCTTAGATACCAGTATCATGGTGAATCAATTGACAGATCGAAGTCTGAAAATGGAGGGAGTGTTCAGGAGAAGTTCCAGCGATTTTGAAAAATTGTGAACCACACAGTGTATAATCCGGGATTACACGGTGTGTGAGGCACCCTTTTAGTGGCTAGGTATTTGGGAGGAATTTAAGGATCACAGGGAGTGTGACCTCATCACATGGATTGTGACATCTACCAAGTAACTTGGCATGTACATGAGAAGTACATGGACACATGGTGGAGTACACGGGTTGCCTACACGACATGTACTCTCCCAAACGGCATGGCCAAGACCATGTACACGGGTTACCCTATGTACTGGTACACGGGCACAGATACAAAAGATGAGGTTGTGTACTAGCACATGGTTGGGTACATGGGTGGGGTCCCAGATACAAGGACATGGCATGTAACCCTTCAACAGGCTGTGTACTCCTCTTTTACACGACACAGTTTGAATGACATGGGCCATTTACACAGGCAATACCAGGAGTCAAGGGACATGACATGTAACACTACTACATGTTGTGTACCCCTTTATACATGGCTTAGATATCTTGTTCTCTATATCTTGTACAAGTTTCATTAGGGTTTGTCCCCCTTATCCTTTCCCTAAGGGTAGGTTCAAATCATTTCCTACTCCTAGGACTACGATCCCTTCAATAGGACTTCCTAGATAGAGTTGCCAGAATCTCCTGAGAGGCCCAGAGTGGTATCCTCTATTCATATTCATGCCCTAGGTAGAGTCCCTGGTATCAACACGACCATTCCTACCAGACATTGATCCTATAATTAGTGGGTTAATCTAGATTGAGTTATGGGTATCACCCCATGGCTCTGTCTGTGATCCTCATATGTCATGTAATATTCTATTCAGATCTATTAGAATATCTTTCTCATGATAGTACTCGATGAGAAATACCTTTTATATAGGAATCGTTAGTTCTATCAGACTCAGGAGTTTGTTATCCTAGATGAGTGCTTTGTGGAATCATCGAGCTGAATTCCTAGTACCGACATACAGTGGTTGTGACTTACCTCTAGACTGCGTTTCTTGGATCAAGTATATCTATATATTCTTATTATATGTGTTGTAGACATATACCTATATAGAGATGACTGTATATTTACTTTTTTGGTATTTATTTGTGGTTTCAGGGGTGCCATACTGAGTATTTTTATACTCACCCATGCACAGGATTTTCCCGCACATGTTGTGTCTTATGCATATGTTCAACCTTTTTGTGGGGTTTTAGGTGGACTAGGAATAGAAAGTGATTTGTGAGATCGAACAAACCGAGGTGTGTTCCTACGGCTACAGAAAATAGTCCCGGTACCTTTTTTCTAACAGGTATGACTCATGTTATAAACTTATTGTGGTGAGATTGTATTTATCCCTGTTTTATTTACTTTACTCTCTATCATACTCTGGTTATGGTATATAGTGGTATGCATGCATTTTTTACTTAGTGGCTCTTACACTTCATCATTTTTTGGGATTGGAGATGTGTGTGTTCGTACAAGTATATAAGAAATTCCTCCCATGTTAGTGATATGCCTACTTAGTGCTAGTCACCAGACCCTGACCTTTTGGAGGTAGGCTTGGGGAGTCACAACACGATACCCACTTGTATGGGTCATGACTGAGTGGTATCAGAGCTAGTTGGTTCCACTTTAGGACCAGGATTATGTGATATTGGTTTGGGGAAATAATGGTAAGTGTTTTGAGTTTAGCTTTCAGGCTAGAGACTCTAGTGTTGGTGTGGTGACCAACATATCCATACACCAGGACTCCGAGAACTTGATTTTCAACTCGATACATGAGAATACTGGTTGTAGGGAAAATAATGGTACATGCATCATATAGGAATGGGTTGTGGTTTCAATGTCCTTCTTAAGTCATCTCTAAAGATACACTCATTGACCGTGGTACATATTTTTTTATAGGATTCCTTAGGGACATATAATAGCTATGATTTAATTCCTTGATCATGAGGTTGAACCCCTCAGTAACAAGGATTTAATACAAGGATCAATTCCTAAGATGTTACCTCTATGTGGTGCACCAACCATACTTCCACCTATAGAGAAACATGTGGTATCCGTAGTACCAGCAGATAAGGTGCAAGGACTGAGTGAATCTCATGAGTTTCAATAGAAAAAATCCCCCAGGTTATAAGGTGAGCCTAACCCACAGGTTGCTGAGGACTGGCTTGAGGTTCCGACCTAAGTTTTCTGTCTAGTTAGGACACCAACAGATGAGATGGTGGTTATGGTGGTGAGCCTTCTTCATGGATCAGTAGGTCGATGGTGGGGTTTAGTTACCCTATCCTATGATGAGGAGACTCTTCCATGGAAATAGTTTGAAAAACATTTTATAGAGGAGTTATCACCACATAATATGAGGGATATGCATATTCTAGAGATTCTACAGCTCTAGTAGGATGACATATTGGTATCTGAGTATTCATCGAGGTATACCAACCTCTCTAGGTACTCAATCGATATGGCACACGATCATTACTTCAAGGATTAGTCCTTCGAGTGTGGTATGTATAGAGACATCCGAGCCAGTGTTATCCCTATGTGAATTCCTACCTATGCTGGGGTGCTAGAGTGATCCTTGGAAGTTGAGAGTTCCTTGGATATATAGATATAGCTGGTGGTAGTCAACAGTTCGCAAGAAGGAGCAGAGACCTTAGAAGTGGGATGTCGACATCAATCTGAGAGACTTGGACATGAGAGACGTTTCAAGAGGAGGCCCCAAGAAAGAGGACCTGCAGTTCAGGGATCACATGGTGGGTCTAGTCAGCCCATATAGAGGTGGTGTTACTCATGTGACGACATGGGACATCTCACCTGAGATTATTTGACCCGCCATACATATGATAGAGAAACAATAGACGAGACACTGAGGAAGAGTTAGTAGTAGGAGTAAGATGGTCCGTAGGGTGGAAGACATGGAAGAGGATCTAGGAGAGTAGCAGGTGGTGGTCTACATTTTGACATGTTACCACCACCACCCCCAGGTGGTCCACACTAGGCTCAGGGAGTTGGAGGATAGGGGTGGGGATAAATACAGGTGATCGAGGATTTTGACCTAAGGCTCTTATAATGATTCAAGGTACAATATTTTTCTTTTATACTTTAGTTAAATTACTGATATACACATGTTCTATTAATTACTTTCTCACCACATATCTTTTATGGGAACAAGAGTTTCTGGTTGAACCGTTGACTCGATCCTAATACTTGGAGACACCTACGAGAGAATAATTAGTGATCACAAACTTGTGAAAATAGTGTGACCCAACCCTTAGAGGTGAGAGTTTCATTTGGAACCTCTTCATAGAAGTTTCGAGGCCTTACGAAATCATTCTTGGTATGAATTGGTTATTTATAATCCATTCCTAGATTTAGTATTTTTGGCGAAGTGTGTGGTGTTTCTACAATGATGGAATAAGTTTTACCTTTGTTGGTGAAAATGAAAACCATGTAATATAGGATGGAATCATGAATAGGAGAGTGAAACCGATTACTCACCAGTTGTAAAGCCTAACCCTTGGTGCAGTGGATGTTATGAGTTTATAGTTTCCATCTGTAATGGTGAAGTAGGAGGAATTCTTTCTTGAAGATGTTCCGGGTTTACCTCCGCACCCGAAGATAGAGTTCTGTATTGATTTACACCCTGGGATAGCACTGATATTTGCACCAGCATATCAGATGGCTTCCACAAAGCTTTGTGAGCTAAGGGTGCAGTTGGAGGGATTGTAGAGGAATGTATTCATGAGATCCAATGTTTCACCTTGAGCAGCCCCAATCTTTTTCAAAAAAGGTAGATGAGATCTTGAGGTTCTATGTGGACTACCGGTGGTTGAACTAGGTGACCATGAAGAAAAATTATCAAATATTGAGGATCAATGACCCCCTATGATCATTTGAGAGGGGAACTATGGTTCTTGAAGGTTGATCTCATGTCAGAACTTTTAGGATTTAAGGTAGAGTTTGAAAAGTGCTCAAATCTTTAGATTTCCAAAGGAAGGTTTCAAGTACCTAGTATTCTATTATGCATCAAGAACTGGACTTGGTTCTGTCCTAATGCATAGTAAAGTGGCGATTGACTATGTCTCATGCCATTTGTGACTACATGAGAAGAACTACATGACCCATAAATCTTGAGTTAGTAGCAGTAGTATTCGATTTGAAGATGTGTCAACACTGCCTAATGGGAGAGTGATTGATCATCTACTCCAATCATAAACATCTCAAGTATATCTTCTCTTAGAGAGATCTTAACTTGAGATAGAGGGGATGGCTAGAGTTACTATAGGATTATGAATTCGAAATTATCTATACTCCTGGGAAGGGAAATGTGGTAGAAGATTCTCCCAGTAGGAGATCTAGTTCATAGTTAATGAACAAGGCATTAGAGTAGTTGGCCTCATTGCAGTTATCCTTTGAGAATGGAGATGAAGAATCTTACCTATAGTCAATGTATTTCACCCCTCCACTCTTACATCGAGTCAGGGAGGCACAACTTGGGGATACTGAATGTGATAACCTCTATGATTAGATGTCCAAAAGGCATGCTCCTGATGAATATTCAAAAGGTGGGGAGAACATTGTTCTTTTTAGAGGACACACAATAGTACCAATGACATTGTGGGATGATGTTTTTTGGAAGTTTCATATGTCCTTTTTGGAGGTACATCTAGGTGTGGAAAAGATATACCAGGACCTAAAATGTTAGTTTTGGTGGCTAGTAATAAAGAAAGGAGTTTTAGAGTTTGTCTCTCGATGCCTTGTTAGCCAGTGTAGGCTGAGCACCAGGTTCTAGTGGGTTTAAATCAACCCATTGAGGTGCCAGAATGGAAGTGGGATGAGATATATATAGACTTCGTGATGGGTTTACCATGTATGTCTAGGAGACATGATGCCATCTTGGTGATCATTGACCAACTCACCAAGTCAACCCACTTCTTAACTATCTGAGAGCAGAGTTCAGTAGAGATCTTGGGACACCTATACATGTAGGAGATAGTTCAACTCAATAGATTTTCATATATGATTTTTTCAGATCATAATTCTCACTTTACATCTCTGTTGTGGAAGGGATTACATGATGCATTTGGGAACTAGTTGCACTTGAGCATAACATTTCACCCACAAACAAATGGCCAGACGGAGCGGACTATTCAGTTTATGGAGGACATGTTGCAGGCTTGCATGTTAGACTTTGGACGTAGTTGGGAGGATAAACTACCACTAGTAGAGTTTGCGTACAATAACCACTACCATTCCACCATTGGTATGGAACAATTCTAGGATTTGTATGGGTGGCCCTAAAAGTCACTACTTTTCTGGATTGACCCAGGAGAGTCAGCACTCATGGGCCCAGAGTTGATGCAAGCTACAACTGAGAAGGTTCAGATCATCCAGGAATGGATGAAGACTGCATAGAGTTTTCATAAGTCTTATGCTGATAGGTAGTGAAGGCCTTTGTAGTTTGAGTAAGGAGACTGTGTGTTCCTTCAAGTTTCAACTCAATGTGGATTATAGAGATTTGGACGGGGAGGAAAGCAATCTCTGAGGTTTATCGGTCCTTTCCAGATACTGTGTAGAGTTGGAGAGATGGAAAAATTCTTAGCTCTACCCCCATAGTTAGACTGAGTTTGTGAAATCTTCCACATGTCACAGACAAGGAGGTACATGCATGAACCATCACACGTCATTGACTGGGGTGACCTGGACACCAAGGACATAACGACTTTTGATGAGTACCTAGTGGAGATTGAGGATAGGAAAGAGAGGATCCTTCATGGGAGATACATTCATTTAGTATGTGTTTAGTGGTAGCATGAGAATCTCTAGGATAGCATGTGGGAGTGAGAGGATCATATTCATGCTTAGTATCCACATCTTTTTAAGCAGCCTTTGTTTTGGATTTCTAGGAACGCAAATCCCCAATGTGGGGAGAATGTAATGACTTGCATATTTTGTGTATTATTTTTAAATATTATATGGATTTTTTTGAGACCAAAAGTTGAGGCGAAGTGCTATTTTTAGGCCCAATGTTCCTAGAACAAATGTTTGAAAAATATTAAAATATTAAATAGCACGCGTGCACAGTTTTCCGGAAAAAGTGGAATAACTTCTAAACGGGTGCCCGAATTAGAAATTCGAGGGAACAGTTGAGTTAAGAACAACTACTTTACCCAAGGTGATACCTAAAATTGGTTGGCATGGGTCATTTTTGGAAATTCATCATGGGAACTTAAATAAATAAAATAAATTAAGAAAATTTTAATTTATTTTATTCCTTCAACACAGTGATGTTGCGACAAGTTTATTTTTAAATAAACCATTTTTAGAGATCAAGGGTTAGTCTCATACCCTAGAATCCTCTAGGGACCATGGAGAGAGAGATCTAGAGAATTATCTTGAGCAGGAGACAATGGAACTTCAAATCAGAGATTGATGAATATCGATCTTGACAGATCTCATCAACGACAGTGACACGATGACCGTTCTTCATTAGTGAGTGATTTTAATCTAGGTAGGATGCATTATTTTGAATTTTATTTTTCCATTCTTGAATTTCACGATGAAAATGGGATAATCAAAAAATATATTGATACAATGTTTGATCGTATTTACGGGATGAGTTATATTTGTAGGGTTTTGATGGGAGATTGATCTTGTGATTATTTTATTCATTCGATTATCATTCTAATGGTGATGGATCAAGATCAAAATGAACATCGATCAAGGTTCATCACTCTCTTTGGTTATTGTGATTTTCTCCCCCTATTTATCATTCATTGTGGGCATTCTTTGCTTGTCCTGTGACTCGAAACATCTCGATCAATCGATTGTTGCACACCCAATTCTTAGCGCAACGATCTGATATCAAAGATATGGGATTTGAATGACATGATAAGGGTGCATTGACAGAGATGAATAAATTTGGATGATAGTGGATCCCCCAATCCACGTTTGTCATCATTCTTTGGTGGAATGAAGAATGACCATTTTAATCCATTTTATTACCAGATCATAATAGGAAACACGTTTTTTGGGCGATGACATGACTCGATGAGATTGGATTCCAGTTTCATGGTGAATCGATTGATGCACTACTACAAAAACGGGAATTAACAGTGCTAAAAATGGGCTTTTACAGCGCTAAAAAAGCACTGTAAAGCTCGGCGCTGATAAAGGGGGTACCCCTTTATCAGTGCTTAGTAAGCGCTATTAAAGGGTTCCTTTATCAGCGCTAAAAAAGCGCTGATGAAACAACCCTTTATCGGCACTAAACAAGCACTTCTTTAGCGCTGATAAAGGTGTAGTTTATCAGTGCTCCTTTAGCGCTGATAAAAGCACGATTTATCAACGCTAAAAGAGCGCTGATAAACTTATCTTTTATCAGCGCTTCTTTAGCGCTGATAAATTCCCTCTCTGCTGCTACGATAAATCTGCAGTAGCACACCCGAACACCTGCAAAAAAAAAACAACATCTCAATAATCCAATTAAAGAAAGTGTACCCATACAAAATTAAATCATAAATCATAAGAAAATTAGACCAAGTATACCCATACAAAAATTATAACCGTACACCATTAACACATAATTTATAAGTTAATCAAGTACTTAAAGAAATCAATTCAGAATTCAGGGGGTTTGGGGGCTGTTCAAGGGTTTGGGGTGGCTGTTCAAGGGTTTGGGGTGGCTGTCCAAGGGGGGGTAGGGGGTGTCCGGGGGGCTTTCCAGTTCAATCCTAAGGTTTGTACACACACTGAGGTGCACATAATTGGGGGGGGGATGAATATCATTAATAAACCCCCAATATTAAACCTGCAATAGGCTATTGTAAGTGCATGATCAGGCAATATGCACAACCTAATTGAGAAAGAACTGGAATAAAACTAATAAAAAAATCATCATTGATCCTCAAATCCATGACCATGATTAAACCCAAATTAATTTTCCAAGTGATGAAATTTTACCAAGCATTTCACAAGGATCACGTCGAAATTATTAAAATATAGTTTGACCAAGTCCTACCCCATCTACATCAAGACACATTTATTCTCAAGTATTAAAGCTTGATCAACTATACCTACTTCATCCAATGTTAGGGTTTCTCTGAGTACATCATAGGAACCACACAAAACATATAATATACCGTGGTCTCCCCACTATATACATAATTATCATTGACCTCCAATATGTGAGTTTTATTTATACTCCATCATGGAAATACACTTATGGGAGTTTTCTCATCCAGGGAATACCCTCAACAGTATCTCAGACCACCCATATGTGTTCTTCCAATTCCGAGGCATAAGACCTACAAGGATCTCATCCCTATACTATGGGAGTACCCTTATTTAGGGAATAATACTAATAAGCATATATTATTCACCATATGGGAGTATTATCATCCAAATAATAATCCCTAGAAGCATATCAACCCTCCAATATGGGTGTATTCTCATTTGAGGCATAATCTATATAATCATCTCAGCCCTCCCCTATGGGATTATTTTCATTTAGTGACTATTACTGATAAGAATCTCATCCCAATCCTATGGTTGTATTATCATTTGGGGAATAATACCTATATACATCTCATCCCTCCCCTATGAGAGTATTCTCATTTAAGGAATAAGACCCATAAGCATATCCACCCTCCCAAATGGGAGTATTTCATCCAGATATAATCCCATAAGTATCCTAGACCCAAACACATGATCAACCTAGTATACCAGGACAAACATGACTTGATATATATGAGGCCCCTGATAGATCACATTCCATGACCACCCATTTAAAAGATCAATGCAATCCGAACGCGTTTGGTCGGATTTCCGTAGGTCAGTTGTTGTTTTCACTTAAAATCTTGTCCATTTTAAACAAAATAGAGACCCTTTGAGTTCTAGCGGACACACCGTGCCTCGGATTGAGGCGGGGTTGACTCGTACACATCACCAATGACCCTTGGATCGTTCTTATAAATGATCAATGCAATCCGAATGAGTTTGGTTGGATTTCTGTAGGTCAGTTGTTATTTTCACTTAAAATCTTGTCCATTTTAAACAAAATAGAGACCCTTTGAGTGCTAGAGGCCACACCGTGCCTCGGATTGAGGCGGCGTTGACACATACACGTCAAAAAGGACCCTTGTATCGTTCTTATAAAATATCAATGCAATCCGAATGCATTTGGTTAGATTTCCGTAGGTCAGTTGTTGTTTTCACTTAAAATCTTGTCCACTTTAAAAAAAATAGAGACCCTTTGAGTGATAGTGGCCACACCATGCCTCAGATTCAGGCGGGGTTGACTCGTACATGTCACCAAGGACCCTTGGATCGTTCTTATAAAAGATCAATGCTATCCGAATGCGTTTGGTCGGATTTCCATAGGTCAGTTGTTGTTTTCACTTAAACTCTTGTCCATTTTAAACAAAATAGAGACCCTTTGAGTGCTAGAGGCCACACTGTGCCTCAGATTGAGGCGGGGTTGACACGTACACATCACCAATGACCCTTGGATCGTTATTAAAAAAGATCAATGCAATCCTAATGCATTTGTTTGAATTTCCGTAGGTCAGTTGTTGTTTTCAGTTAAAATCTTGTCCACTTTAAACAAAATAGAGACCCTTTGAGTGCTAGAGGCCACACTATGCCTTGTATTGAGGCAGGGTTGACTCGTACAAGTCACCAAGGAACCTTAGATTGTTCTTATAAAATATCAATGCAATCGGAATGCGTTTGGTCGGATTTCTGTAGGTCAGTTGTTGTTTTCCCTTAAAATCTTGTCTATTTTAAACAAAATAGAGACCCTTTGAGTGCTAGCGGCCACACCGTGCCTCGGATTGAGGCGGGGTTGACTCGTACACATCACCAAGGACCCTTGGATCGTTCTTATAAAATATCAATGCAATTGAAATGCGTTTGGTCTGATTTCCATAGGTCAGTTTTTGTTTTCACTTAAAATCTTGTCCATTTTAAACAAAATAGAGACCCTTTGAGTGCTAGCGGCCAAACCGTGCCTCGGATTGAGCCGGGTTGAATCGAACACATCAAAAGGACCCTTGGATAGTTCTTATAAAATATAAATGCAATCCGAATGCGTTTGGTCAGATTTCCGTAGGTCAGTTGTTGTTTTCACTTAAAATCTTGTCCATTTTAAACAAAATAGAGACCCTTTGAGTGATAGCGGCCACACCGTGCCTCAGATTGAGGAAAGGTTGACTCGTAAACGTCAATAAGGACCCTTGTATCGTTCTTATAAAATATCAATGCAATCGGAATGCATTTGGTCAGATTTCCGTAGGTCAGTTGTTGTTTTCACTTAAAATCTTGTCCATTTTAAACAAAATAGAGACCTTTTGAGTGCTAGCGGCCACACCGTGCCTTGGATTGAGGCGGGGTTGACTCGTACACGTCACCAAGGACCCTTGGATAGTTCTTATAAAATAACAATGCAATATTAATGTGATCTACTAATTATTCATTATGCAAAACATAAAGGTACCATTAAATACTTACATTTCCCCAAACACCCATAACACAACCCAACCACAACCTTCATCTCAATATACTCAACCAATATAAACACTAAGATGGATTTTACCCAAGACTATCTAATTCAACATGCCGATCATGTCTTCAACCAACCACTTACTTTCTATGGTTCTCCCCACTATACACTTTAGCTCACAAACACCACCATCTGATGTTTAACACCTCCATCATCAGGAAAGAACCACTATAACCCCAAATAAAACTCCACAACATACCCAACATGTTTTCTAACTTACCATGCTTATACATCCATGAGAACACCAAACAATGTTATCATCCATCCTTTCCATCAAAACCACTTGGAATGGATGTGAATCCATCATCCATACATGAATCAAGGACAGTTCAAATTTTCCTCAATGATTGAACCCATTTTCAAAACATAATTAACATTTCAAAACATCAAATAGATGTGGATTACAACTCACCACATTTGTTCCTTTTTCCTGAAGGAATTTGAAACATGCACCACATAGGTTGTAAAAGCAATAGAGGATATATCTCTTTGACCATACAAATCCATGAACCCAAGTTTATCCTTCAGGAAACTGATGAGTGATGTTTGTGAATGCTTTTTGGAACTAAGAACTAACTCGCTTGATGAAACACAAGAAATATCTTTAAATGTAGCCTCACTTTCCAAATCATTGGAACAATTTCCTGTATTGGATACTCTTAATGTCAGATTTAGCATCCCATCTTGTTCATCAAATGGATTGGTCAACTTCCAATCTATCATGGAGGCTGTCGCACCACCTTTACACGCAACTAATGATCAGAGGCAAATTGATTAGAAAAACAATCCTGAGGGTACTGAACATGAAAGATCATGCGGTGCCATAGTTTCTCAACAACCTCAATTTACCCCACATGATATAAGGCTATCTCATGATGTCCAAGACATAGCGAGAGGAGAAGAGAAGGTGAAAGTCTTGTAGACGAACAAAATCAACAATGAACATCCACCACACTTTCACTATATACATCAAAATCACATCTTTAAGAATGTCAATGTGAATTTCTATCTTACTTCCATCGAGGATGATGCATGTTGGTCAACTTGTTTTAGAAATTGTTTATCTTCATTCGTGACTTGTACTTGAACCCATGAATTTGAAGGTGAGTATGCGTACACGATAGTTTAACTTCTTAGAGAAGAGTTTCTAGAAGAGTATAAGAGACATGAAGCAATGAAGATCATTAGAGTGTTGGAGAAAATGTGGTTTCTACAAATAATGTGGCAATTGTCTTGTGCAACGCGGCCTAAGTTACAACTTGCAGGTATTGTACTTTATTTTTTTCTGGAGGGTTTCAGTGTAAATGCATTTTGGAATGATCATTGCTATTCATTGTCTTTTAGTTTTTTTTGACAACCGAGGGGAAAGGGTGGGGTCTGCAGACATTGGAGGATATGTCGAAGGGTGACTTTATGGGAAATTACATCCTATATTTTTGCAACATTTCCATAGTATCTAACATCTAACCAAATGGCCTCTTTTCCCTTCAAGATCCCCGAACCCCGATCACCATTGGGGTTCAGGGAGCTTGAAGGGAAAAGAGGCCATTTCTCCAACATATTCACACACAAAATCACCCTTCGACATATCCTCCAATGTCTACAGACCCCACCCTTTCCCCTCGGCTATCAAAAAACCTAAAATACAATGAATAGAAATGATCATTACAAAATGAATTTACACTGAAACCCACTAGAAAAAAATAAAGTACAATACCTGCAAGTTGTAACTTAGGCCGCGTTGCACAAGACAATTGCCACATTATTTGTAGAAACCACATTTTCTCCAACACTCTAATGATCTTCATTGCTTCATGTCTCTTATACTCTTCCAGAAACTATTTTCTAAGAAGGTCAACTATCGTGTATGCATACTCAACTTCAAATTCATGGGTGCAAGTACAAGGCACAAATGAAGATAAAAAATTTCTAAAACAAGTTGACCAACATGCATCATCCTCGATGGAAGTAAGATATAAATTCACATCGACGTTATTAAAGATATGATTTTGATGTATATAGTGAAAGGGTGGTGGATGTTCATTGTTGATTTTGTTCATCTATGAGACTTTCACTTTCTCTTCTCCTCTCGCTATGTCTTGGACATCATGCAATAACCTTATATCATGTGGGGTAAATTGAGGTTGCTGAGAAACTATGGCACCACATGATCTTTCATGTCCAGTGCCCTCAGGATTGTTTTTCTAATCAAGCTGCCTCTGATCATTAGTTGCGTGTAAAGGTGGTGCGACATCCTCCATGATATATTGGAAGTTGACCAATCCATTTGATGAACAAGATGGGATTCTAATCAAGATGCCTATGATCATTAGTTTTTGTAGGTCAGTTGTTGTTTTCAATTAAAATCTTGTCCATTTAAAACAAAATAGAGACCCTTTGAGTGCTAGCGGCCACACCGTGTCTTGGATTGAGGCGGGGTTGACTCGTACACGTTACCAAGGACCCTTGGATCATTATTATAAAAGATCAATGCAATCCGAATGCGTTTGGTTGGATTTTCGTAGGTCAGCTGTTGTTTTCACTTAAAATATTGTCCATTTTAAACAAAATAGAGACCCTTTGAGTGGTTCAGTATTCTTGCATGTTTCTGGTACAAATCATCTATTAAAATGGGAAAATGACTCATTGGAGAAAGGATGTTTTATTTAATAACAATTACAATTTTCCTACGAACATTTACATACAACAATGTTTCATCTTTTGATCCTCTTAACCCCTCTCAAAAATGACCACAAATTGTACATGTACCCAAGTTAGATCTTTATTGTATTTGTGTACAATCTTCCATCAGGTATGTGGCCCACTCGTTTCTGAACACATCTATATCATCTTGTGAGTATGAGGCTTTTCGGCAGTCATAGTAGTACTGCAAAATAAAAAAATAAAGAATTAATAAATAACTTAAATGAACTAGTAGTTGTTTTTAAAAATACCTCTTTAAGGATGCTAGTTTGCTGATGAAAAACGATATCTTTCATAAATTTACAAAAATAATAACCACAATCATTATCGTTTGTTTGTTTTGGACACTACAAAAAAAATTGATCATTCGGAGAATAAGTAACTTGTGTTGAGATGTGTTTGGATAGTGAAATTTTATTATATATACCATGATATTTGTCTAGACGTAGTACTTCTCGCCTCCTTATGCTTAGACCCTATCCGCATTACTTTTTTAGACGATAATGATACACCGCCGTATCAGTAAAAGATAATATAAATTATATTACTTGATTTTTGGACCTAAAAAGTAAGATTTAGTGTCTTACAGATTCACAAACTCCATCATGTGTGGTTGGTTTGATGGATATCCTTGCTTTGAATCCAGAAAATAAATATTCGGAGTATCCAAGTTGACCGCAATTAACAACCAATGTTTCCTAAAAACAAAAAAAGGAATAAGTAATAAAAGAAGTGAAAATATAATTGATATGATTTAATCATAGAGTATTACCCCTTCATGGTTGGTATTAGGAAAAGTCTGTCATCTGTAATCTTGCGTTCAAATGTTTTCAACAAGCCGTTCACTATTTCATTCCTTTTTGATGGCTATATTTTTGTTAGGTGTGTTGATGTGATATGAGGACTAACCAATCCAAATCTTGGCTCATGGGAAAATTCCTTCAATTGTTTTTCATAAATGCGTCTGTCAATAATATAAAATGCATTTAGTCATAATTTTCACGCTAGATCAGCTTTTGGAAAATCAATTCATGGAAACAAACCTCATATATACATTTACAACTGTGATGCCTAGCCAACCGTTTTCAAGGATTTCATTTACATTTTTAGAAGCAACAAAATTTTGAATTTCATCTCCGTATATATTATCTTTGAAAACCACTATATGAATATTACCATCTTTTAGCTTCGTATCCACATGAGTCTTCAATGCTAGTAAATGTTGAAAGAGAATAGGTGGTGTTATTGTGATTTCAGTAGCTCCTTGGGATCGGTTGGCCGATCCTTTAGATGGTTTTGAGCCGACGTTTGTCACCCCCTTCCCTTTATCCGTCTATAACAACAATCATTGGTTTAGACCCTTTTTTCATTAATTGTTAAGGGTTTAGCTTGAAAAGAAAAGGAAATAAATACCTCTTTGTCTGCATGTAATCTTACAAGTTGTGACGGCCATGAAATGAATTTCCCAATAGCCTTTTCGACCGTATGAATATCATCGTCATCAAGTGGAATAGGTAGCTCTACCTTTGGCTCAGGAGCTACAGTAATCGTCACTTTCAGATGATCTTTCGGAAGTGGTCTATTATGCAGTGTGGCATCTGGGATATTGAACACTGTAGCCCTCTCTACAAGGTGATAGTTGAGCGTTGACAGATATAAATCACAATCATTATCACCCTGTAGAAGATGAGTACAGAAAAATTATCAGTGTTTTTCTGATTCATATTTCATGGGAACAATTATTAGAATATTGATTACCATGGCTAAGACAGTTCTTTGAGGCGAATGGCTCGCCTCAAAGATGGTGGGGAATGAGGCAGGATGTTCATGCGGCGGTTGTTCTTGAGTTGTGGCTTCTCTTTGCTTCCAACCCATAAAAGTTTCAATCAACTCTCCCTTAACAATGATGGAGTTTGTCACCCCGAACCCTGCACCTCTGACACGACCGTATTTTTCTGGCTGCTTCAAATCCATCGATAATAGGTCTGTATCAGCTACAGGAGTAGCTGATTCTTGTGACTGTCAGATATACGAAAATAACTAATTATTTTTATGTAATGGAAATTTTAAACAAATTATTTTATCGTCGTGTCATACTTACACATATTTCCCACACTTTCTGTGTGTTCTCATCTACTAACTTCCCATCTTTGTTCACACGTGCCTCATTCCATAGAACATGACGTGGGATGGAAGTGCATTTGGTTTTAGACTCATCAATCTACATATAAACATAGAAAAATAATTATGATGTTGTTTATTGGAACCTAACAATATTATTTTAAATTTAAATTACATACCATTTTCTTTTCTAATGAAGCATACCCCATCCTTGCTTTATGATAGGGGTATGTTGGTTTTGAAGCAAGTTCCTTATATTTTGTACAAAGTTTCTGTTTCATAAATGAAATATTGAAAATCAAAGTGATGAATATAGGTATCCTCAAACAACGTATTATCACTCACAATGTACCTGAAACTTCTCATCCCCACGATGGTCAATAAATGCATCCCATGCTTCTTGGGATATCAGGTGAGCATAGACAATGGGTGGGTGCATGTTTATTTTACCTTTAGAATCTTTGAGGTGGAATCTTATTAAAATAGTGCGAAAACCTCGATGAATCTTTCCTTCAAGCCTTAGTACATAATCATTGTGTGAACCGTCTACTATAAATGTACTTTTCAAGAGATTTATAAGAGTAATACATTTTTTCATTATTTTATTTTCTAGTAAATTAAAGAAATAAATTCATAATGTTACTGTAATTTCTTCCCAGATCACAGCCTTCAGCCCGGACACAACATGGTGCCATGAATCTATGTCAATCGGCACGCGTTGCCGAGTGACAACTCCAATGTAGCTGCTAAACATAGCCTTGTTGGGATTCACATGTTGGCCTCGTGCATTCCATCCGAATTCAAATTTGATGCCTTTGCTTTTCACCTTAAGAATTTTGGCTAACACCGTCAAACTATGACACACCTGTGATTTCTGCGACGCTGCTCCTTCATTCCCGACCATTTCATCGATATCAACATCATCTATATGTTCATATAGAATGGTATCAACGACATGTGTTGATGGTTGTTGGACCTCAACACTAAGAGCAGCAGGATCCGCAGCAGGAGGAGAATCAGGAGAAACCGGAGCCACAGCAGGAGCAACAGTAGCAGCATCATGAGATGCAGGAGTAGGAGGAGCAACAGTAGAAGCAACATGAGCTGCAGGAGCAGCAACATTAGCTGCTTGAGAGACTTGTTCAGCATCAAGGTTAGGAGCATCAGAATGTGAAAAAGTCATTATCTGCAAAAGTGGTTGAGCAGTTAATTCAGATTACATAAATTCGGTAATGATAAGGTAATAACATGAGATAACAAGATCTATATTACAAACAAAATATAACCTGTTTACCGAACTCTCTTTATTTTTTTCAAAGGTCGAAGGGATTTGAAACCTCTATCGACTATCCAAATTCCTTTATTGTGGTCTCCTCTAACATACAAAACATCATCTGCATTGGGACCGCTCTGAAATGATTGAGACGTACCACTAAAAGGATCATCCTCAACTGAATTTTCATCGGAACCTTCAGTAGTTTTGGACGATAACAGAACAATCGACCACTTTCTCTTTGCGGGATCTGGAACATAAAAAACTTGTACCGCTTGTGATTCCATTATAAACTGTTCGTCTTTGTACCCTTCTTTACTAAAATCAACTTTCACAAATCCCCATTCATCTATTTTAACACCACTGTTGTTATCAACCCATTTGCATTGAAAAATCGGCAATTGGAATGTCGTATAATCCAACTCCCATATTAGTTTGATAATTCCAAAGTATGACATATTTGCATAAATTGGATTTCTGTCCTTACTACTAGAAACATGCATCTCTTCATCCACTAGTGTAACTCCACTATTTTGCATGGTACTATCTTCATCATGTTCATCTGTATAGAATGTATAAACATTAATTACATAAACAATGTAAGATAATACATACACACTTGGTCCAGCGGCTAGCCATCGAAAACGTTATGAAATTGAATTCAGACTTTCATCCAACTGCTTAAAAATATGGTCCTGAAACCATCCTATAAACTGGTGATTATGTGTATCTGATAACCATTTTTCAGCCCTTGAGGGATTCAACTGCCTAAGAATTTCTTTGTGAGTTTTAATATATGGAGAAACCTCCCAACTGTTATGCAAAACATAAATATGTGCCTACTCCCGATCTGTAATATTGATTTTCACAACTTCTCTTCCAAAAATTCCCTTACCCTCAATGCGTCCAGTGTGACGAGATTTCGGGAGACCAATGCTTTCAATATCAGATAGGTATTCAGTACAAAATTCAATGGCTTCCTCAACAATATATCGCTCCACTATACAACCCTCTAGACAACTTCGATTTTTGACATACCCTTTAAAAATATTCATATACCGTTCAACAGGATACATCCATCTATAGTGAATAGGACCACAAAGTCGAATCTCTCTCACCAAGTGAATCATCAAATGAACCATCATATCAAATAATGTTAGCGAGAAGAACATTTCTAATTCACATAATACGATGACAATTTCTTTTTCCATAGATGGAAATTTCACCGGGTCTAAAACTTTTCTACATATAGCTTTGAAAAAGAAACAAAGTTTGGTTAACGTATGATGAACATTCTTGGGAAAAATGCAACGTAAAGCTATAGGAATTAGATCTTGCATCAAAACATGAAAATCATGTGATTTCAAACCTTTTAACTTCAAATCATTCATTGACACAATTTTCTTGATATTTGATGAGTACCCCTATGGAACCTTTACATCATTGAAGAAGTTGAAAAACTGATATCTCTCCACCCTAGAAAAAGTATAAGCAGCTGGAGGAAGAAACATTCGATTTTCACCCTTCACGGGAGCCAACTCTTCTTGTATTCCCATGTCAACCATGTCAAACATCGCCTTAATTCCATCTTTTTTTTTCCTGTGGCATTTAGAAACGTTCCGATAACAATGTCACATACATTTTTTTCCACATGCATCACATCAAGAAAATGTATGACGTACAAACAATTCCAGTATGGTAATTCAAAAAAAAAACTGATCTCTTTTTCCAACCAATTTTCGTAAGGTTTTTTGAAAATGGTTTACCATAAATAGTTTTCAGATCTTGTACTTTCTCAAACAACTGATCACCTGTTAGTGGAGACGGTGTTTCGTGTTTTTCTGAACTTCCATTGAATGATGTCGTCTAAGATCGGTACTTATGCTGACGAGGTAGAAATCTACGATGTCCTAGAAACACAGCTTTCGATGAATGTTTCAACCTAATTGATTCTGTATCTTATTCACACACGGGAAACCCTTGAGTTCCTTTAATGCTATAGCCTGAAAAATTTCCATAAGCAGGGAAATCATTTATTGTCCCATACAACATCGCTCTCAACGTGAAGTATTCACTTTTATAAGCATCATACAACATTACACTTGAGTCCCACAATAAATTCAAATCCTCGATCAATGGAGATAGATAAACATCAATATCGTTACCTGGTTGTTTTGGTCCTGATATAAGCATAGATAACATGATGAATTTCTGCTTCATGCATAACCAGGGTGGCAAGTTATAATTTACCAACATAACATGCCATGTACTATGAGTGTTGGTTTGAAAACCAAAAGGATTCACTCCATCTGTATATAACGCAAGATGAAGGTTTCTCAGCTCTTTTCCAAATCCAGGATACTCATGATCAATTTTCTTCCATTGAGGAGAGTCGGCCGGATGACGTAATAACCCATCTTTATTTCTTTTATCTGCATGCCATGACAATTGTCTTGTAGTTTCTTCACTTCCATATAGACGCCTAAACCTTGGAATGATTGTAAAGTACCATACAACTTTCATAGGATTGGATTTATCTTTCTTTTATCGAGAAGCACCACACTTTGGGCATTATGTAAGTGATTTTTTCTCTTTGCGAAACAATATACAGTCTTTCGGGCAGGCATGTATTCTTTCAGAAATCATTCGCATCGAGCGTAGCATTCGTCTAGCTTCATATGTCCGGATTGGGAGCTCATTATCTTCTGGGAGCATGTCATTCAAGAGAGCAAGTAGTTCTGTAAAACTGACATCACTCCATCCGTTTCCTACTTTCAATTTATATAACTTCAGTACAGCTGACAATGTTGTATACCTAGTGCAAGCAACATACAATGGCGTCTTTGCACAACTCTTTAACTTCTCAAACAATTTTCGGCAATCACGGAGTTCATCTTGAATTGTCTTTGTCATTTCCTCAATATGATCTTCATCATCATTGAAATCTTTAATCACATCCTCCATACGGTCTTCTTCATTATCCATATTTTTATTCATATCTGATGATCCATAAAACACAGTTTTATCCCAGCCAGTAGCTACATTCACTTTTTCTCCGTGTTTATTCCAACATTTATAACTCCGATCTATTCCGTGACATATCAAATGTTCTTCCAACTCATCTGGAGTAAGTAGTCTAGAATAACAACAATGTAAACACGGACAAAGGATTTGAGAAGGATCCTTTGCGTGATCCTTTGCAAACTTGATGAACTCTTTCACTCTGTTCTCGTACTCTATTGTTAAACGATTAGCATCCATCCAATCTTTATTCATCTCCATCCTATTAGAATCTAAAATATTAGTATTTATGGTTCAAGTACACAAAACAATAATTCAAAATACAGTAGAAGAGAACCACGTCCTTATAAAAATGGTGATTAATAGAGCCTAACCATTAGTATTTATTCATCATGCCTAAATACTCACTGCTGGTGGAAGTGAAACCGTTACTGATGATCATGCCAAGAAGAAATGGAAACCAAAAGGGGGGAGTGAATCAAAATACCCCAAACAAGATGAAAAAAATGGTATTTGAGAATAGGTTAGTGGCTTTCATGTTGTCTAGAAGGAAACCTAATTTATTTCAATGAAAAAGGTTAATTCACAACAAGATACCATCCATTCCATATATTATTTTCATTAATAGGGTTATTTTGTGCTTCAAAATGATCAAAACATGTCTAACCAACTTCAAATGGATAAAATATGAATTAATGAAACACATAAATCCCAAAAAGAAGATATAGTATAGAAACACCCACTTGGAATCTGAATGAGTCTGCTCAAATGAAGAACATCATACATCTCCAACTACATCGATGCTTTCTCATATACAACGACACCACTAGCTAGATAGTGGCCCTCACCAAGAACATCATACATCTCAAAATAAGAGACTACAACCACTAACCATGAAGAACATCATAAGATGGAAATATACTAAGAACACATCCCTTCACCCAAATAAGAGACTACAACCACTAACCATGAAGAACCACTAAGAGCATAATTTGAAACCTAAGGAAAGGTACACCCAAAACATACCAATGAATTCAAATGAAATACTTTCTAAACCAAACCATTGAAATCCTCAAATGTTCCTAACATCAAACCCCATCATATCTCCTAATAAAATTCTTTGATAACACTATTTCATGGCCTATACCCATTTAGACCCCTCTATTATTTAGTAGATTATAGTTTCGTGACCCCCTAAAACCATCCTCCAACATGTCATGGGTTAGTGAATGCACCGAGGGTATTTATCACAACCATGTGCAATGTACTTATAATAATAAATAATTGATATAGTTTAACATCAAGTTGTATAGATGATTTTTCGAATGATACCAAGTGAAAGTTAGTAAGGTAAATATGTGTGATAAGACATTTTTGGTCTAACTAAAAGGGGATATAGCTTAATGAGTGTATTTTGGATTCACAAAAAATATGACTCTATGTGGTATAGGGGTCTTTCAACTATTAGGAGTATGGACCACTAAGTGAATATGGTCCTCTATGTGTGGGAATGTTTTCATTTAGAGTATGGCCTAATATGTATGGTTCCCATATAATAAGGCCCATTTGAATTGGATATTTGGGATAATTACACAAGGCGGATCACATTTTTCATGTGAGGAATCTACACCAATTTGGTTCATAAAATATATTCATAGCACATAAGGATTTCTATATTCATCAACTAATGAATCGCGTTCTTATCACACCAGGTAAGAACATAAGATCATATACTAAGGGAAGTGTTTAGAGATCGTATGCTCATCACATAGTGGATTCTTTGGCACATCGCCTCAGGAATATCATGCTCCTCATGTGAGGTATAATCATAGGATCATTACCTAGGAGATGAATAAGAGATCTTATGATCATAACTTAGGAGATTCTTAGGCATATCCCCTAATGAATCTATTTATAATCTCATGAGGTATAATCAAGGGAACATTATTTGGGAGATAAAGAAGATCTCATATTCCCATAACATAGGGACTTCATATTCTCATCACCTAAGGCAACCTAGGATTATCACCTAGAGTTGGATGTTTCCTTAATTAAGAGTGTTCATAGGTTTATATCTCAGTAAAGGAACTCACATATTTGAATTTTAGAAGAGGGAACCACCCGATACACTCATCGCGTAGGGGGTGAGCATAGTTTTATAGCCACCATTTCATTTTTATCCATGAAGTTATTCAATTCCCACCAAACCCTTTTCAATTTCATCATTAACAACTATATTTTATGTCACTGGGAAACTAAAAGGAAAACCCATATCAACTAACGATGTCATCTCCCACAATAACCCACTCATTACATCTTTTTAACAGTGGAAAGGTTGATGCTTCCCCACTGCATGATTTACCACCTCAACCATCTCACATTTCCCCCAATAGAATCTATCACAACCAAACTAATAAAAAACTTCTGAAACAACCCCACCAAAAAACAATGATGATTTTCAACAGTAAAAGTAAAAAAGCACCATGTTCTTGAGAAATATAATGAAAATTATTAAACACATGTGAATCATCCCCTTTACATCATTTTCCATTAAGTATGGTCCATTTTCTTCAATCGGTCAATCCATAATACTCACCTATAGAATAAAAAAGGATGTTAAAAAATGCTATACAAATGGGAGAGGAGAAAAATATTGAAAAAAGATTTGGAAAACATGCCTTAAAGGAGGTCCTGCAAACCGAAGCTTGAAAGCATTGCGGGCGGCGGAGGTCTGGAAAACTGAAGCTCGAGGGCGGCGGAGGTTCGACAATGCAAACTCAGTGGGCAGCGGAGGTCCGGCAACGAGTAGCGAGGGCAACGGAGGTCCGAAAATGTGATCTCAGCGGGCGGTAGAGGGGAGTCGCAGAGTTCCAATACCACGAGAGCTTTAGTTCGCGATAAAACGAGGGCACTGTGTGACCGACTTTATAAAAAAATGCACTGAGGTTTTATCAGTGCTAAAAAAGCACCGATAAAGACTACCTTTATCAACACTAACATTTTAGCGCTGATAAAGGTGTCCTTTATCAGGGATTTTTTAGCACTGATAATAGTACCCTTTATCAGCGCTAAAAAAGCGCTGATAAATCCTCACTGTATCAGCGCTAAAATTTTAGCGCTGATACAAGGAGTCTTTATCAGTAATTTTCTAGCGCTGATAAAGGGTTTTTTTATCAGCGCTATTTTAGCACTGATAAAGGTTACCCTGTATCAGTGCTAAAATTTTAGCGCTGATAAAGGAGTTCTTTATCAGTGCTTTTCTAGCGCTGATATATGGCCTCTTTATCAGCACTAGAAAAGCGCTGATAAAGAACTCCTTTTTCAGTGCTAAAATTTTAACGCTCATATATAGTAACCTTTATCTGCAGTTTTTCTTAGCGCTGATATAAGGGGGCACTTCCCTTGCCCATTTTTCTAGTAGTGATGGATCGAAGTTTGGAATTGGATAGAGAATTCAAGAGAATGTACAGTGATTCTATAAAATTTAAAATCACATAGTGTGTAATTCGGAATTTCACGACGTGTGGGGTCCCCTTGTAGCTGCTAGAGTTTCGAGAGGAAGTTAAGAATCACATGGTGTGTGACTCCATCACATGACATGTGACCTATCTCAGGTAACTTAGCATGTACATAGTAATTACACAAACACATGGTGGAGTACACGAGTTTCCTACATGGTGTGTACTATACCACACGGCTTATCCTAGACTATGTACATGGGTTACCACATGTACTGGTAAACAGGCACAAATACACGGGATGAGGCCATGTACTATCACACAAAAGGCTACACGAGCAAGATCCTAGATACAAGGAAATGAAATGTAACCCTTCTACACATTATGTACTCCTCTTTTACATGACACAATTTGAATGACATGAGCCATTTACATAGGCAGTACCTGGAGTCAAGGGACATGACTTTTACTGCTACTACACACTGTGTACCCTTTTCTACATGGCTTAAATCTATTTTCCTCCACATATTGGAAAAGTTTCATTAGGATTCATTCCCCTTATCCTTTCCATAAAGGTAGGTGTGAATCATTTCTTACTCCTAGGACTACGATCCCTTCAATAGAACTTATTGGATAGAGTTGTTGAAATCCTCTGAGAGGCCTGGAGTGGGGTTATCTATTCATCTTTGTGCCCTAGGTAGATTTCTTGGTATCGGTTTCACCAATCCTATCAGACATCTATCCTGTAATTAGTGGGTTAATCCAGAATGAGTTGTTGGTATCACCCCATGGACCTAGCTGTGATCCTCATCTGTCGTATTTTATTCTCTTCAGATATATCAATATATCTTTCTCATGATAGTACCTGATGAGAAGTACCTCTCGAAAGAACGTCATCAGTGTTATTAGACTCAGGAGTGTGTTCTCCTAGATGAGTTCTTTGTGGTATCTTTGAGATTAATTCCTAGTGCTCGCATCAATGCTAAAAAACTGGTGTTTAACGATGCAAGTATTTATCAGTGCTATAAAAAAGCACTGATAAATGACATCTTTATCAGTTCTAAAGAAAGTGCTGATAAATTTAACCCTTTATCAGCGTTTTTTTAGCACTGATAAATTGAAACATTATCAGTGCTTTATTTTTAATGCTGATAAAGGTCCAAATAGATAAAAAAAATAAAAAAAATAAAAAAAATAAAAAATGAGTTTATTAAAAAAATATTACAAATTTTATTAATTAAATAATTATTGATAAACATGAATAAATTGATTATAAATTATTAAATATTAAACATTTTATTAATGAGATAATTTTGATAATTAAAGTTAATAAAATGTATATATTAAATATATAGATAAATATTAATGTATATAAATATGATTTTAATGTAGTTGATAGATCATGTATCATGAAATTGGATATAAATTCAGTAGTATATAAATATTATTTATATATTAAAATATATTTATGTCCTTTACATTAAATAGTCATATATTTATTGAATAATGGTTTATAATTAAAAATTAATATGAATTAAAAATGATGACTAATTGCATAATGTAATGGAAATATAATTGAACGTGTCGCTTGATTTTTCAATTTAACATAGATCAAATGTGTTTTATATTGATTTCACATATACATAATTAATAAATTTTTATATACAATGCCCACATACAAAACATATTAATTTTTTCAATATTGTTAAAGTGTACTTATTTTTAGTTTATTCAATTTTACTCATTTTTAATATATATGAATATTCATGCACTTAAAATTAGATATAAATATTATTTTTGAAAAATATTTCTATAATTATAAATAAATAATTATAAAATTATAATAAATATATTTAAAAAGGAATATATTTTTTCTATTTATATTTATATATATTTATTAAGTATATATATATATTTACAATTTTTTTATTTATAATTATAATTATAAATCATTTATCAGTGATTAAGTAATTAGCGCTGATAAAGGAAGGTCTTTATTAGTGATTTTTTCATGATGATAAAGATTAGGATTTATCAGTGCTAAAAAAATGCTGATAAATATTCCTTTTATCAGCACTTATTACTTAAGCACTGATAAAAGGACTCTTTATCAGTGTTTATTTGTAAGTGCTGATAAAATTTTCTTGATCTATTTAAAAAATCCTAACCATTTGTGAACCCATCATGATGTAAAAAGTTTTCCATGGAAGCCACACATTGTCGGTGCTCCTCCTCAGTTAATCGAAGCTCGAATCACACCACTTGACTACCTCCAGTTACTTGAACATCGTCAGACATCTGGTGTTCTGTTGCAGTTAGGGTTTCCAAAGTAGATTTTCTTCAACCTAGAGAGGTAGGCCTTGCGATTTTCTTTATGTATTTTTCATTTTATTTTTTATTTCTTGTTTGATGATGTCATGGGTTATTTGCGGTCTGGTCATTGTATACTATTTTTCTTTTATATTATGAATAGAATGATTATATGATATATTTTTTGATTGACTATTGATTTAGATATCCTGTTTTGGTATTTTTAAATTGTTGTTTTGAATCAATTTTCTTCACTGTCTACATCTATACCCCAGCTTTCTCCATAAGTTCAATTCCTTGTTTTTAATTTATATTGATCATTGGTTGATAATAATTCTAATTATTTCTATTCTATTTATATATAGAAATATTTTTCATTGATCCCTATTAGATATTTCATCTTATTCTTAATTCTAAAGGTATTATAATTACAGTTCCATTGTAACTTAATATATTCCATGTTCATTCCATGGATGTTTTAGGTATGGTTCCCCAACATAGAATCTATAAAATGATTGTTTTAGTAATTTTTGAAAAACATAACGTGGTTTATTAAAAATTTGTTAAATTTTCATGTTACCTTTATAGAAGAATAAACAAAAATTCTTTCATTATAAATATCAAATAAAAAATTAATTATGTTTTCACAACAATCCATGATATCATTTTATATTATCCTTCATGTTAGTGGTTAAATTGACCCAAAAAATAACATGTAATAATAAATAGATGAGAATTAATATGAAGTTAATTTTATTATAATATATTTATTATAGAAGGATAATTATTTTATTTTTATTTTATTAAAGTGGTAAATTAGTATTAAAAATAGGCAGTTGAAGAAGCTAAATGGAAATAAAATATAAGAAATTGTTAATTACATAAATGAAATCATATATTTTGTTGAAATATTTCTTTGTATTGAATAATATAGAATATCATATTGATATTAGGACCTCTAAAAAGTTTAATGGATGAAAATTATAAATATTATTAGTAGCTTATATTAAGGGATCATAATTTTAGTTGTTGTTATGAAAGGGTAGTGGAGGGGTTCCTATATAATTGAGAAAGAGTGCCATTTTCTCAAATACCCATTCCTTAATGTGTGATAAATAAAAATATACATATAATGTGAATCTAATGTGAAGAAATAATAGATATGTTTTGTGCATTACTTATAAATTTTATGGGTGGGTATGCATCATGGAAAATTAAATGAGTATTAGTTATCTATAACTTTCACCTTTTAATGAATTCATAGGATAACACCATCCATAGTGGAGTAATTCTTTTCGTAAATCCAATTACCCATTTTCTTCAACATACTGAAATTATTTGAAAGAATAAAATTTTGAGTTTCCCTTACTGGAATTGTCTATACATTTCACCATTGATAATGAAATATTATTTGTATTTATTTATATATTGTATAAAATTAATCTTTTATGAACCCAATAGGATGGATATGAATGGAAAATGGATTTATGCTAATCGTTGGACAAATGAGTATGAAGATGGAGTTAAAGAGTTCATCAAGTTTTCAAGAGATCATGCATACAATCATTCTAAAATACTCTATCCATGTTTACATTGTTGTAATTCAAGAAAAATTAGTCTGAAAGAGTTGGAATAACATTTGATTTGTCACAAAATAGATCAAATCTATAAATGTTGAACTAAACATGAGAAAAAACAAAATGTGGAGATCAATTGGTATGATACTATGGTCTATGAATAATTTGATATGAATAACTTTATAAATAATGATCGAGATCACATAGAAGAAATGACAAAGGCAGTCAAAGATGACATTTCAAGTGCTGTTTTTTCATTGAAAATGGGTTGAAAATATCAATGGAGTAAAAGTTGATGAAATGAGATTTGTGAAGGTGAATTTTAGTATAGAAGGGGAAAAAGGCAATCCATTCATAATGGAATTACAATCAATGGAATTATTTTATATATATTATCCAATAAACAATAATTGGTTGATTATCCTGATGGTGACTAAAACAAATGTTGAGTCAAATGAAAATTCAATTGAGGATGACCCTTTCATCGGGACATCACAATCAATTCATACTGGTCCCAATGTAGACAATGTATTGTATGTTATAGGGGACCATAAAGAGGGGATTTGGATTCTTGATAGAGGAACCAAATACTTGAAACATTTAAAAAAATAGAGTTCAATGAGGAGGTAAAAGTATTTTTTAATATATTATGTTTTTTCTCATAATATTATATGTTCTCTACTGCATTAACATAATCTAAATTAAATGGTTGAATACACATACAGACAACATATTCTATACATGATGATGTTACCAACCCCTCAGAAGAAAAAACTATAATGAAGGAAACCCTTTGGAAAGATGTAAAGGTTATGTTATGATATAATTTCTCTATTTTACTTAAAAAATTATATAATGAAATGTTGATTTAATTTTCACTATTCCTTGCAGAGTTCACTTATTTTAGAATATTTATGTCCATGTGTCATAATTTTTCAAGAATATAAATGATGTTGTCTCTGCTCAATCACAGAGGTAATCTTCATGTTTTCACAGTAAAATCATTATCCATAGAATTAATGTATATTTTCATATTTATGTTTAATTTATTTCTTTTTAGTATTTCTCACATAATAATTTTTTTCATATACAGGTGGATTATTTTGTTCGAGTTTGGGTGGTATGTCCATATATTTATTCCTTTTTGCACCAAAAATTCCACAAACTTCTTCTCCCTAAAAATATTTTCACCCCTACAATGTTGCATTTATCACTATATTTCAAGGTAGGTCTCTCCACTTCCTTTGTAGGAAAATAAACAACGTTGTATCTACTCAATTACAAAGGTAATCTTGAGGTTTTCATAGTAAATTAATTGTCCATATAATTAATATGTTGTTTCATATTTATGTTTAATTTATTTATTTTTAGTATTACTCACATAATAATTATTTTCTTATATAGGTGGATTCTTTTTTTCGAGTAGGGGTGGTCTGTCTATCTTTTATGTCTTTCTAAACAAAAAATTCCATAGAATTATTCTCCCTAAAAACCTTATCACCCCTGTAGTGTTTCATTTATCACTTTATTTCAAGTTCTCTCCATTTCCTTTATAGGAAGAGTAATAAAGTTTCCTATACTCAAATACAGAGGCAATCTTGATGTTTTCATAGTAAAATCATTGTCTATAGAATTAATATATTATTTCATATTTATGTTTCATTCATTTATTTTTAGTATTACTCAAATACTAATTGTTTTCTTATACAAGTGTATTTTTTTTGTTCATGTTGGGATGATATGTTTATCTTTCATGCCTTTCTGCACTAAAACTTCCACAAACTTCTTCTCCCTCAGAACCTATCACCCATGAAGTGTTGATATTTATCACTTTCATTCAAGTTCCCTCAAATGCTCAATCACATAGGTAATATTTATATTTTCATAGTAAAATCATTTTACATATAATTAATCTATTATTTAATATTTATGTTTAATTTATTTTGTTTTATTATTACTCATAATAATTGTTTTCTTATACAAGTGGATTCTTTTTTTGAGTTGATGTAGTTTATTCGAAGCTGCTCATACAATGTTGGTAGTTTGAAAAATACATTCAATGAAAATTATGGTAACATTGATATTTAAGATTGTTTTTGATATTTTGGGATGTTTAGGAATCAGTCACACATTAATCCAACACACGATGTTACCGGTATGTCTCTAAGTACTTTTTATTTAAAATTGACATTAATTTTAATAAAAAAAGACAACTAACAAACTCAAAACTGAGAAAACATATTCAGATTATTGTGATACTTTAATACAATGATCCATAAGTCATTTTTGATGTTTAAGAATCAGCTACACCTCAATCTGATACAAGATGTTCCCGACATGGCTCAATGTGTCCGTTATGAGTTTAAAATCAACATTTGACTTTAAAAAGTGTCACTCACTTAAAATCAAGAAAAAAAACTCATATTTTCTTAATAATTTAGGGAATATATTAATAAATCATTTATGAGATGTATGAATCAATCTCACATCAAACTGATACACGTTGTGATATGTATAAGTCAAAGCTCATGTTTCAAGTTTAAAATGACATTTCAGTAAAAAAAATAATGTACTCAAAACTGAGAAAACAAATTCATATTGTTTTTTACTTTATGAAAACAATACATAAGTGATTTTGAATGTGTATGAATCAGTAGCACCTTAATCTAATGTACAGTGTGACCAGTATGACTCTAAGTGGGTCTTTATTTAAAATTGACATCAATTTTAGTAAAAAACATTGGCCTACTCAAAACCAAACAAACACATTCATATTGTTTTGATAATTTATTAAAATAATCTATAAGTTATTTGAGATGTGCATGAATCAACCTCACCTCAATCCGATGCACGGTGTGACCAGTATGACTCAAAGTGTGTGTTTTTATTTAAAATTGACAATAATTTTAGTAAAAAGGCCAACCGACCTACTAAAAACCAAGAAAACACAGTTAAATTGTTTAAATATTTTAGTAAAATGATCTATAAGTCATTTTTGATGTGTAGGAATCATCCTCACCTCAATCCGATACACAATGTGATCGATATGAGTGAAAGTGCGTGTTTTAATTTTAAAATGACATTTTAGTAAAAAAGACAAGTGACGTACTCAAAACTAATAAAATATATTAATATTATTTTGATGATTTAGGAACATTATCCACAAGTCATTTGATATGTGTAGGAATTACCCACACCTCAATCCGACACACGGTGTTACCAGTATGACTCAAAGTGCATCTTTTTATTTAAAATTATCATCAATTTTAGTAAAATGGACAACTATCCTACTAAAAACTGAGAAAATACATTAATATTGTTTTGATAATTTACAAAAATGATCCATAATACATTTTTTTAGTGTAGGAATCAACATCACCTCAATCCGATACACGATATTACTGATATAACTCAAAGTGTCCATTATCAGTTTAAAATTGATATTTTAGTTCAAAAATTGTCACTCACTAGAAACAGATCAAAGACATTTGTATTTTCTTGATAATTTAATGAAAAAAATTCACAAGTCATTTGTGATGTTTATAAATCTGTTTCATGTCAAATCAATACATGATGTGTTCGTAATGAGTAAAAAGTGTGTGTTTCCAGTTTAAAATGACATTTTAGTAAAAAAGGCAAGAGACTTACTCAAAACCGAGAAAAAACATTAATATTGTTTTTATACATTATAAAAACTATTCATAAGACATTTGGGATGTGTAGTAAACAACCACAACTCAATCTGACACACAGTGTGACTGGTATAACTCTAAGTGAGTCTTTTTATTTAAAATTTTAATCAATTTTAGTAAAATGGAAAACTGTCCTACTCAAAACCAAGATAAAACTTGTTTATTGTTTTAATAATTTAAAAAAAGTGTACATAATTCATTTGTGACATGTAGGAATCAACTACACCTCAATCCGATATAGGATGTGCCCGATATGACTCAAAGTGTCCATTATTAGTTTAAAATTTACATTTTAGTTCAAAAAGTTTCACTCACATAAAACAGATCAAGGACACTTGGATTTTATTGATAGTTTAAGAAAATGATTCATAAGTAATTTGTGATGTGTGAGAATCTATTTCATGTCAAAATGATACCTGATATTATTGGAATGAGTCAAAAGTGTATTTTTCCAGTTTAAAATGGAATTTTAGAAAAAAATACAAATGACATACTCAAAACCAAGAAAAAACATTCAAATTGTTTTTATACTTTAGAAAAATGATCCATAAGTCATATGGAACATGTAGGAATCAATAAAACATTAATCTAATGCACTATGTGACGGGTATGACTCAAAGTATGTATTTTTATTTAAAATTGTCAACAATTTTAGTAAAATGGAAAACTGTCCTACTCAAAACTGAGAAAACACTTTCATATTGTTTTGATACTTTAGAAAAATGTTACATAATTCATTTGTGACATGTAAGAATTATCCTCACCTCAATTCGATACACTATGTGCCCAGTATGACTCAAAGTTTCCATTATCAGTTTAAAATTAAAATTTTAGCTCAAAAAGTGCCACTCACTGAAAACCGATCAAACATAATTTTCTTGATAATTTAGGACAATGTTTCATAAGTCATTTGTGATGTTTAGGATAATTTAACATAAAATCAATACATGATGTGATCAGAATGATTCAAAAGTGTGTGTTTCTATTTTAAAATGACATTTTAGTAAAAAAGAAAAATGACATAATCAAAACCAAGAAAACACATTCAAATTATTTTGATACTTTAGGAAAATGATCCAAAAGTCATTTTAGACGTGTTAGAATCATCTGAACATCAATATGATGTATGATGTGACCAGTAAGACGCCAAGTGTGTCTTTTTATTTTAAATTGATATCAATTTTAGTAAAATTAACATTTTCTGTTAATTTATTTCATTATATTATTACTAATATAATTTTTTTTCTTATACAGGTGCATTATTTTGCTCGAGAATGGGTGATTTGTTTGACAATAGCATCAATTGGGTTAGGATTAAAAGGAAAAGGAACATTTATATTTTTGAATGCATGTAATAATTTTTATTTATGTAATTATATAAATAAATGTTTGAAATTTCTATAATATAGTGTTTTTTTATTGTGTTTGTGTTTTAAATTTTATTTCCTTTAAATCCTGTATTAGGACTTGTTTTTTTATATTTGGTATGTTTTTGGTGCTATTGTGTGCTGTTATATCACATTGCAATGGTTCTGTAGTATTCTGTTATAATATAATTTAGTATGTCCCTTTATCAGTGCTTTTAAAAGCGCTGATAAATTTCTACTTTATCAGTGCTTCTTTGAGCTCTGATAAAATGTCCTTTATCAATGCTTCTATAAGCACTGATAAAACGTCATTAATTAGTGATTCTATGAGCACTAATAAAAGTTCCTTTATCAGTACTTTTATAAGTGTTGATAAAGGAATACTTTATCAGTGCTTCTATAAGTGCTGATAAAAGAACCTTTATCATCACTTTTGTAAGCACTGATAAATAGAGCCTTTATCAGCTTTAAAAAAAATTACTGATAAAGATCCCATTTATCCGTTCTTTTTTAGCATCGATAAAGGTACCCTTTATTAGTTCTTTTTCAGTTATGATAAAAGACCAGGGCTTTTAACCTCTCTCATATAGTCAGATATTTTCTAGTGCTGATAAAGGCTATTTATAGCATTGTTAAAGGCCTATTTTATAGTAGTGCATACAATAGTTGTGAATTACCTCTAGACTATGTGTCTTGATTTGAGTATATCTTTATATTCTTATTATATGTGCTCTAGAAATATACTTATGTAGAGATAACTGTATCTTTTAGTTGTTTTATTGCTTTGTGGTTTCTGGGTGTCCTACTAAGTATTATTATACTCACCCCTGCATGGGATTTTACCGCATGTGTTGTGTCTTGTGAAGATGATCATCATTTTGATAGAGCCCTAGAAGGACCGGGACTAGATGGTTATTTTTGAGATCGTACATACCTAGGTGTGTTTCTGTGGCTATAGACAGTAGTCCTAGTACATTTTTCTTATAGGTTGTACTTGTGTTACAGACTTTTTTTATGGGCTTGTATTTGGCTATGTTTACTTTACTTTACTTTACTTTCTGTCGTACTCTGGTTGTGGGATATAGTGGTATGCATGCATTGTTTACTTAGTGGTTTTTACAATTCAGCATTTTGTGGGATTGGATATGTGTGCATGTGTATAAGTACATAGGGAATGCCTCCCATGTTTGTGATATGCCTACTCGGTGCTAGTCACCAACCCATTTTCTATTTGAGGTGGGCTTAGGGAGTCACGAAATGAGCTCCACTATAATAGGTCATGACATTGAAGATCTCTTATAACTTCAAGCTTTAAAACTTTACCCATACTCTTTTGGCCTAAATAGCCAATCATTTTATGCCAAAACTACCTTTCATATTTTTTACTTATATAATAGGAATTGGTAGGATCTCTTATCAAAAATAGATTTACATTGGTTCTTATTCCATGATAAATGATCCTTTTATACTTTATGATTTTAATGATAAAAGTTTATTTATTAATGGTAATCTCATAGACATCATCACATAGGTGACTAACACTCAAGATATTTTTCTTTAAACTTTCCATATACAAACCATAACTTGATTTCAAGTTTTTAGGTTCAATCTCAGCCCATACAATACCTTTTACTTTCAAAGAGAGATATTTACCAAAATAAACTACTCCACCTTCATGTTTTTTAATATTCTTCAACACCCTTTTATCTCTAGTCATATGGGAGTAGCACCCAATTTTTCGAATCTATGATTTTGTTTTCCTATTAGCCTTTAAAGTAATCACAACAAAGAATGTTATCTCTTCCTAGGGTTTCTAAATTACCACTCCTTTCTCAATATATATTTTATATCTAGGCAATATTTCCAAACATTTTTTTCATGATGTCCCTATTCTCCTCCTCCAATGGTCCGAAGGCCTTCATTTTTATTGATTTTTTGATAATCCACCTTTCAAGGGGTGAGGTGGAACCCTTACAAGGCCCGTAGGTGTAATTATTACATGGCCCATAGGCCTTAGAGGAATTCATTTCCCGTAGGCTTTAAACATTACATACAACCTAGACTAACCACTTGGAACTACTCCTCCCTAGCATCTTCATCGTGAAATTAGCTCTCCACCTTCGTATGGATGTTCGGCTAGGCTTTCCCATGTATGCACAGGCTTATCTCGATGGAAGGTTCCATACCCTCTCATTCTTGCAATCCGTTTAGCTTCTACTATGGTTAAAGGTCCTTGCTCCTCCTTCTGAAGTTTGTTCCTTTGTAGGTTTTTTGGTTTGCATCTGCATTTAAGGTTTCCTGAATGCCTTGAGGTGGTCCGAAGGCCTTACTGACCCGAAGGCCTACTTGGCCCAAAGGCCTTAAAGGACTCAGGGACCAAATCTTTGCCCCGAAGGCCCAAACATGGGAATATTTTCGGCTGCTACAATGCCAAACAGTGCCTACTACAGTTCCCGCTACAATACTTGCCACAATAATGCTATAGTACTGCTACAATACCCCCAGAAATTAGCATCCACCTGGATTTGATCCCGGGTCTCCTGGATTCACTTAAGGAGTCCTCACCAACTGGGCTGAGGCTCATGTGTGTGTACCTATTTCTCACAATTTACACATATATTCTCAAGTCATTCAAATATTTTCTGATTCTTCATGCCCGAAACATTTAGCTTTACAACCTATCTTCTTCAGAAATTTGGTTTCCTATCATCTGGATAACTTCCCCTAACTTCATGTATCATCCCAAGTAATTAATTTTTTTATCAGAATGTGTATGATTTGTTCCCAAACACTCCATATCTCAGTAGTACCCTTGGAACCTAAATATTTTTGTCAAATAATTTTTTTACCTATAATGCTTCCCATAATTAAATTCTTACTATAAATTTTTAATATTTATTTTCTTTTATTTGGGAGATGAATAGATTTTAGAGAACCTATTTTCTTCTATTTGTGTGGGAGAAGGTTTCTCCCCACTTTTATTGGCCCATGATTAACTAGATTTTGAGTTATATCCTTCATTATTACTATAAAAATAATTAAAAAATATTTTTTAGGAATAAATATAACCTAATTTTTTATGAAGGTTATCACATTTGATTTATAGGATTATTCTTTGAATTTAATAGAATTTTTAAAATCATCTTTTAACTTCTTCAAATAATTTTAGGCTTAAAGACACTTAGACTATGTCTTATATAATTATACTTCCTTAAAAGAAAATCTATACTCGATGTCCTTTATCATCTTCTCTTGTTCAATTGTTTACAACCTAAATTTTTTAATCTCATAAATAGGGGTTTCATATTTCTTTTCAAACTCAATATTTTCTTCAATTAGATTCTTATTATCTTTCACCAAATTTTTCTTGATCATAGTATTCTTCTCATGAGATGCTTCAAGTTCATCATTTAACATGTGTTCTAATTCAATGTATTCTAAATCATCATCTTTAATACTTTGAGTGTCAAATCCTTTTTCAAACATTATCCATGATATTTATAAATTTCTCACTAGAATCACTGTCAGATTAACTACTAGATAAGTGTCTAGTTCTTACTTCCTTTCCCATAAAATTTCTTCTCTTGCCTCTGGAAAATTTCTTCTTGCTTATTCTAGATTTGGATGATTATTTGTAACTTTTATTCCACTTAATTTTGTATGGATACTCATCATATCTAGATTTAGAATATGGTTTATTATTATTAGGATAGTTAATGGAAAATTTCTTAATGCTATTCCATTTATATAATCTTATAGAATACTTAAATCTTAACTTGTTCTTTCCATTCTTAAATCTCTTTGAAATAAGAGTAGTGATTCTTTAAGAATCTCCATTATTATTTTCATTTTCCAAGTCACTTGAATCTACATTATCAATATGCTCTTTAATTTTCAACTTTGTCATGGAATTAAAATCAATTTCATATTTCACCTTTTTATTGAAGGATGAAAATTTTCTCATTTCATAATCTGTAAGAGTGTTATAAAATTATTCCATGTAAATATCCTATCTATATTATAGAGTAAATATATTAGGATTAAACTTGTTTGAAAAGTACCTCATGAGCTTCTTAAAAATTATAGTTTTTAAGGTTTTTACCAAATACCCAAATATTACTAAAAATTCATTTACCTAAGTGAAATAATCATATTATTCTCTTACTTATCCATATTAATGTCTTCAAACTTACTTCTTCATATTTTTAATTTAAACTCCTTGAATTTCAGATTTTCTTTATAGAAAATTTAAAACTTGTCTCAGATTTCTTTAGATGATTGAAGTCTCATGACTTTCAGGTATAATTTTTTTGATAAATAAATAAGAATAGATTTTTTTTTATTTTCAATCATTATCTATATTTATTTTAGCTTCAAGGTTTATTTGATTATTCCATTTAATAAGTGGAAAACCAAAGACAATAATATCTTTAACTTCCATGCCAAGGGATTGAAGATATAAAAACACAATGTTCTTCAAAATTTGATATTTTTTACCATAAAAATTATTCACACCCCTAATATTTATAGAAATCATATTATTCATTCTAAAAACTTGATTGAATCAAATTGTGGGACCGTGATTTGATATCAGTTTAATTTCCAAGGTATGAATTACTACACTGAGGGGAGGGGTGAAGAATCAGTGGAGACAAGTTTTTAAAATTAATTCCTATTTAAATTAACCCATGAAGCCTATTATGGATATATTAACTCAAATGTAGAGTCTCAAATTCACTATTGTATGTATAAAATAATGAGACAATGAATATAAGAATTTTTACAAGGTTTTGTCCCTTTATGAGTAACCTACTTCTTTTATGGTTGGTTATTATCCCAAACCAAAAATTCTTCACTATAATAAATAATATATAACAAGATTATGATGTTGGAATATACTCACACCATGTCAGTCTAGAGTCACACCAGACTATACAGTTTCACAATATATTTATACAGAATATGTAACTAAGATGAGAAAGATATTTTTGAGAGTTTGGTTACTTCAATAGTAGTATATGTAGTTCTCCCTAATACTTTAGTAATATTAAAGAATAGTTTCTCACTTCATGAATATTTTATGTAGAGTTTATTATCAATTATTAGACTTATATGATCATACCAATAACTCAATCTCAATCAGATTTAAAATATGATCTATGGACTTTGGCATTAGACACTCTAGTTTTCTCTCTCTATTTTTATCAATTTATATGATATTAGAGAGTTATTTATTATTTTTTTTAAAACATATCATATTTGGGAAACTCAACATACCAAAATTGATTTTATTTCAGTAAATAAATTTACATCTAGTATTCTTGATTCTTCTAAAAAAATCATACAATATGATCCTATTTTATTTCCACATTCGATTAGGCTCACAAGAATACACCACAATCTCATAAATATTATCCAATTTTAATAACTACATTTGTATAACATAATTATAGTTATATTATTCTTATTTTTTCTAGATCAATAAAGACCTATTATAAAAGATTCTCCATTCATTATCATTATAAAGAATAATTAAAAAATAGTGAATACTTTTATTTAAATAATACCCACACTTTTCCTCATCACTGAATCAATATTAAACTTTATCTTTTTCATACAGTTCATGATAAGAAGAACTGTATCTTAACATAACACAAAATAACTCATTAACTTGAACATTAATACTAAAAGAAATTAGTTAGAATCAATGCATAACATAATTCCATTGATCATTTATTCTTACTAACAAAATAATATAGTCACATTGAATTTATAGATTTAATATTTTTAGAGTCATCATAAATAGATGAGCTTCCATAAAAATTATATATTTTCAAATAAACTAGATTAAAACATCAAACATATATCATTATAAAGAACTATTATTAAATTATCATATGAAACAACTTTAATCACATTTTAGATGTAATTTTTAATCATTGAGGAATAATTTTAGCATATTAGTGTTTTATTTATTTATAATATTCAAATTCTAGAATCTCATATTTTCACCCAACAGACTCAATTGAAAATTATCTAAGTATGAGACTGATCATGAGAAAGATCAAATATGTGAAGTGATTGTAGTATAAATCAAACATATACATCAACCACATGGAAATTTCACTGACTCTATGGATCAAACATAATATTATAGATCGACAATGATTTAGATTACTAACTATGAAAGAATAAACCATATGAACAAATTGATTGAATACATGAATAGTTTATCCACCGTTTAAAATACAAAGTAATTGTGACATTTTCAAACCGACCTCACAACTGACTGATTTCATGAAGAACCTATTTACTGAATGTTATGATTGAATGATTTTTAATTGATTAACCATTCCTATAAAATTATTACATATGGAATCCAACTGACTATATGAGTAACAAACTGACCATATAAATAAATACCTGATTGGCCGCATGACCATATAATCAAACACATGACTAAATTATCAATCGATTGGATAAACTAATATGAAACATGTACAAACTAATTGAATTCATGACTAAAATCAAGAATAATTACAAAAATATCAAAGTACATAATTGTTTTAGAATCATTTCGAGTCACCTGGAATCAACTCAAAAACATCCCAGAAGCCTCAAACACCACTTTATAACTCCACAATCACATTAAAAACAAATTAACACCATTAATAACTTCATTAAAAAAAATATAATTTCACATTAAAAATAGAAGGAGAAAGAATAATCTGATCTAGATTCTGCGGAATAAATCTAGTCGAAATAGTGAGAAGAAGAATTTTTTGAAGAAGAGACCGAGGATAGATAGATTGTACCAATGATATTCTTATCTTTATATCAAGAATTTAATATAGAGATTAGTTTCTATATTTATTAATATCACATGATATTGTGATTGAGTTGGGAAATATAGGTGAAAAAATAATGAACAAGTTTTGTGAAATTGTGTTGTTGTAGAGACTAAGATGTAGGAGAATGAGATATTTATTAGAAGGAATTCAAAGACTTCACTAAGAAGAAATATATCAAATCATATTGATATTATGTCATCTAATGATTATTGGAGATCTAATTCAAAGGGAATAAAAGGAATAACTTTTATATATATGGTGAAAATCTATAGATCCAGGGTGACTCAGGGTATACAAGGAGATTACAGTGTAGCTCTGTGACACTAGTGAGAATTTGAAAGTATAAAATTCACTTTGAGAAGAAGTGTTAGTGTGTGAATCACTATATATTCATGAAGACTCATTATATTTACTTTATTTTATAGAATATATGATAATCAGTGATTGGTTTGAATATCCAACCATGAAAATGAGTAGGTTTCCCATATCAAGATCGAAACTTATAAAAATACCACATACCATCCTTGATTTTATACAATGTATATGGTATGTGTGATAATTAAATACTAAAAAAATATACTATTATAATAACAGATAATAGAGTGCTTGAGTGTTCTCTGCTTCTTTCTAGTATGTTCGGGTGATCATTTTGTGTCTCTCCTGTATCTTTAATATAGTCTCTTGTTTTTTGTGTTTTGTTGTTCAGTAGAGGCCGAAAAGAGAAATATTTCAACCACATGTGGTATTCCTCATACATCGTACTGTCTCCTGATATCCCTACAAATAACATTAAATTAATTTCAGGTGCATTAATTTTTCCAGACATGACCGTTATAGTAGTATTAATAAAATTGGTAAAGAAAGAATAGAATATCATTAGACTGGTAGCAGATTCATGTCACATAGTAGACTTCAACGGTGGTCTTTCCAACTGTGGAATTCATTGGTAGTCTATTCAACTATGAAATTTATCAGTAGGCTCTTTGACTTTAGGCTTGTAATGGTGGAATTTGTGCTTAGTGGATGTCTGGTAATGGTAGCTGTTTACTCTATGTAACAGTAACTCCTTATCAGTGAACTCTATCGGTAGACTCAACAGTAACCTTTCCAACTACAGACTTGAATAGTGACATTATCAATAGAAGACTGGAGAAAGAGTCTGACAGTGAACTTCTAACAGAAGCCTTGTCACAGCAATGACCTTGTGACAGTAACTCTTTGTCTGTGAGCTTTGATAAGAAGATCATCGGTAGACTTGTGACAGTAACCTTGTATCGGTATCTTCCAACAGTGACAATAAATCTTCAACGGTGATCTTCTAGCATCAGTGACTTAGAGTGACAGTGAGCTATAACGGTGACTATGAATAGAAAGCTCTTACCAGTAGCTTTAAATAGTGAACTTATATTTAGATAAGTATAAACTGTAATCTGATGCAGCAAAGTCATGAGACTTAAGAGTATACATTGATCAGAATAATATAATTGTAAATGTAGATTAAAAGGATTAGTAACTGACTTAATGTATCATGATCAATATTTAAACATGATTTGGGATTATCGAAACAGGTGAGTCCAACAAATGTTATATATGGAAATCTATACAGCCCCAGAAAAAGTAAAAGTTGAGGTATGATTTTCACTCACCCAATTTTTTTGTCTTATATTGGATATGGTTATCAAAGAAGAGTTATTTTTTAAAAAAATGCGATAGAAAAAACTTTAACTTGAATGTTTTGATGTTTTTATTAAGTTGAGTACATGTTGTTATATTTCAAGAAAAATATATTTATACAATCCCTAATAATATAATTTTAGATCTGGTGTCATATTAAGTAATGAATATGGACAACTTTGATTATTTAGTAAAATCACTCTTGTTTTATACATTGGGTTAACCCCTATATAATTAGAGTTTTCTTTATTAAGGGTCATTACTAATAAAATAAGGGTTCCATCATTCTCTCAAGAAAGGAAGAAAAAACTAGGGGATAAGAGAATTTTAACCAGTCCTATAGTGTTGATAAGGGGAAGAAAAACTTTCCTCCTTTTTATTTCGTGTCAATAATGGGGAGATAAAATTTTATCCTTTACATTTTTTATCAATAAGGGGGAGTAAATAAACAATTAATTTAGGATATTAATTAGTATTGACACAAAATAAAAAGGAGGATATTAAAGTATCCAAATGAATTATAGAGTCATTGTTGTATTGGTTTCTAATTTATTTTCAATAGAGATATGAAGTAAAGTCAATATAAGATGGATTTTATTCTATTAAAAATGAAAAGGAGAAAGTATCTTATGTTGTGAATGAATTTTGGAAGAGCTAGATGATTGGTGAGAAATCTACACATCAGATGATTTATTAAGATGTTCATCATATTCATGATAATTTATGAATCTTATAATTCTACCAAGAATAGTTTGGAGGAATTGTGGAGATGGTTGGGTAAATAGATTGAAGAAACTATTATCGACATAGTTAAAAGTTAACTTAAATGGAAGGATTGAAGTATGAATCTTTTGAAGAATCCATCCCATTTTGTTAAAAATTTTAGGATATTGGAATCAATGTTATAAAAAACTTAATTAATTTTTGAAGAGACTAAAATGGTGATAAAATTGTTGAAGATGTAAGGATTATGGAAATGCTCAACTTGAGTATTAAATGAGATATAGGAACTTGGGAATAAGGCTAAATATTTTGAGAAGGTTTTAATATTTTCCCAAATTTTTTTAATGTGTTTGTTGTTTATTTAAGTAATTAATATGAAAATAAACTATTTTTAAGAGATTATAAGTTAATTATGAAGAATTCTTTAATTTGGAGTTATGACTAAACTTTTACAAAGTCCATACACTATATGAGTATTCTGGGAAGTGTGTAAGGATCACCCCTAATCTATATAAGCATAATTTTGATCTATGTAAGGATGAATGGTGTCTTTATAATTATAAATATAGATGCATAATAATGATTTAAATTGTGTAAAATTGAATTTTGAGTTGTGTCAAGATATTTCTACAAGTTTGTAAGGATCATTTTGGATATGAATAAGTATAAACACTTAAGAAAATTCAAGATTTATATAGACTGAAATATGGAATTTCTAGAACTTATTTATGAAGAATAAGAGTAAATATGACAGTTAACAAGAAATTATTGATTAGTCTAGAAGTCATAAACACCTAAAGAGGTGTGTGATTTAAACTATACAATTAAGATAATATGATCCTCAAACCTTGGAAAGGATGATCAATACAGAGTAATTTTGGAAGATTTAAATATATTTTAAATGAATAAATCAAAGAATGTAATTTAATAAAATTAAATTATGATGGTGTTGATTTTCAATTATCTAAACATCACAAAAATATTTTTATTCAAGATGGTTGTATGATAAAATAGAATAAAAAATAAACATGAATTTCAGAGAAGATTATTTATCATGAAGATGAAATTCATAATTTATTAAATCTAGAAATAAAATTAGTAGATGATGGAGATGAACTGTATTGATTAAAATATCATAGTTATATGTGATTCAAGATGACTAGAGATAAAGAAGAGTTAATTCAATCTACTATCTAAAAGTTATAGATTCAAGTTGAATTTTTACAGGTTTAATGAGAATATCTCAAGCTACAAAGAGATTTTATATCATTTATTGATGCGATGTATGATTTTTCATTTAATGATAATGAATTTTTTAATTACCTAGATAATGGGATATTTCAAAATGAATATTTCTTTATGCCGTTATGTATAAAATAAAATAGATGTACAACTGAGAAAAAAATGAGAAAGAAAAGTTGAAAGGTTACTCCCATCATTTTACCAAAGACAACCATTGGAGGCAAAAAGAAACATGAGATAACAGGAGACATAAATACTGATAAAAAGTGAAATGATTTAATTAGAACTAAATTTTTTGGAGATTTTATATATTTTTAATATATAAAATATTTTTTCTAGTGAACTATGTATAATATAGAAAGAGTGAGAGAGATATAGAGAGATATAAATGTGTTTGAAATATATGAGAGTTGAGAGTGCGTCTATGAGATGAAAAATATAGAAATCTCAAAGTAGAATAAGAAGAATGTGATATTGATTATAAGATAAATAATATTATTCATTTGAGTAAAAAAAAGAAGGAATAATAATACAATTATAATTCTACTGAATAGATCAAATTTAAGTAGTGAGAAAAAGAGGTTTGAGAAGAAGAGGTTTGAGAAGAAGAGACCAAGGGGAGATTTAATGTGGTGTTATTATTCTAATATTTGTATTGAGCCTTTAATACAGTGTTTATATGATATATTAATGGATAAAAATATCTCATGGTTGAGTTGATAAAGGTTAGTGTGCATATACTAAATAATTTCTGTAAGTCATTGTTTTACATAGACCAAATTATAAGAGGATTAGCTGTTTATCAAAAGGAATTATAAGACTATATTAAGAAGAAGGGGATTGGATAATATAGATATAGTTCCATCCAAAAATGATTATAGATATAATTCAAAGGTATTGAAATGAAAAACTTATATATATATGGTGGGAAGATTTTTAATTAGTGAAACTTTTGGTATGAAAGGAGATAACAATGTGACTTAGTGTCCGTAATGAGAAGCCAAAAGTATTTTATTCATTGTAAAAATTAGTGTTAGTGTATGAAGAACTATGGTGTCACAAATAATCATTATATTCCCTTGATTTTATTTTTTATAAGAGAAACCAATCATTATAAATAGTGGGTTTCCCACATCGAGTCCAAACCTTGTAAAACAAATACCATGTTCCATCCTTTACATGCCTTCTTACATTGTATATGGTATGTGTGATTGGTAAATACTAACAAGAACTTCTAATATATTTATAGATAATAGAGTTACAAATTCTATGTGTGTAAATAATTGAAATGTAATTGTAGTTTAGTAAAAAATGGACAACACCTTATCCACCCCCTCTAAAGTGTTTGCATTAATCCTTATTAATATCTTTTTCTAATTCCCTCTTATTTCAAGATCAACCCCTTAGATATATCTTTGTTTTAAATATCAATTAATCAATAAATGGATCTATAATATAAATATTGAGTAGCACATATCCATTTTTTTGTTGTAACCCAAATTCATTCAGTGTAAAATTTGATTCCTTTCTAAATTTTTTCCTTATAGTTAGAAAAACTGATGAATATTTTTTAGAATGAGAAATATTAGAGATTACTTCAATACATATAATGTATCAATAAAACATGGCTCACTATATCCATTGATATACTAGAGTGTCATGTGACATCAAGTGTACCTCCCTGTATTCCAAAGGTAGTTGACCAGTAGCAAGGGTCTAGGGTGAAATTTTGGGGTGACTATACCCTTTGATACAAAGAGAATTAAGAAATAGTGAAATTATAATAAAATTTAATGGGATATTAACTAAATCCAATATTATATATAATTAATTTTAGTGGATATAGTCTTAAGGATATATTGACTCAATGTACCATTATCTAGAAATATGCATGAGATAAGGATATTGTTTATGAATAATTGGCAATCAAAGGTTAATGTGTTAATATTCGAGTAAAACTTCCACCTAATCTATCACAAATGAAATGTTATATGAGATATAACACATGAATCATGAAGTCATATGATGCATGAACTTAGGAAAGTAATTAACTCATGTGATATAATTTACGAGTTAACGTGGGAATTACTGAAGAGAGTCCTCAGGTTCTATATATACCCTTCTTCCATATGATGGCTAGAGAGTGTGAGATATTCATATGATGCAAGGTAGAGACATCCATACACCTTAATATATTTTCTTTTTTCTTCTTTGTGCCCAAGGAAATAAAATTTCATGAAGGAATAGGACTCCCACACATATGATGTGACACTTGGTTAGCCTATCTATACCTCTAGAGGTGTAATGTATTTTTAATGACACTTTGTGATCTTTATAAAACACATTTTAAGGTACTGGTGTAGTGTATATTTTTTGTATTGTACACAAGTTTTGAAAATTCTTCATTTCCTATTTTTATATATTTAATTTATTCTTTATACTAGTGATATTAGTAATGGTTTATAATAACTTTAGTTTCTTAGATTAATTGTTAATCTATCCCTAAGAAACATAACATTTGTATCAAAATATCCCAAGTTTTGAGTTTTGTGAAATCACGTGTGAAATGAAGAACCTGAAAAAAAGAGAACATTTTTCACTCATCACCACACTAAAGCCAAGGAATCACTACGCCATGGAGGGTCCTTCATTGATCCAAAATGACATCTCTTCATGCCATGTCATGATAATTATTCTCATTTTGAATAGAACCACACATATCTATTTCTTGGAGACCACGAACACCTCCATTATTCCATAGTCCATAGGTGGTGAGCATTTTGAAGTCCCATAGTGCAGTACAGGTTCTGTTATTATGAAAATCATATTTTTATTTTTTCAATTATGAATTGAATTAATTATTTATAAAATGTTTATAAATAATATAAAATTATATTTTGGGATATTTATTTATTTATAAAAGTGTTTTATAAATTAATTAATTATAAATTGTTTATGATTAAATAATTAAATGTTTTGAAAATATTTATTATAAATATTCTATTGATATTAAGTGTTAAAACTAAGAATAACATTTTTAAATTTATATGTAAAGTCTTGTAATTTTAATATAAAAGGTTTATTTGTAAAATTATAAGAGTAATTTATGAAAGGTTTATAAGTTACAAAATAAGAAAATTTATAAAGTGTTTTTATTTGAGATTTTTTTTTAAATGTTCATAATGATTAATTGGAAGTGTTCAAATTCAAAGAGACTTATTGGGAAATTATTTAAACCTCATAAAAATGTTTTTATGAATGATTTGATCAATGTTTTAAATAATGTTTAAGTATGTGATATTAGATTATGTAAAATGTTTACATAATAGAAGTTGTATTATAACATTATTAATAATTCATAAAATCATTATATATATACTTAAATTGTGGCTTGAGCTATTACTGAGCGGTACTCACCATAAACTTCACATCCAAGTGACCAAGGTTTGATTCATAGTTTCCCCCTTAGGGGAATTTATGGGCAGCGATGTAGGCTAACATAGGCAGGCTGACACAGACATGGGTGTAGACCCCATTTCATGCTTATGCAATATAGGTAATTTAGGTTAAAAATTGGTCCTTAAGGCCATTTAATGGGTTTTAAATCCCACTGGGCCATCGATCCAAAAATTATATTGATATAGCTTTGTTGTGGGCCTATCCTTAGGGGGGGGGGGGATGAGGTTTGAGCCTTGGGATCCCACCAAGTGCGTTTGTTTGTTTCATTTTCTTCTAACCCCCAAGACCTTAAATAAATAAATATACTTAAATTAATTTTAATATTATGATAATATTAAAATTTCATATTATAAAGTGAATATAAATAGTTTTTATTCAAAATTATGGAATGCCCATAATGAATAAGGCTAAAATTATAAAAGTTTTTATGATTTTCCATATTTTATTAATTGTTCACAAATGGACATCTCATGTTAAATTTATGAAGTGTTAATTTATTTAAAGGTTATTACTTACTTTATTATTCATAGTTATATTTTTTTAATATTCTGATCATGTGTATGATTTAGTTTAAAATTGTTAAATTTCTTCTTATGAAATTTTTAATCCTTACATTACATTCCAATAATATCAATATAAGATTTAGCTTTCATCTACCTTGAACTCGATTTTTTATTTAAGGTATTATATTAAAATTATTTGTTGAATATAGTTTGTGCATATCAAGTGTTAGATATATAATGAATTGAATCCTCTCTTGGGTAAAGTCTCCCCGGGGAGAGGGACTTGGGGTCAGACTTTCCACTAGCATAGAGGCTTATGAATTGTTATAAAAAGGTAGGGTTGTGTATATATCACTCTGGGCTTACTCATGTGGAGATTTTCAATATCATATAACTATATTCCTTTAAATGAAAATTCCATGTACGTTATGCATGAGATGAATTCATATATGTATGAATATACTTGGATTCTATTTTTGGGTGAGTAACTCAAACTGTAGGTTTTGTAAATGGTTACACATAAATATAGTGTGAACATATTGATTTAGTGGATGAAATAAGGATTCCAAACAAAATTATTATAATCATGCATACATAAAGGGAATAACGTAAGGTAAAATGGTGATAATAAAGCCCCTTAAAATACTAAGTGTTAGATTCCTTCCAAAGTGGCACTTATCAAGAACTCAATCATTTAATAGGGTTGGTCATGCTAAATCTATATTCCCCTATATTATCATTCATAGGGAAAGAAATTAATAGGTAATCCTAGATCATACTTGGGTAGGCCATGATAAATCTGAGTGTGAAGACCCTAACCCTAGTATCCCATAGTGCGTGGTTACTTTATTACACTAGCACTAGATACAAGGAATCACATCTCATAGGCCTAAATAGTTTAATAGTATTGATAAACTAGATACATACTTGAATATCACATACATTTGAAAACATAAAAAACAAAAAAGTATTTTCTTTGAGAACATCATTATTCTCTATAGATTATCCTTTTATATCAATCATAGTACATTTCCTGGTAACTTGGGGAAAGGAAACAAATAAATTCTTGAGTTAAAATGCTCAGCAAGGGTTATGTATAGTGAAATCTATCTTGAATAAAAAATACATAGTCAATATGGAAAGGTAAATAACTAAAAAACATGAAATTTAATCAATAAATTAAGTACAAATAATAATATATAAATAATAAATGATGATAAAATAATACCATATAAAAAATCACATTAGATTGAAACTTATCCATGGATATCATAAATATCCAAATAATCACATGGACATCAATAAATGATTTCATAATGACAGAATTTAATTCCTTATGTGTTTGAACCTCCTGTATAATAAATATATATTTATTAAAAATATATCATAGAACTATAATAATATATATAATACCATATATGATTTATTTATAACATTTTATCACCAATTTATTATCAATTATTTATTAAAATCATTGGTCCAGGTGATAACTGCTTTATTTTTCATGTATATTTTGGTTTGGTAGTTTTGGTCCTTATAATTTTATCATGGTTACATCATATAAATAATTTTAATTATGAAATAAATATAATATATTTTCATAATATATATTTTAATAGTCATATATAAAATACAGAGGTATGAAAATGAATTACATCGTTCATGGAGAGAGTAGGTCATACGTACACATGAACGCTGTTTTTAATTTTCAAAAGATGGAATAAAAGAAATGTAGATTATAATTCACATTTATATATATATATATATTAAATTATATATATTAGATTAGATTATATTATATTAATTAAATATATCCTTATTACCATCCATGTAATCATATCACTTCGTGGAGATGGTAGTCCACACGTGCGCACGAGCAATGTTATCATTTTCCAAAAAAAATTAGAATGTAAGAAGGTAGATATGATATTATAATTACAGAATCATAATTATGTAATAAATATCATATATAAACATTAAACCCATCATAATAACTATACATAAAATATAGTGATGATAAATGAATTTTGTCGTTACATGGAGACAGTAAGTCATATGTATGCACAAGTGATAATTTCATTTTCCACTTGATGGAAAATAGGGTTGATAATAGTGGGTTAATAATCATAATAAAATTTAAATATATTCAGGAAATATAATTTATTATTTTATGATAAATAATACATATTTATAGGAGGTATAATAAGAAATAAATCGAAGGAGGTCGGGTAAGATGACTACCTCTTCTTCAGAAGACTACCTTTAGATCATTTCTTAAGGAACCCAGTGCTGTATTTTTTCAGAATATAAAAACCTCTATAAATTTTATTAGGATGTTTATAATATAAATGGTTAGGGATTTTTATCCCTAGGTTTATTAATGTGGTTTACATAAGAGAGGGAAGGGGTGTCATTTTATAAGCGAGGGGAGGGGCATTCTTGGAATTTATTGAAGTAATAAATTAATATTAATTATTTTTCATTTAAAAATGGATCCAAACTGATATAATTATAATATAATGTTAGTATGATTTAGAATACTCTTATACAATATAATTTCAAATATTTTTAGTTATGTTTTCACCCTTATCTTTTAGTTTTAATCCCCGCTAAACCTTTTTGAAAATTATCACAATGTTAAAGTTTTCTAACTTTTAAGGGGAAAGATGTCACCTTAAAAAGAATAAAGATGCACAAATAGACCATGGCTAATGTTTTAAACCATATAAAATTAATTTGTATTAAGATAATATTTTTATGATTTTTAAATCATTTAATAAAATATTATTTATTATAAAATATCATTAATGTCAATTTTGAAACTATTCATTTAATTCGACTTTGAAAACAACATGAATGCAAATAAATTAAAATATAAAACTTAAAAAAATACCTAATATATTATATTTATCTATAAAATTAAAGGGAAACCACAACTCACTCAAAAAAATAGTGTTATTAAAATCATTTACTTGATTTTCTATTACTGGCACAAGGACTGTGTCAGCATTACGTAAGCATTTAAGGAAATTATTTCAACACTAAAAACTAAAAATAAATTACCAAGATAAAAAAAATAATTTATATTTAAAATTACCCTTTATAATTGAAAATTAGTTGTTTTTATCCCTATCAATTTTTTTTATTGATATTAAAATCAAGAGAGTGACATTTTTGACTTTATATTTAATTAAAATAATATATAAATAATTTTCCATGAAAATTGAAAAAATTTCTATTAATTAGAATATCGGTTGAGTATGGTCTAAACACACTCACAAAACAAATTAAAGTTAAGTTTTATGGTTGTTTTTTGTCCTTTCATATTATCTTTAACCTCAATTAATCGATTTACCCTTACTAATATGAAGAATATTTACCATTATTACTAAATGAAAAAAATAAAATAGACCTATTTTCCAAAATTGAACAAACTAATTAAAAATATGGTATAAAATTTTCAAGATTAAATATATATATGTGAAAGAAATAAATTTAAATATAAATGCGTGAAACGTAATGAAAAAGAATTTTTAAAAAAATGCATTTATGTAAAAAATTAACTTATATCAAAATAATGAATATTTATGATTAATATGTAATTAATTATATTATTATAAATAAAATAGACCATATTTAACTTTAATACAAAATAAAAATTATAATGATACTTTTACATTACTCTATTTAATGAGAATAAATGAGAGTATTTGAAAAACCGACATTTTCACTGTTCACTAAATATTCAATCATTTTAGAAAAATACAAAAAATTCAATTAAATACAATTTTTATATGATTATTTAAAAAATATATTTAATTTTATAAAATATAATATTAAAATTAATTAAAATTAATTAAAATTTCCATGTATAAAAAGCAATAAAAACATTTTTTGAAAAAACATATTTTTTAAGTATAAAATGATTTTACTAAAAATTAATTACTTGGTTATTATTAATAAATAAATTTTATAAAAAAATTATACATATTTTTCATAATTTAGTTAACCCTATTCATTCTCACTAATCCAATGGCTAGATGATAACTGTTACATTAAATAATAACATTTTAATAGTATATCACAATTCACTTATTGCTCAATGTTGCGTGTTAAGAAAGAGATTGAGAATAATATTATAAATTTTTAGGGAGTTACATTATACCCCTTTAAATTAATTTCACCCTTAAAATTTCGATCATCAAAGGTTCAATATTTGAAAATTCTTCTTTTTAAACGCACATTGTACAAAGGGATAATAAAACTTTCTTTGAAAAGGGGATGTGGGAAACATAAAAATAACCTAAAATATCACGTATTCGAGTTAAAAAATAAGGATAACATTAATGGGAAGTTAAAATATAGAAATTTAAGAAAAGAATAAAATCCAAGTACTAATAGAGAGTGATAGAGAACATGATCATGAGAAAGTTAACGACTGCAAAATCGTAAATTAGTGATGGGTGAAAAGACCATAAATTCATTAAAAATGAAGCTAGTAGGATAATGTTTTTATTTCAAGGTCCTTTTCTTATATTTTAGGAATTCAGTTTCCATATAGACTAAGAAATTAAGAATCATAATTAATTTACAAGTATAATTTCATTCTTTAATCAATTTCTACCACAATCTCATCTTTTCCCCCAAACTATGAGTATTCAAGATGATTTTTTCATGTCTGTGAACTGAAATCAACTTATAACAGATCACATAATCCACAAAGGATAAAAATATATTCCTTCTATTTTTAAATATCAACCAAAAATAAAATTATTATCATAAGGTAGGATAATATCCAAAATGTATAAACCTTCATATAATGAAATAATATATTTAACTCCAAAATTTTCCATAATAACACAAAAGGTTAAAACTTAGATCATTCCATATATAAATAACCATACATCCCAATTAACCAAATGACATCAACAATAAAGAGTGTTTAAACCTCAAAGTTTATCTCATACCTTTCAGATTACATTCCCAAAAAATTAAAATAATTTTTATGAAATAATCCTTCACATTAAACCTAAGGGTTATATATACCTCAAACCAATATTTTTTTCCCCAAAATATCATTAATCAACTTAAAATACCATAATATAAAACCTAAAAATGGGTGTCTAATCCTTTTAACTTATGATCAACAGTAAACTTATAAAACCATTATGGTATCTATTACTCATAATTTAACCTTATAAGAAAACATATATGATTCCAAAAAAACATCACAATCCTTATTCCTAAAATAAAATCATAGACTATTGAATATATTCCATAAATCCAAATAATGAAATAAACTTCATCAAATATAAAATAAATTTTGAGGCCACCAATACTATCCCACTTAATTTTTTTAATGTTTATCATCTCTTTATCTCAACTAAACATTATCAATGTGAAGCACATGTTAAGGGTTATCTATCCCTCAATTATGTGTTTTTCAAAAAACATATCCCCTTACCACTAAATGAATTTTCTAGTTCCTTTTGAGAAATTATTTTGGGTATATATTTTCACATTTTTTTCAATTAATTAAATCAAGTATTATTTCCTCTATAGTATCCACCACCTGATCCCTAAAAAAACTATATACTTCAATTCTCTAGTGAGTTTCAGATTTGGTTAAGGTGGAAGTTGTTAATCATATATCATGATAATTGATAAGGCATAATACAAATATATTTCACTCAAGTCATCATCACATTTTGTTTCCTCTAATCACTACATTTTTTATCATATTAAATGTAAACATGGTTCATTCTAGTTCTATACATTGAATGAAACCAAAAATCATAGTATGGGAAAATAATAATCATATTAGGAAATCATGAAATATTATTCACATTATGTATAAATTATAACACCTTATTTTCACTCTATGAAACCTTAGGTTTAATATAAGATATATTAGATTATAATTTATTCAAATACTTTATAATGGTTCATAAGTAAAATTTGAATTAACCCAAACATAACCCCCGATAATGTAAAACTAGGTGCATAGTAAAGGTACACTCACCATGCAGCAGAATGATAGTCAATATAAAATCAACCAAATCTTTTTGGGATTATCATCCTTGAATTAATATGTACAAAAACCAAATCCACTTTTAGTATCCAGTTAGGGATATATTTATAGGAAAACCATATAATCTTTAGCTTACCAAAACTTTAGGATATTATCCTATACTTATAATTATCCTCAAAGACAGTCATAGGATTATGTTTCCTAATATTTTTTTTACTAAATCTAGTTCCAAATGTTTTCACTAAACTTACTTTGATACCAATTATAAATACCTCGACCCTAGTATCCTAGAGCTCATGGTTACTTTATTACATTGGAACTAGATATAAAAAATCACATCCTAAAGGAATGAATAGTTTATAATTCTTATTAAACTAAGTAAATACTTGAATCTCATATAAAATTTAAAACATAAAAAAAAACAAAATATTTTCTTTGTGAACATCATTATTCTCTCTATAATATCCTTGTATATCAATCCTATTACATTTCCTGGTATCCTCAGGAAAGGTAAAAAAGAAAAGGGTGATCTCAGATGCTTATTAAGGGTTATGTACATCAAAATATATCTTGAATAAATAAGACACAATAAATATGGAAAGGTAAATAAATTAAAACATATAAATTTAATCAATAACATTAATGGGAAACTTATTATCAAGGCCTCATGCCAAGGCATATAGAACATATCATCAAGTCCTCGTGCTAAGACATCAAACATAAATAGGTAAGACCTCTGCCAAATACCCAAAATATTTTATCTCATGAGACCCAGAAATTCATCAAGGGGATATTTAATTATAGGCCCCACCCATCACTTAAGAAGTCTAATTCATTCATCATAGTAATAAATATTATAACTTAATCAACATGCCTTAAAAATCAATACTAGTTCATATTGGAAGAACTATCATGAGAAACGTCAATAATTTCCCTGGTAAAACTAATCATAAACCAAAAAAATAAATATGGGGGATTTTATAATTATATTAAATCTTCATTAAATCAAAATATTCAAAAAAATATATTTAAATAGATAAAATTACATTAAAATGGTCACTGGAAAATTTCTTTATGAAAATACCCGTTTTCACTTTGAAATATCTTATTTCAAATCTAAAAATTTCCCAAATATTAAAGAAAAAATTTTATTTGAAAATAAATATTGAAACTTTTAAATTATGCTTCAAATTATTTGGTGGGCATGACGGTGGGAAATTCTATTCATGTAGTGTACCTCAAAAAAATATTTATTTCACATTTTCGGTAAACATTACCTATTTCAGAAAATGACAAGAATATTCTTTTTAAATAATTTTTTGTAAATTAAAACATGGGTAAAAATTTAATCTATAAATCATTGGAAAATATTAAAAAAATATTTTATACATTTTAAGGAAAATATGGGCATGGAAGAAAAATATTCCTAACTAAGTAGAAAACAAATCGGTTTTCCTTAAAAAATTATTTTAGTATATTGAGTACTTAAAGGGAGAAAAATTAAAGTAAAACATGTAATTTTATAAAAATAACCATATTAGGGTTAAATAAATTGGTCATATATATTAATATAAAATAATTCCCCCAACAGAGACATAAACATAACAAATCCTGAATAATGATGAGATTATAAAATAAACCCTTACCACTTTAGAAAATTTCGAATCATGAACCCCATGAAAGAAATAAATTTAAATGGAACATTAAATATTATTAATATAAAAAGATTAATGATATAACATTTTAAAGTGGTAGTAGATATACCATATAAAATATGATAGGTGTAAAACATAACATATGTCCCAAAGAAGACAATTTGAGACAAAAAACCCTTACTTCAAGTCTGAATTCCTTCACACATGTTTGAAACTACTTTATAATAAATATATATTTGTTATAAATATATTAAATAATCATACTCAAATAAATCATATAATATATTATTTACTTATAACCTTTTACCACCCATTTATTAACAATTCTTTATTAAAATCACTATTCTGGTTGATATTTGCTTCATTTTTCATGTATGTTTTGGTTCGGTAGTTTTGGTCATTGTACTTTTATCATAGTTACATCACATAATGATTGTTAATAATGATATAAATATCATATATATTCAATATATATATATTTATATTCATCCATAAAATATAGAGATAGAAAAATAAATTATATCGGCCATAGAGATGGTAGGACGCACGTACGCATAAATGTAGTTTTCACTTTTCAAAATACGGAATTAAAGAAAGTTAAATAATAATTAACCTTTATAATATAATTTTTATATTATATATATCTTATATATTCATTAAATATTTTCTCATTATCATCCATGTAAAGAGGAAATGAAAAATAAATCGCATCACTTCGTGGAGGTGGTAGATCACATGTATGCACGAGCGGAATTTTTTTTCCAACGGATAGGAAGGTAAAAAGGTAGATATGATATTATAATTATGGAATAATAATTATTTCATAAATATAATATATAAACATTAAACCCATCATAATACCTATCCATAAAATATGGTGATGAAAAATGATTTGCATCACTCTGTGGGAATGGTTAGCTGTACGTACGCACAGACGATACTTTCACTTCTCACGTAATGAAAAAGAGGGTGGATAATGGTGGTATACTAATAATAATAAAATTTGTGTATATTTAGGATACTGAATTTATTATTTTATGATAAATAAAATATATTTATATGAGGTAGAAGAAGAAATAAACTGAAAGATTCTCGGTTAGATGATTACCTCTTATTCAGGAGGCCTCATTTAGATAATTTCTTAAGTAACATAGTGTTAGTATTATGGGAATAAAAAAACCTATATAAAATAGATAATTAGTTTTATAAAATAAATAGTTACATCTTGGTTAATCTATATTGAAAAAAAACGGTGTAAAAAGAGAGGGAAGGGGTGTCCTTTTATAAGCGAGGGGAGGGACATGCTTGGAATTTCTTAAAGTATTAAATTAATATTTATTATTTTTCATGCCCAATTGGAATAAAATTGATATATTTAGAATAAAATATTATTATGAGTCTAAATAATCTCATACAATATAATTTGGACAATTTTTAGTTAGTTTCGACCCCTATCTTTTAGTTTTAACCCCTCTTAACCCTTTTGACAATTATCGCAATATTAAGAGTTAATAATGTTATCATAAAAGGAAAAAAGACCCATAAATGGACCATATTTTATGTTTTTAACCATATACCATTAATTTTTAAGAATATAATATTTTTATAAATTTTAAATTATTTAATAAAATATTATTTATTACAGAAAATCATTATTGTAAATTTAGAAACTATTCATTTAATTTGACTTTAAAAACCATATGAAAGAAAAGGAATTAAAATATTAACCCTTTTCACAACCCTAATATGTTATATTTATCTATAAAATTCATGGGACACTATAACTCACTGGAAAAATAATAATTAATTTTAGAGTTTTTAAAATCATCTACTTTATTTTTCAACTGCTTGCACAAGTACTGTGTCGACATTGTGTAAGAATTAAGGAAATTATTTCATCACTAAAAATTAAAAATAAATTACCATGATAAAAAATAATTTATCTTTAAAATAAAAAATTATAATCAAACATATTTTTTATCCCTATCAAAAAAATTTATAGATATTAAAATCAAGAGAGTGACATTTTTTACGTTATATTTACTTAAAATAAAATATAATTAATTTTCAAAGAAAAATGGAAAATAATTGAAATTAATTATAATGTTTTATGATTATGATTTAAAATCACTCATAAAATATAATAAGGGTAATTTTTAGGGTTATTTTTAGTCATTATCATATTATTTTTAACCTTATTTACCCGATTTACCCTTACTAAGGTGATAAATATTTATTACAATTACTATTCATAATGAAAAAAATAAAAGGGACATGTTTATTAAAATTAAACATCTTTATTCCAAATATGGTATCAGTTTTTGATATTCAATCTCTAGAGGTGGAAGAAATCAATTTAAATATAAATTCATAAAACACAACGAAAAATATATTTTTTAAAAATGCATTTTTAAGTATAAAATTAACTTATATCAAAATTTTGAATATTTATGATTAAAATAATTTCACTTAGAATATTATAATTCAAACGGATCATATGTCACTTTAATACCAAATAAAAAATATAATGAGCCTTTTAAATCACTTGATTTAATGAGAATAAATGAGAGTATTTGAAAAATAGGAATTTTTTGATATTAATTTACAAATCTATCATTTTGAAAAAATAAAAACATTTCACCCTAAGTTATTTTTGATATGATGATTTAAAAAATAATTTTAATTTTATAAAATAAAAATATTAAAAGTGGAAGAAATTAATTATAAATTTCACGCACAAAATGCAGTAAAAATAATTTTTGAATAGAACATATTTTTGAAGTATAAAATGATTTTACAAAAAATTGAGTGATTAATTATTATTAAAAAATAAATTATATAAAATATTTATACATATTTTTTATAATTTAGTTAACCATATTAATTACCTCTAATTTACTATCTAGGTGATAATTGTTACATTAAATAATAACATTTTAATAGTATATCACAGTTTACTTAAGGATCAATGTTGCGTGTTAAGAAATCTATTAAGCATAGTAATGTAAATTTTAGGGGTGTTACATTGGGAGGAACTATATTTTCCTTTTTTATATTATTCTTGATGTTTTATTTGGGTAACACTTCACTGGGAAACCCTAACTATTTGGTTATCAGAGTAATAAATTTTGGTTTATCCATATGATATACTAGACAAGGAGTTGTTTTCTTAACTATCAAAGAGTCATATATCATATGATTGATATGATACTCCACATAAGTACTTAAATTATGGAAGAATTTATATAACAACCCAATTATTAGTAAAATATATATCTTATCCTACAAATGGGTATGATGTATTTAAAAGGGATAATAATTTTAGAGAGATACCATTTAATAAATATCCTTATTAAATGGTAAAAACATGATACTCATATGATAAAACCTCCTCTTGTATATAAATATCATGATCACCATCAAACTTAAATTTGAGATTAATCCTTAGGAAAGATAATCTTAATTTAAGAAACCCCATAAACTAGTAACTCAAGAAAAGTTATTAAGTATAAAGAAAACTTCAATGTGTTAGAATGACACCTTCTTGAGCAACCAAATGTTAAAATTGTTCAACAGGTAAATCTAGATGCTTGTGATGTATAAAATGATTCATTTAGGGTTATAAAGACATTTAGTGTGAAATTAACTAAGGAATTAAGTATCCAATCATATATTCAGAATGATTGGATATGTTAATGACTTGGTGACATACGAGATTTAATTAAGGATTGTTATAGTTAAATAATTATTTGAATCATCTTCTATGGGAATGTTTTGACAATTTGATTGAATTCAAGAAATTTTTAATTAATATTCTCATGTTTTGAGAATATATAAATTGTTCATATGGTATCATAGTTCTAGAATAGTGTATATAATACAAGTGGGTAAAAGTTTAAACTAAAAGAAGAAAAGTTAGATCTAAAGTCCAAAAAAGTTTCTTATAATAGCTAATCAAGGTCATTAAAACCTAAAGGTAATACTATAAACAAGGAGTAATAATTCTATATAATATAATTTTTTAGGATATCAAAAGGAGTTTATAAAACTCTATGGAATGTCTATGTCAGGTATTAGTGTTATAGAATTTTATTCTTTGGTTTTGAATGTTATGTGATACTGACTTTAAATCCTATAATTTTTTGTAAATATATAGTTATTCTAAATCAATGGAATAATTGAGAGAGCAATAATTTTTATTCAAGTGATGAAAAAATGTTTTTTAAATAAAAAATTTGAATGTAAATGAAAATATATATCTCATATGGATATTAAAAGGATATATATCTTTATCAAATTTATCTTATGTGATAATAAGATTTGTTCATTAATAAAGTGTTATTATGATAAGGAGAAAAATGTTTTATCTAAGATTATTTTTTATCTAAATGTTTGTTAAAATATAAGGTAATATGTTCCCACCACCCATCAATAAATTATTTTAGTAGAGACCTATTTTCAAAGAAAAATATTTCTAAAATATATAATACCATATATGATATAGATTCAATAGTTTATTTTTTTGTATATTCATACAAAAAAGTAAATAAGTGTTATTTCCAAAACATTTTTTTTATTCTTAAAAAAAATATTCTGAAAATAATATAACATCTAAGAAGTTAGTGGGAGTATGTTTAAACTTAGAGAAGTTTAAAATTAAAAAATAAAATATTATACCAGTATAAAGTTAAAGTGAGTTTTAACTCCATATTATACAGAGTTTATGATATGTGATGACAAATAAAAATGTAAATATTTTCATTTTTTACCATCACTACCTTTAAAAAGGATTACACAAACCTATTTAAAAATTTTATTTTACTAAATATCCAAAAATATTTAGGGTATATTGATAAAAGATAAATGTAAAAAGTTACATTTAATTATAGTATCAATGTAAATAACATTTTGTCTTAAAGAAGTTTATGTTTTTTAGTAAATTGTGTTTAAATGGTTACATTATTATTCCATAATTATTTTGATGAAATAGGTTCCAATAATGATGATGAGGATGTACCTAGAAAGAGTTTTATGTAGACGATAGAATTTGAAATCATAAAATATGATGTTGTAAATTTAATAAGTTTGAATATGTTCAAAGATTTGAACATTTGGAATACGATTTCTAAAAATCGCAATTATTCAAATTTTCTTTCTTAATAAATGTTACTCACTAAATAGTAAGTGGGAGGATTTTTTCAAATAGCCACATAGAGTTGTGATATTAATTACATATAGATGTAACGAGTTAATAAAATCTTAGAAATTATAACATAAATAGTGCTGAGATGGTAGTTTATGATATATGATAAGATAAACTGATGCTTATATTGGGTTTGTTAAGTATCCTTACAAGTGTTTAAGAACAAAAAATGTATCACATAGGATGAAATATCCACTTTATAATTCTTTCATGTTGACCACATAAATGTATATATATAGAAAAATCATGAAGTGAAATAATAATTGATCCCTCAAATTTAAACTTTGAGTTATCCCCAATTGATGTTCATCATGAAGTATTATAGGTTTTGATGAAATTTTAAGGTTAAAATGAGTAGGATTATGGTATAGAGATACATAATATGATCATGAAGTGTTTCTATACATTGGATTCCCCACTAAATATATCACACATGGAGTTCCATACATGATGTCTTTGGTATAATAGGGGTTCATGGATCTTATTCAGGACCCCTTACTTGAGGTTGGCGAGATACCTATCATGAGAACCATTATACTTTGATACCTTTCTTAAATATTTAAAAATATAATTTTCTAATAAGGTGTGGTTGGGTATGTTGCTGATCATGCCTTTGGTTGGAGCTCAACTAAAAAAGATTTTTTCTTCTTGTATGATGAGTATGACATCTAGGACCTCAATTGATATAAAATAATAAGTATTGTGCATCTGATGTGCTTATCGACTAAGATGAGGGGAATGTGACATTATCAACTATCAAGATAAATGAAATGTGATGTATTCATCGACCTAGTTATCCTATACTCAAATAATCAAGAACTTATGATTTTACTATATGGGATTGACTTACTCTATGTCCCATGGTCCCTCGATGTCTTAGACAAAGGAAAAATATAAGAATGTTCAATTGAATATAATGAAAAGTAGCGGATAAAGGAAAAAAAATATACATGTGTTCGATGGAAATCATTTTATATCCCTTATAGATTGAGTAGAATTGATTCTTTTCTATATTCAACTTTTTCTTACATTTTTTGATCAGGAGATTCATATTTATTTTCAACACTATGAAGGCCCATGTGGCCACAATTTGTGGTTGACTGAAGGGGGATTGAATTTGACCAGGAGACCTACTCTAAAATTATTTTATAGTTTAATAAAAAAGTGTTTTTAATGGGATATTCACAAGGTATTACATACAATGTGATATATATTGAAGTTAATGACAGCCTTCGAAAATTCATTTTTGTAAGATATACAATAGTAGTTTTGAATATATTTCACAGGTTAGTGTATATGATACAATATAAGGTGAAATAGAACAAAGTATTTTACGATTTTTTGAAAGTGGGATATTGAAATGGATATTCCATAAAGATAATATTACATGTGATGTATTTTTTGGATATGGTCTTAAGGGTACATTGGTCTAACATATTATTGGCTAGAAACATACATGAAATACAACCATTTTCTATGATTCCTTGCTATTTGACTGTAAATTCATTAAAATTTTGGTAAAACATACACCTAATCTATCATAAAGGAACCATTACATGATATGTAACACAAGGATAATTCATACATAAGATTAATAAACCTAATAAAGCAATTAATTTATGCTATATAATGCATGAGTTAATGCGTTCATCACTAAGGAGCTTCCTTGGGTTCGATATAAACCATTATTTCATATGATGAATAAAGAGTGTGAGATATCTATTTGATGTAAGACTAATTATCCAAGTTTCCCAAATATATCTTCTTCTTTATTCTTTACATTCAAGGAACCAACATGTTGTGAATGAAGAGGGATCCTAAACATATGCTGTGAAATTTGGTTTAGCCTATGGATTACTCTAAAGGTGGGATGTCTTTTGGATTCCACTTTTTAGATACCCAGTTTTTTCCTTGTAAGAATTTATAATATTTCTACATATATTTCTATAGTTAGGTTCTAAGACGGTGTGTAATTTTGAGGCTCGGTGTGCCCGGAAAATATTATACAAAAATATTAAGTGTTTTTTGTACTATTCATGTGTTGAAAATGGGATATATCTTAAATGGTAGCTCATATAAAAAATATGAAGCCACAGTTGAGTCCAGAACATGCCGTTTACCCTATATGGGACATAAGTTTGGTCGGAGTGGGACTTATGTAGAAAAATCCACCCAGGGGAAAATCGTCATTTAAAATAATTAAAAATAATTATTTTACCCTAACACTGAAGCCAATAACTTTTTAACAGAGACTCATATTAGAAATTTGATACCACCATTGAGTTTTTAATGGGGTGTTTTACCTAAGTATGACATTAAATGGGAGGGTTGGGGATTTTGGATTTTATGACCGAGACAGGGGTCTCAGTATTTTTCTTTAAATAGGGGATTAAGGTGTTAGGATTAGGGTTATACCCTAATCCTACTCCTCCAAAGTTGGTAGCACCTCCTTCACCTCCTTCCTCCTTGGTGAATCAAGAACTCCCTACATATCTTTAGAGAATCAAATCAAAATCATGCCAAATTCATCGACAATGATAAGCGGTTCAATGAGGTAGACTCCTTTTTTATTTCCATGCTCCAAATGTTCAATTCTTGAATTCTATCTTTATTTTCATCATCAATGTTTTGTTTTTAGAATCAAGGTGATGGCCAAAAGAACACATCCATATCCCCTTTCCACATTCCAAAACCCCATTTTATCTCTTTCTTCACCGTTCTTCTCCCAAAAACTGTCGCTACGTCGAAACAACACCGAATCTTCAAGCGGTGGTTGGTATTGTGAATTCCTTGACCCGAGGATATAGAAACAAGTTTATTTTCTTTTTTCCAACCACAAGAGTAGTCATGGAGGCCTGAGGATGGTGTGGATCTGGAAATGGTGGCGGTCGGAGGAGGAGGCAGCGGTCTGAGGCGCTGGGGGGTGGTCCGAGGCGCTGGAGGAGATTCGATGGCGTTCTGGGGTGGAGCTAGTCTAGCTGCATTTTGAATCGGAGGAGGTGAAGTGTAGAGGTCGGAGACATGGTATGATGACTAGGGAGGATGGCTGGTCAGTGGTGGGGTCACAAGGTGAAGGTTTCGAGGCAGAGGAGTAGGCTTCCAGGTCTTCAGGGGGGGTGGTCAGCATTGACTCAGGAAAGAACAGGGTTCAGAGGTGGCTAGGATAGAACAGAATGAGAGTAGGAAGGAAGACCGGATTCTCGGACAGTTGGTGTCGGCAAGAGGGACGACCCAGGTAGGGAGGACCAGTCGGATCAGGCTGGTCCAGCCTATTTTGGGGTTGTGGACTTTAAATGCCTGTATCTATTGATACGAGCCTCCGATTCATGTTCCATTTGCGAAAACATGATCCTTGAGTTGATCCAAACTATTTTAAGTGGGTTTGGAAATTTTAAATTTTAAATTGAGGATGGGTGGTGTGAAAAAATCGATTTATCAATAATAATATTTAATAATTATTACTAAATAATCTTGTTTCAGACTGATCTCCCAAACAGAGCCTCTGATTTGTGTTCCATATATGGCCACATGTTCCCTTTAATGAGAAGATCCTTTTAAGACAATTTCGGGAATTTTAGATCTTGGTTTTTTGGTTCAGTTTCACCAAATGCGTATGTTTACCAGGAAAGTCTGTCAGGTGGAAAAATCCCCTGACCATTTATTAAAAAAAAAGAAAAAGAGTACAAAGGGCCGAGCAGTCCCTACACAAAACACCATAGCATCACCGGATTCCAAACCCTTCAACCTCTCAGACCCATCATCGACATTCACTACCGGTGTTGACAAATCACCGGGAACACTTCACGGTCCACAGACCAAACAGGCGAGCATCATACCACAAAATCACAAAAAACCAGCAGAAAACCAAATCAAAATTTCAGAATCAATTAACCTGCTGCAAAAACACCACAGCAAGTCCGTGCAAATATGATCCGCCATCACGAAGCCATCACAGACCGTCGCCAATCACCCGAAACCAAGATTTCGGTCACCAATAATGCATCACCGGTCGCCGGAATCGGAGCCGAGTCCACACCGAGCGCCGCAACAACCATCGCACCACAAAACCAAGAAAAACACACAGGAAAAAGAGAACGAACACAAACCAGGCCAGATCTCGCTGGTAGGGGACCCCTCCGCAAGCCTATGCCGCAAATCCCGGCGCCGCCTTCAAAACTGCACCCGGGGCCAGATCTACCCATCACACCCGCAGACGACGCGAATCGCAACATCAACCCCCAAACCGCAGCATCGACCGCCCGAGACCAACATCGCGGCGCCATGGAGAGCCCTAGCCAGAGCAATCATGCCGCAACAAGGATGTTCACCAGAGAAGAAATCGACGCCACTGGAAGACCCACAAGCCACGAGTGCGCCGAGTAGAAGGGGAACAAGGAAGATCTGCAATGGGGGAGCGGATGGCGGCGCCGAGGAAAACCTAACGTCGAGAGAGGCCCCTTACGGGCTCATGATGTGTATGTTTAATAATAATATTATTATTATTATTAAGAAATATTATTTTTGTCATATCTTCTAAATGGAACGTCCAAATGATGTGCCATCAGTGGAGTCATGACCCTAGAATTGATGTGGAAGTTCCATGACCAATTCTGGGCATTTAAACATGGAATCAAGATACGGGATCCACAAGGTCCAGTTTGGTATTTTTGGTGACTTTTTCAATGGGTGTTCGTTCTGGATGAACAAGTAGTCAATACCAGGTGTTTTTCTGTGAGGATCACAATGGCGTGATCTATATAATTATACTTGGATCAAGGAATGGGCCCCATGAAACGTCGTTTGAGCATAATGCATTGACATACAACTTTTCCGTTGGATGTCTGATTGGAGTGAGTGGATAGTCTACCACGTGTTTTTTTTTCACAAGGGTCACAATGGTGTGATCCATTTGGATGTGCTAAGTCTTGTGCGTGATCTCATAAAATGTTGAAGCATGAATGAAATTTTGGTGGAAGATCCTTTTGACATGTTTAAAGAGAACCCAAAACTTGGGTCAACCTCAACTCTTATGAGATTGGAGAAGATTTATGAAGAGATATAGTCAAATGTTCTTGGGTTGTTTGAGGAGGCTTGCTGGCGTAATAACGCTTTTGGACCTCCAGAACAACGACGAGTGTCGTGTGCTCATCGGACTTGTAGAGACCCGAAGCTTGACGTACATGGATATTACATTACTTTCGCGGAATACTTAGTACATTACAAAAACACACACACACAAGGATCGTAATAGTTTAGTGTCTTTGGAAACTCGGAATATAATATTCTAATCGTGGTGAAAGATCTTCAACATCTCCCATAAAGATCTTCTTTTTTTTATACCTAAAACCTTTCTTTATATCTTGGGGAAAAGAAAACATAAAAGGGTGAGCTCAAATGCTCAGTAAGGGTAAATAAGAGAAATATCAATCACATCATATACATAAGCACATAACTTTTGGAAATCTTAACCTGCAAAAGAGATCATAATTTCATAACATGGGGTAAATCATGGCAGTGAAATGTAATCACAATAATCATAACTTAAAACATGAAACTTTGTGGCATACACACATAATCATAGATAATCATTTCTTGTTAGTCAAGACTCATTGCCAAGACTATCTTAGTGGACAAAGTCCCTTTCTGAACCGAGTCACCCTCGTTTCAGTCCTGTTTCACTGAACCGGTATAACCTACCATTCCAGCCATGTCTATCTCATGAGATATAAAATATTTACCCAATGCATTGGAGGGAGATATAGGTCCCACCCATCTCATAATGATACCATTCTTATGTGTGCCACAAAATCATAAATCATACATCATTTCATAACCCATGTAATAAAAATGGGAATCTTAAACATCGTGACATCATAAAACAATTCATATAAGATAAAGAAGTTCATAAAAATATTTCCATCACAACATAATCAAATCAATGTAATAATAGGGATAAAAACAGAAACCTTTATTATCTTAGATGGAAAATAATTTTGATAAAACACTTGAACTCCATTCTTGAGGAAAATATCCTTTCTTCTTCAAAAACATTTTTCCTTTCTTAACATGTCATACAATTTTAAACTAAAAGAAGTTGATTAAAAATAAACTTGAAATCATGTAAAGGAAGCTTCTTGGAAATAATGTTTTAAAAATCCATTCATGCCGTATAAGTTAAAAAAAACATTCTTCTCGTACTTTTGTCGGAAAAGTCAAAAAGTACCTCGTACGAAAAATGACAAAAGATTCCTTTCATATCTTTTACAAAAAACTTACCAAAGGGTAAAATTGGATATAAACTATTGTAGAAGGATGGAAATAATATTACATATTGAGGGAAAATGGATGTGGATGATAAAATACACCCCAGTAATTACCAAAGTAAAAACAATCTCGGATAAAAGTGAGATTGTGATATTTCCCTTACCTTAAGTCCGATTTGCTTCGTAAGTGTCCGAACCTCCTGTATAATGATTTAAATAATGTCACTAACTTATTATAGAATCATATTCATTGTTATGATATCATATATGGTTCACTTATGACTTTATATTACCCGTTCTTTTGTAAATTCCATGTTAAAGAAGCGTTTTGGGTAAAATCGTTTCATTTATCGTAGGTGTTTGGACTTGTTGTTCTTGACATTATTATTACTTATATCATGATTTACTTAATTCCAGAATATAAAACATGATTTATATATCATATATATTCAGTATATATATATAATAGATAGATAAATGAAATGAAACACACCGTTCATGGAGACGGTAGTCCGTACGTACGCATGAACATTGTTTTCCTTTCCTTATTGTCTTGAATGGAAGTAAGTAGATGACATACATATATAAATAAATCCAGTAGCTTTATAATGTCATATATTTCATTATTATTGCATATATATACTTTATAATCATTCTTAAATGGTTAACATGGAGAATGAATCTCATCGCGTCGTGGAGACGGTAGTCCGTACGTACGCACGAGCGATGATATCATTCTCATGATCGTGAACTTGTGTTGAAGTGTATGTATACTATTTCAGTATCAATATCACTTTATAATAATCATATATAGTTACTCATTACACCATTATACCCATCCAATTAAGGTGGTGGCAGAAAATAGATTACACCAAGGCGTGGAGACGGTATTCCGTACGTACACACGCGTGGTGATTTCCTTTTTCCGTAGGATGGATAGAAGGTTAATTAGAGTTGTTTCATATTTATAATAACATATCAGTATATAAGAAATACTTATGTTATTACTTTATCATGAAACAACTAAATAAGAAGAAGTTGAAGAAGAAAGAAATTGAAAAAGATCGGTAATGGATATTACCTCTTTTTGACGCGCCTTCACTTAACCTCCACTTAAAGAACTAAGGATGGTCTTTGAAGAAGACCAGGACCTCTAAGATGATACTAGGGAAGTGGAGAAGAGATTTTGTCCGGGGTTGGCCAAGCTTGAATGCTCAAATTGGTGTGAGGAGGAGAGGGAGGAGGTGCCCTTTTATAAGGGAGGAGAGGGGTACCTTTGAAATAACTAAAAATATTATTTTATTATAAAGTAAAGTTCGGTTTTAAATATCTCCAAATTGATATATTTCGAAGCTAAGGTGGGGATGGGTCTAAATCCTCTCATCCAATAGAATTTAGACAAGTTTATGTTCCTATTTTAACCTTATCATTTAAATTTAACATTAAGTTAAATAATTGTACTTTTACCGTGCCTTCTTGTGTTCATATACTATAAGGTTAATAAACTTACTATAAGCAGCCAAACGAACCCCAAGTTGTTTATTATTAATATATATAACCTTATCTAAGTCATTTGGCCGAACCTTAGATTTTTAGGAATAAAATAACAATTAATAATATAATATTTGTTTTAAAAACTATTTTATGTCAATTTTGACACTATTTAGTAATTGATTTTTTTGAAAATCATAACAGAATGATAAGTTTGAAAAAGTTAATTAAATCTATAATAACATGTCATATTAATCTAGAAAATTAGTGTAATTCATAAAAAGTCTCAAATTATATTTATTTGGGTATTTATAACATCAATTATGTCAATATTTCATTAATAAGATAATTACTGCATCATCGTTGTGTCATAAATAAATTAAATTATTTAATGTCTAAAAATTAAAAATAAAATACCATTATGTAGGAAATCTTTTTATCTTTCTAATTAATATTTATAGTCGAATTTATCTTATGTATAACCCCATATTAAAAATGTTTTAGTAAATAAACTTTGATTTTACCTCTTTTAACCCTTCTTTAAATAAATTAATAATAAATGTCCAAATCTAATCCAAGTGGGCCTAAATGGTCATATTTTATTCCTATGTTTGTTTTTGGTCGAATTACACTTGTCCAATAGAATTAGGACATGTGTTAGGGTAATAATATTATCATTTCTACCCTTAATTACCCTATTTACTTTTTACCGTGGTAAAACAAAAGTAAAAAGTTACTATTCACCAAAAATTATTTTCATCTCATTGAACCACATTTTAGTCCTTGATATTAACCGTGTCTCTCGGATTTTAGAAATTCCACTCACAGAAGCGGTAAAATTAAGTTTTATGAAAAAATTCAGTTTTTTAACTACCACTTAGTGGTTTCACTATTCATCAAAAATTGAAAGTTTTCAGAAAAATACCAAAATTTCACCCTAGGCTAATTTCGATATTCTGAATCCAAAAGTGAATTCCATTTTGAAAAATAAAATTTAAAAAATTTCAAAAAGTGGTTATTACTATTCATAACGGCTAATTTTAATAATATTTTAATAGCATATCGTTGTTTAGTGAAACTCGGTATTGCGTACTACACATGCTATCACGGAAGGTCGCGATTGCGTGTAATGAAAGAAAAGTCAAGGATGCGTGTTGTGCAAGCTCCTTTTGGTGTAGCGTACAACACAAGACATTAGTGAAATTAAAAAGAATATTTTTCATAAAATCTTGGGCTGTTACATTCTACCCCCCTTAAAATGAATTTCGCCCTCGAAATTCATCGGGGTTATAAATGGTTTACTATTCGAAAGTTTCTTTAATAGAAACCCACATCGTAAAAAGGAATACCAAAACCAATATTTAAAAACGAAAGTATGAAACGTAATGGTTACCCAAATAAACTAATCACTAGGTTTCCACATAGGTGAAAATATGGATATGGAAGAAAAATCTAACCATCATGTTCTGATGGAGAGTGGTAGAGAACATGGCTATGGAAAAGACAACAATCACAAATCCATAAATTTGTGACGATCTAAGGTACCATCTGATTAATCAGATATAAGAGCACTAGGACAACATTTTTGGTTTTCAAGATCGTTTCCCTAAAGTTGAAGAGTTTGAATTAGAATAAATACTTACTTTATTTTGGTACAATATCACTGTTGTTCGTTCCTTGAACAATTTCTACTTCATCTCTTAAATAAATGAAGTTGAATTTGTTATTCGTGAAGTGTTAGCAGATCATGTGATAGAATGACAGGTCATTCCATCTGTCTCAAACAAAAGGTTAGAAAAAGTTATTAAATATACATAAGTCATTCTATAGTGAGATTAATCATATATGGTTCCTAAAATGGACTTATACTTCATATATCATACTTCTTAATATAATAAAACTAGTTTCTACTAAACAGGGACTTCCTGTAGGCCAGTGATAGGCGATAAAGGCCAGTCGCACTTCGGTTGTGGGTTCGATTCCCACAGCCTTGTCCGACGCGATGGGCTGTCGCCCGTCCTGCAGGTTGTCCTTTTTCTAAAGCTATATTACTATAACATCCCATCAATAATATCAAAAAACGTTTTATCCTAACTTATGTCCAACATAATCCATTCTAATCTTTAGTCTTATCTAAAATACTTAGGTCCAAGCTCATAGTATAAAGAAAATGATTACTTGAAATGTCACAGAACAATAACGTGAATGCCATCATTTATCCCCCATATATCATAAGATATATCTTGTTGGTCAAATGTGAATACCTTAATCATGTATTCTCTTGAATAATGAATACCCATTGAACCTTAGTGAAAACATGAATGCAGTTAAAAGTTAACACTTTCCACATACCAAAATCCAAAAATTCTATATACTCAAACCATGATATAACCTTCTCCTTATATCAGTCATGAGATCATGAATACTATCAAACATTTAATTTTCTCCTTATCCCTTCATTATGCGCATATCATCTACATTCCAAAAATATCTGAATAACCTTTCATGGATACTGGTAACATTAATCATGCACTTTCAAAACTCAAGGAAAGGAAACACTATAACAATCCTTAGATGTCTCTTTATTCCATAGTACCATGAGATTACTTATACAACATTACACATGATAAACATGTAATCATTCCACTACCTATTGACCGAGCTTCAACAATTCTTTCATCTCACATATCATTTGTAGTCTCTTCATCATCATCCACATAAATACTACCCATACGACCATACTGATTCTCTTTATGAGACTTTCCCTTAGGGAATTGGTTTGCATAATGCCCGTACATTCCACATTTAAAACATTTAACCATTGTTGATATCGTAGAAATACCATTATCCTCATCCCTGGTGTTAACTGAACCTTTTCCTTTGCACTTACTGGCTTTGTGTCCTTCTTTTCCACACCCAAAGCATCTTCCAGTTCCTTTGAAACATTCTCCTTGATTCCTCTTCCCACATGATTTACATAGGGGAAATTGAACTTTCTTTCCTCTATGATCATCATGAAACTCCATCTTTCTCTTATTAGCCGAGTCAGGAAACTTACCAAATTTTACTTTATTGATCATATTATGAGATTGCTGATTCGGCATAATAATGATGTTTGGACTTCCAAATCCCATTTAATTTGGTTGCTCATGAAAAATATCATTCCATTATCCATCATATCCTCCATTATCGTGAATCACCTTGTTTCTAGCCATTTTCTAAAACCCAAAAAGAATAGTGTTAGAGACAAAAATCATAATAAAGGGGGAGTAACTTCAATATCTAACATCTTAGGTTAAATTCTAAGATCGTTACCATAGTTCTAGGACTATCCTATACGTATACTTATCCTTAGGGACATCCCTAGACATACCTTAGAAATATCTCTAGGGATATCACTAACGTTCTCACATCCTAGTTTCCAAAGGTTGACTAAACCTTTCCTCTGATACCAATTGTAGAGACCCGAAGCTTGACGTACATGGATATTACATTACTTTCGCGGAATACTTAGTACATTACAAAAACATACACACACAAGGATTGTAATAGTTTAGTGTCTTTGGAAACTCGGAATATAATCTTCTAATCGTGGTGAAATATCTTCAACATCTCCCATAAAGATCTTCTTTTTTTTATACCTAAAACCTTTCTTTATATCCTGGGGAAAAGAAAACATAAAAGGGTGAGCTCAAATGCTCAGTAAGGGTAAACAAAAGAAATATCAATCACATCATATACATAAGCACATAACTTTTGGAAATCTTAACCTGCAAAAGAGATCATAATTTCATAACATGGGGTAAATCATGGCAGTGAAATGTAATCACAATAATCATAACTTAAAACATGAAACTTTGTGGCATACACACATAATCATAGAGAATCATTTCTTGTTAGTCAAGACTCATTGCCAAGACTATCTTAGTGGACAAAGTCCCTTTCTGAACCGAGTCACCCTCGTTTCAGTCCTGTTTCACTGAACCGGTATAACCTACCGTTCCAGCCATGTCTATCTCATGAGATATAAAATCTTTACCCAATTCATTTGAGGGAGATATAGGTCCCACCCATCTCATAATGATACCATTCTTATGTGTGCCACAAAATCATAAATCATACATCATTTCATAACCCATGTAATAAAAATGGGAATCTTAAACATCGTGACATCATAAAACAATTCATATAAGATAAAGAAATTCATAAAAATATTTCCATCACAACATAATCAAATCAATGTAATAATAGGGATAAAAACAGAACCCTTTATTATCTTAGATGGAAAATAATTTTGATAAAACACTTGAACTCCATTCTTGAGAAAAATATCCTTTCTTCTTCAAAAACATTTTTCCTTTCTTAACATGTCATACAATTTTAAACAAAAAGAAGTTGACTAAAAATAAACTTGAAATCTTGTAAAGTAAGCTTCTTGGAAATAATTTTTTAAAAATCCATTCATGCCGTATAAGTTAAAAAAAACATTCTTCTCGTACTTTTTTCGGAAAAGTCAAAAAGTACCTCGTACAAAAAACGACAAAAGATTCCTTTCATATCTTTTACAGAAAACTTACCAAAGGGTAAAATTGGATATAAACTATTGTAGAAGGATGGAAATAATATTACATATTGAGGGAACATGGATGTGGATGATAAAATACACCCCAGTAATTACCAAAGTAAAAACAATCTCGGATAAAAGTGAGATTGTGATATTTCCCTTACCTTAAGTCTGATTTGCTTCGTAAGTGTCCGAACCTCCTGTATAATGATTTAAATAATGTCATTAACTTATTACAGAATCATATTCATTGTTTTGATATCATATATGGTTCACTTATGACTTTATATTACCCGTTCTTTTGTAAATTCCATGTTAAAGAAGCGTTTTGGGTAAAATCATTTCATTTATCGTAGGTGTTTGGACTTGTTGTTCTTGACATTATTATTACTTATATCATGATTTACTTAATTCCAGAATATAAAACATGATTTATATATCATATATATTCAATATATATATATATAATAGATAGATAAATGAAATGAAACACACCGTTCATGGAGACGGTAGTCCGTACGTACGCATGAACGTTGTTTTCCTTTCCTTATTGTCTTGAATGGAAGTAAGTAGATGACATACATATATACATAAATCCAGAAGCTTTATAATGTCATATATTTCATTATTATTGCTTATATATACTTTATAATCATTCTTAAATGGTTAACAGGGAGAATGAAACTCATCGCGTCGTGGAGACGGTAGTCCGTACGTACGCACGAGCGATGATATCGTTCTCATGATCGTGAACTTGTGTTGAAGTGTATGTATACTATTTCAGTATCAATATCACTTTATAATAATCATATATAGTTACTCATTACACCATTATACCCATACAATTAAGGTGGTGGCCGAAAATAGATTACACCACGACGTGGAGACGGTATTCCGTACGTACGCACGCGCGGTGATTTCCTTTTTCCGTAGGATGGATAGAAGGTTAATTAGAGTTGTTTCATATTTATAATAACATATCAGTATATAATAAATACTGATGTTATTACTTTATCCTGAAACAACTAAAGAAGAAGAAGTTGAAGAAGAAAGAAATTGAAAAAGATCGGTAATGGATATTACCTCTTTTTGACGCGCATTCACTTAACCTCCACTTAAAGAACTAAGGATGGTATTTGAAGAAGACCAGGACCTCTAGGATGATACTAGGGAAGTGGAGAAGAGATTTTGGCAGGGTTTGGCCGAGCTTGAATGCTCAAATTGGTGTGAGGAGGAGAGAGAGGTGGTTCCCTTTTATAAGGAAGGAGAGGGGTACCTTTGGAATAACTAAAAATATTATTTTATTATAAAGTCAAGTTCGGTTTTAGATAGCTTCAAATTGATATATTTCGAAGCTAAGGTGGGGATGGGTCAAAATCCTCTTATCCAATAGAATTTAGACAAGTTTAGGTTCCTATTTTAACCTTATCATTTAGATTTAACATTAAGTTAAATAATTGTACTTTTACCGTGTCTTCTTGTGTTCTTATACTATAAGGTTAATAAAATTACTATAAGCAGCCAAACGAACCCCAAGTTGTTTATTATTAATATATATAACCTTATCTAAGTCATTTGGCCGATCCTTAGATTTTTAGGAATAAAATAACAATTAATAATATAATATTTGTTTTAAAAACTATTTTATGTCAATTTTGACACTATTTAGTAATTGATTTTTTTGAAAATCCTAACAGAATGATAAGTTTGAAAAAAGTTAATTAAATCCATAATAACATGTCATATTAACCTATAAAATTAGTGTAATTCATAAAAAGTCTAAAATTATATTTATTTGGGTATTTATAACATCAATTATGTCAATATTTCATTAGTAAGATAATTACTGCATCATCGTTGTGTCATAAATAAATTAAATTATTTAATGTCTAAAAATTACAAATAAAATACCATTATGTAGGAAATCTTTTTATCTTTCTAATTAATATTTATAGTCGAATTTATCTTATATATAACCTCATATTAAAAATGTTTTAGTAAATAAACTTTGATTTTACCTCTTTTAACCCTTCTTTAAATAAATTAATAATAAATGTCCTAATCTAATCCAAGTGGGCCTAAATGGTCATATTTTATTCCTATGTTTGTTTTTGGTCGAATTAAACTTGTCCAATAGAATTAGGACATGTGTTAGGGTAATAATAATATCATTTCTACCCTTAATTACCCTATTTACTTTTTATCGTGGTAAAAAAAAGTAAAAAGTAACTATTCACCAAAAATTATTTTCATCTCATTGAACCACATTTTAGTCCTTGATATTAACTGTGTCTCTCGGATTTTCAAAATTCCACTCACAGAAGCGGTAAAATTAAGTTTTATGAAAAAATTCAGTTTTTTAACTACCACTTAGTGGTTTCACTATTCATCAAAAATTGAAAGTTTTTAGAAAAATACCAAAATTTCACCCTAGGCTAATTTCGATATTCCGAATCCAAAAATGAATTCCATTTTGAAAAATAAAATTTACAAAATTTCAAAAAGTGGTTATTACTATTCATAACGGCTAATTTTAATAATATTTTAATAGCATATCATTGTTTAGTGAAACTCGGTATTGCGTACTACACACGCTCTCAAGGAAGGTCGCGATTGCTTGTAATGAAAGGCAAGTCAAGGATGCGTGTTGTGCAAGCTCCTTTTGGTGTAGTGTACAACACAAGACATTAGTGAAATTAAAAAGAATATTTTTCATAAAATCTTGGGCTGTTACAGGCCTTTTGACTAGGTGTGCCAAGTACTCTAGGAGTAATCTAACATGCCTATGGTTACTTTTTCATAGTTAAGTACCCGATAATGGTTAGGTACATGACCAAGAAATGATGTGGGGCCACATGATGTGTGGTCCCCACACGTGACATGCACCACTATATGATTTCTTCAATCTCTCACATCTATTTCTTTTAAACTCAGATTCTAGAATTCAAGTATCCTATCCTGAGTGTTTTTCTGTGTGGGACATGATGGTGCCCACCATAGTGTCTTTTAAGATACGATGAGATATATTCCAGATGTGATGCCTATTCAGGCAACTTCTGATGATGGTAGTGATCAGGAGTTATCATACTATTTCTTTCCAAGAGGTACCATACAATAGGGATGACCAGTGTTCCTTGGTGTTCTTCCTGAGAGGTACCATACAGCAGGGATGGCTAGTGTTACTTAGTGTTATTCTTGAAAGGTACCATACAGAAGGGATGACCATAATTCCTCAATGTTCTTCCTGAGAGGTACCATCCAGTAGGGATGGCCAGAGCAGTTCTAGGTTTCCCTCCAACTAGGCTGGGAAGTGGTCCCCGATGATAGTTCTGGGTTTACTTCCAACTGGGTTGGGAAGTGGTCCATGATGGAATTTCTAGGCTTCCCTCCAGCTGAGTTGGGTATTAGGTCCCATTGAAAACTCTTTTTGGGTCATACCCTCCGGCTAGGATGGGAAGTGGGTCCCCATAGACTACTAGAGTGGAATCCCCCTAGAGAATCAGGGTGTGGGTAGCCTCTATGACTTCTATGAGAGTGGAATTACCCTAACATAATAGGGAATGTGTATCCTGTAATTTGTGACATGATCTCTCGATCGTGCAACACTGTGATGGGACATGCTCTGATATGACTTTGGACTCTCAAGAAATATGGGCAATTTTCCCACCAAGATGAATCCATGTGACATGACCTAAAACCATACAGGAAAGACATACCTACCCAAATTGTAAAGTATCAAAGTTCAGTGATTGATACCCTTTGACTTATAGTTCAGAGTAGATGTGTATAATGCTGGGCATCAGTGGTTACTTATGGGACTATTGGCCACTCACTTTTCCTAGGTTGAGCTAGTGAGATAAAGATCCCCTTACTCCCCCATTTGAGTTTCTTTGACTGAGCACACACACACATATATATATATATATATATATATATATATATATATCCAGTTTCCAGTATCCATTCCTTGAGTTTTGGTTACTCTCCTTCCAGGAGAGGTGAATACGTTTGGGGTATGACACGTTCTTTCCGTGTCTAGCTTACTGTGGTTGGACGAGTCTACTCTCCTACTATAGGTAGAAAAGACTCGACGAGAAGTTCATCTTTTCACTGTTTCTAGATCCTTGTGTTTAGAGGAGCTTACTTCACTATCTCATTGGGTTGAGCTGCACTTCTTTTACTTTACCCTGTTCCCTCTACTGATTTCCTATTTAGTTTTATCTATTACTTCTCCCCCCTTTAGTACATCTTTTGTTTCACTATTGAGCCTTCAGGGAATCGTATTGAGAATTTTTATACTCACCCCTTTTTGGGATTTTCCCTCACTTGGTGTGCCCTTACAGGTGACAAAAAGGTTGATCGTGACCTCAGAGGAGCTAGGGATAAGAGTGCTTGGACCGCATGTGGTGGTCATGACTTGGGATTTAGGAGCGTAACTCTCCAACCTATTTTACTTTTCCACTTGTTGTTAGGTTGTGTAACTTTTCTAGTTGGGCATGTATTTTTTCCTTTTTTCCTTTTAGTCTGCTTCTCTATACTTGTACTATTTAGTGGTTCTTGTATGTTTAGTTTATTTATAGCAGTTTTCATCTTTTACTTCTTTCCCTTTTCACTTTTGTATTGAGTTGGCTTCGTGTGTGTGTATAGGTTCATAGGAAAAGTCCTCCCTGATTTTTTTGTGACTTCAACACTAGTCGTTAACCCCTGGCCTATGGAGGTGGGCTTAGGGTAGTTGTGTCTTAATCCCTGGTACGGGTAGGGTCGTGATAAAGTGGTATCAAAGGTGGTTTTACCCTTGGGACGTTGTTTGGACATTTCCCTAAAAAGATCTTGGTTGGGTTTAGGGAAATAGTGTCTAAGTGTCTCGATAGCGGCTATAACACCGGGATATTTTATGAGATAGATTCTTTTTAATTTCTTTGATTTCTTGTGTTGTATGATATACCAAAATTAGCTTGAGCTATATGAAACACCGTATTAGCTTGCAGTATACGCAACACTATTCTTATCTTGTGATACAAAAAATTTCATGTTCATTTAATAGAATTAATTTCACTCAAGACTGAGTATAAGTGATAACTAAATATTATAACCTTTTCATTATAATGGCTAGTATTAATAGTATTAACTTCCTTCTAAAAAAACTATTTATGAAAATAATTGATTTTATAAAATAATAAAATCACTCTTTAGGGATTTTATTAGTGAATTACATATTTAATATATTCAATGTAATGTTTTTAATTCATCTTATATGTTTTCTAGATATTATATATGAACAAATTCAATTTTTTGAATAAAAGAAGTATTTTAAAAAAATACAGTTTTACCACCTTCTGATGGTGAACCCTTTATAAATATAGTTTTGAAAATTTTATGAGTTATATTTGACATAATAAAATTATTATTTTAAATCTGAACATCAAAATTTACCATGGTTTAAATTATTTGTTTTTTTGATGAAATTCACATTTTAATGAATAGTGAAAAATACTGCATTTTAATTCAAAACTGTCTTTTCGTCTAATTTATTTATATAGATAGATTATATTTTTAATTGGTTTTAAAGTGTAATTGTATTATGTTTTTATAATTTAATCCAATTTTGTTTATTGGAAGTAATTTTACATTTAAATTGGACATAAACGCATGTCAATCTTTTGATACTTTTTACTTCTTAAAAACCCACTTTCTGGTTTTGACAATGAGAATTAATTTTAAATTAATTTCTAAAAATTATGTATTTTGAATTTAAAAAAATGGATTCCATATTTGGAATCATATGTTTTAAATTGTGTAAATAGGTACCTTTATTTTTGGACATTATGAATAATAACTTCAGAAATTATTTTTATTTACCAAAGTTAAAGGGTAAATCAGGTAAATAAGGGTAGAAATAATATTATAATAATATAATAATACCCTAACACATGTCCTAATACTATTTGATGTGATATGTCTAACCATGATCATACTTGGGTTGATATTAGGACCCCATGGAGCCACTTGGGTGTGATAATGACCTTTTATAATTTTTAATTTAAATAAACGGAAAATATAACATAAATATGTATCTCCTAACTAATTTTTTTTTATTTTGGTTTATAAAAATGATATATTAAACTATAAATAGTCGTTATAAAAAATGTTATATTTCCTAGATTATGGTATTTTATTTATAATTTTTATACATTAAATAAATAAATTTATTTATGACATAATGATGATGCAATGATTACCTTATTAATTAAATATTCAAATAAATGATATTATATATATTAAAATAAATGTAATTTGAAAATTTTGATTCCATCCACAATTTTTATGGATGATTTTGACATTTTATATTTTATTTAATGCAGTTTTTTTCCGAATGAATCGGGTTTTTATGACATTAACAAAAATTAGTTACTAAATAGTGTCAAAATTGACATAAATGAGTTTAAAAAAAATACTATTTTACTAAATGATATAATAGTCCTAAAAATATAATATTCTTCCAAATGAATTATAAAATGTTAAAATAGTCATTAATTATCCACTTTTGGTTTTCTTGGCATTTTATAGTAACTATAGTAACTATATATTATGAAAATACAAGAAGGCATTGTAAGAGTTAATGTTTTTAACTAATGGTTGAATCTAAAAATAAGGTTAATTTTGTGACCTAAACTTGTATAAAACCTATTGGTTGAGATTATTTAGACCCATAATAATATTATTCTAGAAATATATCACTTTTGAGCTGTTATAATTTTAAAATCAATTTATAATAAAATAATATTTCAAGACATTCCTAAAGTGCCCTTCTCCCTTTTATAAAAGGCCACCACCTCCACCCACTTACTCAAATCTCTCAAGCCCCTTGGATCACCCAAATTCTGCTCAAATAAGCTCCCAACATCCTTCAATACCTCTTAGTGACCAAACTTTGGGAATAAATCCATCCTAAGGAGACCTTTTGTGCAAATCAAAAGGAGATACTCGAAAAAGAGGTAATTGTTTTATCACCTCTTTCAAAATTTATTTCTTCTTATACTTACTATTATTATGTTGTTTCTATAATAAAGTAATAAATAAAGTATCCTCTACAATATAATATGTTATTGTAATTGTGGTACAACCATATACCTTCTTTTATCCATCTTATGAATAAAAATATTACCATGCGTTCGTACACACGACTTCCCGTCTCCACCCCATGGTGTAATTTGTTATTGAAAAATAATTAATTTTTATGGATATAATGATGAGTATAATGGATGTAAATAATTAATATAACATGATAATTATTATTTATAATTAATATACCGTTAAATTACATACCTTTTAACCATTAAGTGAATGATATCATCGCTCGTGCATACGTATGACCTACCGTCTCCACGATGTGATGCGATTCATTCTACACTATATTCATTAAAAAATGGTTAAATATGTGAATAAAATGAATAAATATGATATATATTATAATAATATAATTATCTAAATGATATAACTATAACTTAGTAAGTGGAACATTAACTTATTCGACAAAACTTTCATAAGAACATAAACCATTTAATATCCGAATAATGACTGACAATGAAATGTTAATAACAAACGTATGATAATATAATCATATATGATATCATAAAAATTATTATTATTATTGAATAATTAAATAAAATTATTTAAATCATTTTACAGGAGTTTTGGATACATATGAAGGATATCGTACCTAGGGTAAGGGATAATTTTTCAATCTCATTTTTATCTGAGATTGTTTATACGTAAGTATTTACTGGGGGTATATTTAACATCTACGTCCATGTTTTAAAAAAATGTTTTCATAAAGTGTTTAATATTCCTCTATGTATTTTTAAAGTAATTTTTACCCATTTTTGACTTTTACTACATGGTTGGAAGGAATATTTATTTTATTTACTATAGAAGGTACTTTTTGACTTCTCCAGAAAAAGTATGAGGAGAATGTTTTTTTAACTTATAATACATGAATAGATTATTATTCTTTCATAATTACTTATTTCCATGAATATTACTATAAAATATTTCAAGTTAATTTTCAATTAAATTCTTTTCTTTTAAAATTTTGTGGAATTTTGAGAAAATAAAATGTTTTTGAAGAAAAAATGATATTTTCCTCAAGAATTAATTTCAAGTATTTTATCCAAATTAGTTTCCATATAAGAAGAAATAGGGTTATGTTTCTATAAATATTATTAATTTTATTTTATTGTGTTTGTGACGGAATTAGTTTTATGAAATATATTTATTTTATATGGATTATGATGGAATGATGTTTAAGAAACCCATTTTTTGTTCCTTGGGTTAGGCTTTGGTGAATGGTTTATGTTTTTTGTGGAACATGTGAGAATTATTTCATTATGAGATGGGTGGGACCTATATCTCCCTAAAATGCATTAGGTAAAGATTTATATCTCATGAGATAGACATTATTAGAACTAAAAGTAAATCTAGTTTAGTAATATAGGGCTAGAATGACAAGTAAACCCAGCTCAGTAATTGACTTTGTTTGATATGATGGTCTTGACTATAAGCCTTGGATAATATGGAAATGATTTTATATTCTTATGTGTTTTCCACATGTTTATGTTTTATTCTAATTCTATATTCTCATGATTAATGTTCCTTTTTGATTTATGCCTTACGTACTGCCAATATTTATTTCATAACTCAAGATTTTGATATTCAAAAGTTATGTTCATGTTTTTACATTCTTATGTTTATGTTTTGTATGTTGTTTTCCATGCTTACCCTTACTAAGAATTTGATCTCACCCTTTTCGTATGATTTATTTTCCATAGGATATCAAGAAATTTTTTAGGTAGGAAAACTAATAGGGAAGATCTTTATGGGAGATTTTAGTAATATTTCACCAAGCTAGAAGAATGTGTTCCGAGTTTCCAAAGACACTAAACTAATAAGATATTTTGGAATATATTTATGTAATGTATTAAGTATTCTAAAAAAGAAATGTAATTTACATGTAAATCAATCCAGGGTCGTTAGAGTTGGTATTAGAGTGAAGTATTAGTCAACCTTTGGAAAATAGGATTCAAAATATTTAGTGAGATACCTAGAGATATTTCTAAGGATATGTAAGTCAATTATAGGTTTCAATCCTAGGGTTTTTGTGATAATCATTATTAACCTAGGGATAAACCAAATATATCATATATTGAAATATTATAAGTATTTTAACTTACTTATGTGTCTCTATTCTCTGATAGCTATTTCTCTCACTTTTCTTTCTTGTCTTAGTCAATAGCCAGAACTACAAAGAACATAGTTAACCATTGAATGTTTCCGATGTGAAAAGTATGGGAATTATGAAGATCAATTTCCTATGTGGAAACATCATGAATAGAATCATAACGATGGTACAAGTATTGGTCATACTTCTATGGATAAAGAGATTTTAAACGACATGTGAAAGGTATGCGATGTTCTTCTAGTATTGTTTACATTAAACCTAAGAATCTTGATGCTGATAAACATTAAGACATGATTCATATTTTAGGAAAAATTAATATGATGGATCCTGAGTAATGTTTTGAGAATAAAGTTGGAAGATTGTGGTGTATATATTTCATAATTCAAAGATTATGTCATATGAATTATGATATATATAAGTGTTTTGAGCATAAGTTTTTCATTAAGTAATAGAAAGGATATGTTGAATAGTTCTAAGGATCCAAAAAAGTGATTTAAGGTTAAGGTGATATACTTGTAGAACACATGATTATGGGAAATATAACCCTTAATATATCCCTTATGTTAAGATAATGAAGTTTGGATAAAGATATGTTCGGTTTGAATAAGTAAATTGGATGATGATTGTTTCTTGGGAACTAATTATGGAGTTGTTAACAAGAGAGTTATGCTATCATGGATGAAGTATAAAACCTTTTGGGACATAAGGAATAATACAATATGTTTTGGGACAAGGAAATATGCATGATTTCATTAAGGATATCTGATAATTATGTTTTTACTGTGAATGAAGAGAATACATGATAAAGGTGTTCACATTTTTGGAATGTGACCAACCAGAGATACCTTATTAAATAAGAGGAATAAATGTTAAGATGAGTTTCTGAACCCTTTTTTATAGTTTTATATTTTCATATTTTCGAAGGATTATATGTTTATAAAACGTTTGGAAAGTTTAAGTTAATCATCAGATGAAGTTTGTTAGAATAATGTATTATCTCACCATATATGGTCTTATGCATGTTTGATAACATGTTCTAACCTTTTTTTTGAGATAGATGGAAAGACCTATCATTTTATTTATGGATCTCATGATCTGCTAACACTTCAAGAATGAAAAATTAAACTTAATTTCTTTGAATTAGATATTAAGTAAAAATTGTTCAAGGAATGACCAATGGTGATATTGTACTAAAATCAAGTAAGTATTTCTTATCATGTTCTCCAACTTTAGGTAAATGATCTTGAAAATGAAAAATGTTATCTTAGTACCATCTTATCTGATGAATCAAATGGTCCCTTAAATCATCGTAGATTTATGGGTTCCTAGTTGTTAACTTTCTCTAAACCTTGATCTCTATCATTATCCATCAGAACTTGATGGTTTAATTTTTCTTCCATATTCATGTTTTCACTTCCCAACTATGTTATCTTATGTGGAAACCCAGTAATGAGTTACTTTGGGTAACTGTTTTGTTTCTAACATTCCTTTTTAAAATGAAGTTTTAGTATTTCTTTTAACGATGTGAGTTTCTATGAAAGAAACTATCAAGTTGTAAAACTTTTATAACCACGATGAATTTTGAGGGAGAAATTAATTTTAAGGGGGTAGAATGTAACACCCTAATATTTTATGAGATAGAGTATTTTTAATTTATTTGATATCATTTTTTGTATGCCACACCAAAATTATCTTGCGCTATATGTAACACCGCATTAGCTTGTAGTATACACAACACTATTCTTGGATCATGATACACACAATTTCATGTTATTTTGATAGAATTAATTTTATAAAAGACTGAGTATAAGTGATAAATAAATATTATAACCTAGTCATTTTAATGGCGGGTATGAATAGTATTAACTTCCTTTTAAAAAATTATTTAAATGAAAATTAGTGAGTCTATAAAATAATAAAATTACTCTTTATAGATTTTATTAGTGAAATATATGTGTAATATATTAAATTTAATGTTTTAAATTTATATTATATGTTTAATAGACATTATATAAGAACAAATTCAATTTTTTGTATAAAAGAAGTATTTTTTTAAAAAAAAATACAGTTTTACTGCTTTTGATGGTGAACCCTTTTTAAATATAGTTTTTAAAAAATTTATAAGTTATATTTAACATAATAAAATTATTATTTGAAATTTTAACATAAAAATTTACCTTGGTTTAAATTCTGGTATTTTTCTGATGAAATTCATATTTTAATGAATATTAAGAAATACTGCATTTTAATTCAAAACTGGATTTTCATCTAATATATTTATATAGATATATTATATTTTTAATTGGTTTTAAAGTTTAATTAGATTATGTTTTTATCATTTAATCCATTTTTTTCATCAGAAGTAATTTTACATTTAAATTGGATATAAACACATGTTAATCTTTTGAAAGTTTTTACTTCTTAAAAACCCGCTTTCTGGTTTTGACATCGAGAATTAATTTTAATTAATTTTTGAAAATTATATGTTTTGAATTTTGAAAAATGGATTCCATATTTGGAATCATAAGGTCAAAATTTCATAAATAGGTACGTTTTATTTTTGGACATTATGAATAGTAACTTTAGTAATTATTTTTATTTACCATGGTTAAAGGGTAAATAAGGTAAATAATGGTAAAAATAATATTATAATAATATAAAACTACCCTATCAAGTATAATAATACTATTTTATGAGATATGTTTGACCATTAGCATCCTTGTGTCGATTTTAGGACCCCAGGGAGCCTCTTGGGTGTGATAATGACCTTTTATAATTTTTAAATTAAAGAAAAGGGAAATATAACATAAACACGTATCTCTTAACTAAAAAAATTTTATTTTGGTTTATATAAATGATATATTAGACTATAAATATTAATTATAAATATAAAAAATTTCCCACATCATGGTTTTTTATTTATAATTTTTAGGCATTAAATAAATAAATTTATTTATGAAACAATGATGATGCAATGATTACCTTTTTAATGAAAAATTTAAATAAATGATATTATAAATATTAAAATAAATGTAATTTGAAAATTTTGATGCCATACACGAATTTTATGTGTGAATATGACATTTTATATTTGATTTAATATAGTTTTTTAGAATGAATCAAGTTTTTATGACTTTAGCAAAAATCAATTACTAAATAGTTTCAAAATTGACATAAATGAGTTTTTAAAACAAATAGTATTTTATTAAATGATATAATAGTCCTAAAAATCTAAGATTCATCCAACTGACTTATATAATGTTACCCATTTCATTAATTATATGATTTTGGTTCTCTTGTCATTTTATAGTAACTATAGTAACCATATATTATGAAAATACAAGAAGACATATTAAGAGTTAATGTTTTTAACTAAGGGTTAAAGCTAAAAGATAAGGTTCATTTTGTGACCTAAAATTGTGTAAAACCTATTGGTTGGGATTATTTAGACCCATAATAATCTTAAAATTGACATATATCACTTTGTATATATTATAATTTTAAAATAAATTTATAAAAAAACAATATTTCAAGACATTCCTAAAGTGCCCCTCCTCCCTCTTATAAAAGGCCACCACATTTACCCACTTACTCACACCTCTAAAAAACCTTGGATCACCCAAATTTTATTCAATTAATCTACCAAAATCCATAATTTCCTAATGTAGGCCACACATTTGGTATAAATCCATCCTAAGGAGACCTTTTGTGCAAATCAAAAAGAGATACTCGAAAAAGAGGTAATTGTTTTATCACCTTTTTCAAAATTCTTTTCTTCTTGTACTTATTTTTGTTATGTTGTTTCCAAAATAAAGTAATAAATAAAGTATCCTATATAGTATGATATGTTATTATAATTATGGGATAACCTTATATTTCCTTTTATCCATCCTATTAATAACAATATCACCATGCATGCATACGTACGACTTACCGTCTCCACATCATGGTGTAATTTGTTATTCAAAAATAATTAATTTGGATGGCTATAATGATGAGTTTAGTGGATGTAAATAATGAATAAAACATGATAATTTTTATTTATAATCAATATAAAATCCAATTCTATATTTTTAACTATTTAGAGAATGATATCGTCACTCATGCGTACGTACGACCTACCGTCTCCATGATGCGATGTGATTCATTTTACATGATATTCATTAAAACATGATTATATACATGAATGGAATGAATAAATATGATATATGTTATACTAATATAATTATATAAACGATATAACTATAACCTAATAATTTAAAGATGAACTTATCTGACAAAACTTGTATAAGAACATAAAGTAGTTAATATCTGAATAACGAGTGACAATGAAATGTTACTAATAAATGGATGATAATATAATAATATATGATATCATAAAAATTATTATGATTATGTAATAATTCAATAACATTATTTAAATTAATATTCAGGAGTTTTGGATACATACGATGGATATCAGACCAAAGGTAAGGGATAATTTTTCAATCTCATTTTTATCTGAGATTGTTTATACATAAGTATTTACTAGGGGTATATTTATCATCCATGTCCATGTTTTATAAAAATATTTTCATAAAATGTTGAATATTCTTCTATATATGTTTAAATTCATTTTTATCCATTTTTTACCTTTACTACATGGTTTGGAAGGAATCTTTATTTGGTTTACCATATAAGGTACTTTTTGACTTTTCTGGAAAAAGTACGAGAAAAATGTTTTTTTAACTTATAAGGCATGAATAGATTATTAAAATTTCATAAAGAATTATTTACATTAATATTAATTTAAAATATTTAAATTTTATTTTCAGTTAAATTCTTTTCTTTTAAAATTATGTGGTATTTTTAGAAAATAAAATGTTTTTCAAGAAGAAAGGATATTTTCCTCAAGAATTAATTTCAAGTATTTAAACAAAATTAGCTTCAATCTTAGATGAAATAGGGTTATGTTTCAATCCCTATGATTAATTTGATTGTATTGTGTTTATGATGGAATTATTTATATGAAATACATTTATTTTATAGGGATTATGATGGAATGATGTTTAAGAAACCTATTTTTTGTTCATTGGGTTATGCTATGGTGAATGGTTTATGTTTTTTGTGGAACATGTAATAATTATTTCATTAAAAGATGGGTGGAACCGATATATCCATCCAATGAATTGGTTAAATATTTATCTCATGAGATAGACATCAATGGAATGAAAAGTAAATCCAGTTTAGTAATATAAAGCTATAATAACAAGTAAACCTAGTTCAGTAATGGAATTTGTCCACTATGATGGTCTGGGATATGAGCCTTGACTAATATGGAAATGATTTTCTATTATTATGTGTTTGACACAAGTTCTTGTTTTTTTCCAATGCTATGTTATCATGATTAATGTTTCTTTCTAATTTATACCTTACATAATTTCAATATATATTTCATAACTCATGATTTTGATATTTAAAAGTTATGTTCATGTTTTTACATTCTTATGCTTATGTTTTGTATGATATTTTCCATGATTACCCTTACTGAGCATTTGAGATCAGCCTTTTCATATGTTTTTTCCCAGGATATAAAGATAGGTTTTATATAGGAAAACTAATGGGGAATATCTTTATGGGAGTTGTTAATGATATTTCACTAAGCTAGAAGAATGTGTTCTGAGTTTCCAAAGACACTAAACTAATACAGTCTTTGGGCATATATTTATGTAATGTATCAATTATTTCAAAAAAGAAATGAAATTTCCATGTACATCAATCTTGGGTCATTAGAGTGGCTCTTAGGCCAGGGATTCTAGTGATGGTACGTGCGGCTGTCATATCCATTCACTAGGACCTTGATTACCTACTTGTCTACTTAGAATCCTGAGATACTCGTTACAGGGAACAATGTTACATGAACCATATAGGATTGAGTCTTTGAATGTTATTATTAAGTCATATCCCCAATATTTCTGTTGATATATATATTCTCATCTAACCACGGTACTCCTTGATAACATTCAGGATGTCTCTGAGATGACAGCTGGCCAGGATACTAGCTCCGGTTCGTGAAGAAAATTCCATGAGTGATGAGGCCTTAGTTCTGGACCCATCATGAAATTCCCTTTCTCTGGGTGGGTAGGTATTATCACCCCCATCTATTGAGAAACATATAGCCCCAAAAAATAAGGCTGAGGACGTGTACAGGCTGAGTGCACTTCGTGATTTCTAGAGATAGAGACCGCTAACACTCCGTAGTGAGCCAAACCCTCAAGTAGAATAGGTTTGGTTAGAGTTGGTGTCTTCCTCTTTAGGCTTGCACAGATACCAAAAGATCAGATGGTGGCTTTGGAAACCAGCCTTTTTCACAGAGTAGCTGGGCATTGGTGGATCTTGGTTACTCATATACACGATGAGTCGACACTCTCATGGGGAAACTTTCAGCAGTAGTTTCATTAAGTGTTCTACCCCTCATGTTTGCACTCTATTCAACTCTAAGAGCTCCTAGGGTTTCAGTAGGGAGGGATGATGCTGACCGAGTATGCGACGAGGTTTACAGAACTTGAACACTACTCTCTGTACATGATCTATAACGATTACTTATGAGAACAGAAGTTTGAGCATGGACTCTGTAGAGTGATATGTGCTATTATAATACCCTTTTAAATCTACACCTATGTTGGGGTACTAGATTAGGCACTGCTGACAGAGAATTTTCTATCAGATAGAATCTATGCAGTCAGTTGTTCCAGTGAGCTCAATAGAGATGAGACGTCTTCAGTTGCTAGGAGACATCAAACTACAAGGTCTATATGTAGGATATCTTCTCCTGATAGGACTCAGGAATCAGGTTATCCTATATAGGGATGGTGTTATGCTTGTGATGATCAAGGTCACATGGCATGAGAATGACCAACAAGATGTGTTGAGAACACCAGGAAGGTAGCAGGTTAACCACCATAGAAGTCACATCACCATGATCAGGGTGGTCCCCAAAGAGGTGGTGCTAGAAGAGGAGCAGGAGGAGCTAGAGGTGGGGGATGATGTTATGAGGTCTTTCCGCCACCAACAGGCAGCCCACATCAGGCTCAGGAAGTTGGCAGCTGAGTCCATGGACATCTGCACGCTTTGGATGTCTACAATCCTGTAGAGAATGAGATGATAAGAGATACACCGTGTGTATTTTCTACTTTTTTCATTAGAACATATTAGACAATATATGAAATGATATTTTATCACTTCTCCTTTATTGAGGTTTTACTAGGGTGATGCAGCATATCAGTGTAACCCTATATTGGTGTGGTATGATGTAGCTTCGAATGCACGAGGAAGAGGGGTTCTTCCCCCATTGAGACATGTTTTTATGATGTGATCAAAATAGTGAGGGTGAGTCAGTGCAACTAAAATTAGATAGTATTGAGGTATTATGGAAGATTCTCTCTAACTTGTGTGTTTAGGGTGAGGTTGTGCAATGGACTGTCACAGCAGGTCCTGGCTTTGCTGAGGGAGTTTTTACTTCTTGACCTCCTTTTCCTTGAAATGCCACTAGTGGGTGTAGCAGAGTGTCTGGTTTGGGGATTAATCTCTTTCCAAGAAAATTAAAGACATTTGGGGTATTCCACATTCTTTCCATGTCTATAAACTTGTGGTTGGATGATTTTACTCACCTTCCCTATTTTTTGGTACCTTGTGTGCTCAACGTTAAGTCTTGATACTACAGTTATCAAGTACAAGTTAAGGTGATGAAGAACCCATGAGAAGAAAGACACGGCTCACTATATGGTTCTTTAAGATGTAGTATTTCCCTGAAAATGGGTGATACTACCTTCTAGGAGAGTGATTTATGGTTTTTTTAGACCACTAGAGCCTCAGGTACGTCTTCACCCATAAATACTTGAACCTAAGGTGGCTATGATGGTTGAACTTCTTACAAGACTATAACTTCGAGATAGTCTATACACTTGGAATAGATGATTTTGTAGCTGATGCAATTAGCATGAAGTCCTAGGTTCACCTAGTGAAGGATGTTTCAGAGTAGTTAGCTTCCCTGCAGTTGACCCTGGTGGAGTAGGAGGGTGCAACTTTTCTTCAGCCGACGGTGATGACTCCTTCGCTTCCCAAGTGTGTAAGAGAGTCTCAGTTTGATGCATAGACTATGAAACCTTGTGTGACCAGATATTTTTGGGTGTTTCACTATATGGATATTATGAAGGAGGGAACCACGAGACCATGTTCTAGGGACAAGCAGTGATTTCGTTTGTGAAGTGGGATGTAGAGGTTCGTATGGGGGAACAAACTATCCCCTGAGTTTCTTCAGGGTGTTTGGAACCACGCAAGATATGGAGAGGTTTCCTTCAACCTTTCCCTACCCCCAATAGGTGGAGTGGGCGCACAACATCCCCCACATGTCATAGCAGAGTAGATGAGTGTGTGAACCTACACATGTCATAATCAGGAGAAGACCTTATGAGGACAAACCATCCTTTTTGGTTCGTGTGTTGTGACAACATGGTAACATGCAAGTTTTCCTGGGAGTGGGAGATCTAGGTGTGAGCTCAGTATCTCAAGTTGTTTTCACTATTTTTTATTTTTGTAGATGATAATATTGAAGGAGGAAATGATGTAGAGACCCGGTTTTCATCTTGTAAGACTTTTGAATATTTATACATATATTTATAGAGCTAGAAACTGAGAGGGCATGAAATTTTGAGGCCTGATGTTCCCAGAATAAATTATACAAAAATATTAAGTGTTTTTGTACTATGCATGTGTCAGAAATGGGATATCTCTTTAACAGTAGTTAGAATAAAAAATACGAATCCTTGGTTTAGTCTGGAGAGTTTCCTTTACCATTAGAAGGACATAAGTTTGGTCGGAATGAGACTTATGTGGAAAAATCCACCTAGCATAAAAACATCATTTAAAATAATTTAACTTAATTATTTTACCCTAATGCCAAATCCAATAAACTTTGAATGGAGACTCGGATTAGAAATCCAAGAACTTCATTGATTTTGTAATGGAGTGTTTTACCTAACCACGACATAAAATGTGAGGGCACGTGGATTTCAGATTCTTTTGCTGATATGGGGATCTAAGTGTCTTTCTTGAAATAGGATCTTGAGGTGTTAGGATTAGGGTTATCCCCTAATCCTCCTCCTCCCACATTGGAAGCACCAACTTGACCTCCTTCATCCATGGTTAATTAAGAAATACCAATGGATCTTCAGTGAATCGAAGAAAAATCATGACAAACTCTTCGACAATGATAAAAAGTTCAACTAGGTAGGCTCTATTTTTATTTTCGTACTCCAAATGTTCAATTATTGAATTCTATCCTTGTTTTCATCATAAACTTTTTGTTTTGAGCATCAAGGTGATGGACAAACAAACACAGCTATCACCCAGTTCCCTGTTTCAAACCCCCATTTTATCTCTTCACCGTTATTCACCCTAAAATCATCACTACATCAAAACATCACCGAATATTCGAGCGGGGGCTGGCGTTGTGAATCCCTTTACCCAAGGATCCCAAAACAAGTTTTGTTTCCTTTTTTCGACCGCCTGAGGTTTTATGGGGGACTGAGGAAGGTGCGGATCCAGTAAGGGTGATGAATGGAGGTGGATGTAGTGGTCCAGTTAGATGTGGCTAGCGGAGGTGGCGGTCTAAGGCGATGGGGGGGGGGGGGGGGGTCCGGTGTGCAGAGGCAGTGGTGGTCTGAGGCACTGGAGGTACTCCAGAGGTGTTCTGGGGAGGATCCTAATTGGAGGCATACTGAAGAGGAGGAGATGGTGTGTAGAGGTCAGTGACATGGGCTGGAAAGGAGGGAGGATGACTGTTCAGCGGTGGGGTCGCGAGGTGGAGGTTCTGTGCAAGTGTAGTAGGCCACCGAGTCTTCAGTGGGACAATCAGAGTTGACGCAGGGGAGCCGGGGTCCCAAGGTAGCCTGGATGACACATACTAGGAGCAGGGAGGAATACTTTCCACTTGGATGGTCTATGTCAGTAGGCAGGCCAGGTCTCATAACTGAGTCATGGGCCGACCATTGCGGGCTAGCCCTGGCGGGGCGGACTGGCTAGACCAGGCCGGTCCAACCTATTTTGGGTCCAAGGACTTTAAATGACCATATTTTTTTATACAAGCTTCTGATTCCCATACCATCTACGAAAACATGATCCTTGAGTCAATCCAGACTATTTAATATGGTTTTGGAAATTTTAAATTTCAAACCCGAGGATAGGTGGGGAAAAATGATCTCTTTATGAATAATAATATTTAATAATTATTATTAAATAATCTTGTTTCAGGCTTATCTCCAAAACAGAGCCTCCAATTTGCATACCGTCTGTGGCCAAACATTCCCCTCAATGAGACGAACCTTTTAAAAAAAATCTCGGAATTTTAAGACTTGGTTTTTTGGTTCAGTTTCATGAAACAACTAAGTTTAATAATAATAATAATAATAATAATAATAATATTATTATTATTATTATTAAGAAATATTGTTTTGGTCATATCTTCTAAATGGAACCTCTAAATGTTGTGTCGTCAGTGACCTCATGACCCTGGAGTTAAGGCGTACATTCTAAGACTGATTCCTAGTGTTTAAAACCAAAATCAAGCTATGGCTCCCATGAGGCCTAGTTTGGGTGGTTTGGGGACTTTTTCACTGGGTGGCTATTTTGAATGAACTTCTATTCAATCCTGTGTGTTTTTCTATGAGGATCGTAATGGAATGATCCATATAATTATAATGGGATTGAGGAGTGGGACCCAAGAGACATAATTTGAGTGTAATGCTGTGACATACAACTTTTTCCATTGGATGTCTGATTGGAGTGAGTGGATAGTCTACCTTGCGTGTTTTTTTCACAAGGGTCACAATGGTGTGATTCGTTTGGATGTATGGTTTCTTGTGCGTGATCTCATAAAATGTGGAAGTATGAAAGGAATATCGGTGGAAGATCCTTTTGAAATGTTTGAATAGAAACCACAACTTGGGTCAACCTCAACTCTTGTGAGAGTAGAGAAGATGTATGAAGAGATACAATAAAATTTTATTGAGCTATTTGAGGAGGTGTGAGAGCGTAATTACGCTTTTTTCCCCTCCGGATCAACAATGAGTGTCATGTGCTTGTCGACCATTTGACTAGGTGTGTCAGGCACTCTGGGAGTAAGTCAGAATGACTTGGGGAAAATGTTCACAATTTAGTAACTGAGAATGTTTAGGTACATGGCTAGGAGACGAGGCGGGGCCACACAATGTGTGGTCCCCACACGCGCAGTGTACCACTTTATGATTTCTTCTATCTCTCACATATATTTCTTTTGGACTCGGATTCTGGCATGCGAGTAGCCTATCATAGGTGTTTTTTAATTTGGGAAGTGATGGTTCCCACCATAGTGGATTCTGAGATATGATACGAGATGTTCCAAATGTGACACTTATTCAGGCGACATCCAACGACGGTAGTGATCAAGCATTAACATAATAGAGATTTCTGAGAGGTACCATCCAGTAGGTATAGACAAGGTTCCTCAGTGTTATACTTAAGAGGTACCATCTAGTTGGTATTTCTAGTGTTCCTTGGTGTTCTTCATGAGCGGTACCATCCCGCAGTGATGGACAAAGTTCCTTGATGTTCTTTCCAAGAAGTACCATCTAGTGGGGATAGCCAGATCAGCTCCGACATTACCTCCAGCCGAATTGGGAAGTCGTCCATGATGGTAGTTCTCAGTTTACCTCTAGCTGGGATAGGAAGTGGTCCCCGATTGAAGTTTTGGGCTTCCCTCCAGCTGGGATGGGTAGTGGGTCTTGTTGGCGACTCTTGTCAGGTAGTACCCTGTAGTTGGGTTGGGCAATGGATCCCCATCAACTATCAAAGTGGATTCCCCCTGACGCATCAGGTTATGGGTAGCCTCTGTGAATTCTATGAGAGTGGAATCCCCTTAACGTACTAGGGCATGGGTATACTCTACTTTGTGAGATGATCTCTTGACTATGCAGCATAGTGATGAGATGTGCTCGGACGTAACTTTGGACTCTCAAGAAAGAGGGATGCTTTTCCCACCAAGATATGTCCTTGTGACCTGACCTAAAATTGTGTGGGTGAGACAGACCCTCAAAAATCAGATAGTATCAAGGTGCTGTGATTGAGCCCCTTTGAATTGTAGTTCAGAGCAGACTTGTGGGATTCTAGGCATCAGTGGTTACTTCTAGGATTGTTGGACACTCAATTTTCTTGGGCTGAGCTAGTGAGATGGAGATCCCCTTACTTTCCTATTTGGGTTTCTTTGACTGATCATATATATATATATATATATATATATTCTATTTCTAGTACCCACTCCTTAGGTTTTGGTTACTCTCCTTGCAGAAGAGGTGAAGACGCATGGGGTATTCCATGTGCTTTCCATTTGTAGATTCTTGTGGTTGGATGAGTCTAATCTCCTATTATAGGTAGAAAAGACTCACTGATAAGTTCATCTACTCACCGTTTCTTTCTCTTGGTGTTTAGATGAGATTAATTCACTATCTCATTGGGTTGTGCTATAATTATTTTACTGTATTTTGTTCTCTATACTAATATTATCTTTAGTTTTATCTCATACTTCTTACCCCTTCAATACATTTTTTGTTGATACCTTGAGCCTTCAAGGCATCCTACTGAGTATTTTCATACTCACCCCTAATTGGGATTTTCTTGCACTTGGAGTGCCCTTGCAGATGACAAACAGGTTGATCGTGACCTCAGAGGATCTAGGGATACAGAGTGCTTGGACCACATGTGGTGTTCATGACTTGGGATTTAGGAGAGGAACTCTCCTAGTTGTTTTACTTTTCCACCTATTGTCAGGTTGTGACACTTTTCTAGTTGGGTGTGTATTTTTCCCATTTTTCCTTTCAGTTTGCTCCTCTTTACTTGTACTGTTTAGTGGTTCAAGCATGTTTAGTTTATTTATATTAGTTTTCATCTTTTACTTATTTCCCTCTGCACTTTTACATTGATTTGGTTGTGTGTATGTATATAGTTTCATAGGTAAAGGCCTCCCTGATTTTATTGTGACTTTGACGCTAGTCGCCTACCCCTGGCCTATGGTGGTGGGCTTGGGGTAGTTCCGGCTTGAGACCCGATACGGGTCGAGTCATGACACACTTTGTGATGATTATAAAACAAATTAAAATGTACTAGTGCAGTGGAAATTTTTTATATGGTATACATGTTTTCCGACATCTTCATTTCCTATTTCCACATATTTCATTTATTATTTTCATGGGTGATCTTGTCAAGGGTTTCTATTTACTTTTGTTTCTTAGATTAATTATTAGTATATCCCTAATAAACCTAAAAGAATAAATCATCATAAGAAAAATAGGATAACATATATCCTCCATCCATGATCTAACCAAAAGTAAATAATAAACTACATGAATTAAAAGAAAGAACTACCTAAAGGTTGCATGTGTCAGGCATATGCCAACAAGATCTCTCAAGGGAAAATAATATACAACCTAGACCAAATTAAAAAAACTATGAATCTACCAACTTGTCCTATGTCCTAACCTATCTCCATCTCTATAAATTGACTAAATTTCTAACTCAACATTTATCTTTGGGACTCTACCCTACCCATGGTTGCAATTATGAGGTCTTATCGAGTACCAAAGTGTCAAGGGCACCCAAGTAGGGTGTGAGTATAACTTAGTAGACCACCACCAATGGTTTCGATAACATAAATATTATATATAGTTCAGGAACAATGTGATATTCTTAGAAGAAATAAATTAAAAACTATAAACATAACACTAGTAACACCCATGAGTGATCTCCAAGCCACTTGGTAGTGACCATATTTGTTTTGTCAAGTGTATAAGTGTCTCTAAACATGTCACAAGAATACCAATTGGGCCTTCCATCCCAAGACATATCATATTTAATATAATCACTAATCATAACTAACCATCATTCCCGAGAGACATCATCTCCAACCCTCATCACTAAGTCCTTAGAAGGCATCACGTCTAACCCATATCAAATATTCCTCAAGAGGCATCATGTCAAACCCACATTACAAATTCCTGATGAGGTATCACTTCTAACCCTCTATATAATGACTAACTTAGAATTCATCACATCCATCATGATATACAATGAACCTCAAGTCATAATCCACGGTTGGCATGTTGTATAACCCAGAACACACATCAATCCATAGTCATTCATCATCCATGGTCACCATGAATGAAAAACCAAAAAAATTCCTCAGGTGATTTCTAATATTCCTCCCCACTCATCTCTTAATCACATCCATGGTTTTCATGATCGCCCAACCCATATCACAATATCTATTCAATAACAACTTACATATCCATTGTTTGCATGACCACCCAAACTATATAATAATATATCCATGATTGAAATGATGTCCAACCCATATCATAATTCATTTCACATCATCACATGTCATCATGGTTGGCATGATCTCCCAAATTGTAATACATATATCATCCCATAACATCCCTCTAGCCTATGGTTAGAATTATCTCCTAACCCACTATACCATTACATCTTTTGAGCATGGTTATCATGAGAACCCAACTCATACACAATCCATATCCATTTACCATACCAAGAATAATCAGTTAAATAATATAAATCATTTCCTTTTTAAATATTTAAATAGTAGAAGAATTCCATAATCACACATATATCCCAAGGGTCATAGGGGTTGGAAACTCTCCCAACACAGACATACATTTTCCCTAGGGTGGCCTCTCAAGCACACACCCTAGCCCCATATCCCATTTCCCTAAGGCTACCACCATGTTAGCCTTATATTATGATTCTATTAAAAGAAAACAGAATACTAGGGTACATAACATTCTCAACTAGTCCATATCACATTACATGGTCACATTGGTATTCGGTCTCTTACCAGAACCCTAACCATTTAAAATTATAATTATATCCAAAACAATATAGGCTAATTATATCATTTAGGGGTTGGCATAAAGTCCAACACACCCTTATTATGAAGCTAGGTTGTTCCTCATATTCCCAAATTATATCTTTTATCATAACTAAGGTATACCCACCTATATGAAATGTTCTAATAAGGGAGAAATACCCACCCCACCTACTGAAAAATCAATCCAAGAGGATAAAAGGTAACAATAAGGTTCCTCTGGATAAAACTTCAGCTGACCACCCCCAATCAATAACATTCCCCACTTGATGGAGGATAAGAGAACCTATCCAAGTTCTAATATGTTTTATATCACCAAGGGAATATCCCTCTTGGAGTTACCTATAAATTTTCTTGCAATTTAAATCATTCCCACAACCATAGGTGGTTGGGACATTGAAGTTTAATGATAAAAGGGTCCATCATGGCCCTAGGTATCACCATCCATATCATAAAAGTCAAAAAAGTAATTCAAATAGTATAATTCAATCACATATAAGTGTTGAGATCAAATTTCAAATATATTATGATAAAATTGTATATACCATGTATAAAATATTTAAGGACTGCCTGTTACCCTCCAAATAGAATCACCTGGTCTGAGATGAGGTGCCCCATGACCTCATGCTCACTTCCTCATATGCAAGAGGATACCGACTAATAGTGAGGGCCTAAACAGTGATGTGATGAGACTATTCCATCTACATTAGATGTCCAAAAGTTATAAATATAGTTGAATCAAAAATAAATAACAGAATCAAAAACACCCACATCAACATAGAATAATGAAAGGAGAACAACATCTATGTAGTAACAAGGTGGAATAAAAGAGTATCATCCAATCAATAGGATCCCCACATGTGGTGGATCAATGTACCAAAATAAAAAAATACATAAAGATAAATGAGTCATAACAACAAAAACCATGAATTCTATCCTAGCATCACCACGATCCACCATACTACTCCCACTCAACTGCTCAACATGGGGAAATTTCCCTTCATTGGGTCCTTAACCATAAATTTTGCATGCACAATGAGATTCTCATGAAGGGTGTGAGTGTAAAATCTAGTAGGAAACCACAAATGTGTCCTTATCACAGGTTCATCATGTGTATAAAAAGGTGTATACAATGACTAGAAATAAATAATATGTAATCACACTACCAACCGAGTCATCATGTGATAACCAGGCTACCATAAAATCCAGTCTTACCTGCTTCAACCCCACATAGAAAGATAATTCATATATAGTCAGTTATATAATCTGACTGAGGTCCTGTAATTTTTTTCACGACTCAACCATCTCACCGATGGATAGCCACAATATATTCAACACTGATAACATTATTTTTTCTATGACCCAACCATATCACTGATGGATAGCCATAACATAATACACATTGATAAAAACTTATTCTATGACTCAACCATATCATTGATCTATGACCACTATATAATTAAAACCAACATTCTAATCATATCATACATTAAAGTATAATAAGTATACATATGCATGTATATGTCAATCAATCAAAAAAGGTTTCACAGGGATATAAATGCACCCACATGCTAATCAATCACACAATAAGATCTTAAAGGGTACACATGCACCCATATGTTAATCAATCACACAACAAGATCTCATGGGATACATGTTGGAGTTGGTTACCTATAAATAACTTGTTTAGTACTTGATTACATGTTTTATTTATTAATGAATATTTATCATCACATTATTATTATTCCTATTTATGAAATTTGTGTGTGATGATATCCTAAGAATATATTTTTCTATGAAAGGTTGTAGTATTTCCTCCCACTGATGAGAAACTAGAGGTGTCACAACATTATTATTGAATCTTATTCTATGGACAGATTTTATTATCTGACGGGACATAGAAGATATAGTCTATTAGGGGTAGGAGGCTCATAAGACATTGATACACCCTGTTATAGTGTTTTCCCTCAGTAATAACTTATGTATATGAGGTTATGAGAATAGAACCATCAATAGTAAATCCACATTTTCATGTCTCATTGGTCGTTCCTATATATAGATGTGGGTATTGATCCTTAGATGTTAAGATTTTCATTAATAGATATCAAGACTCACATGCTTTGATTTATTGATGAAAACTGTGATGATATATGCTCATTGTGAGAGAGGATATGTTGAGTATATCACAAGTGATATTGAATTAATGGATAATGTGAGAAAGAGTTTATACCTTCCTTCCATTAACAGAAGATGACATCTTACGACCTTTTATGGGAATGGAACTGCCAACATAAATCCATGGACATGGTGTTTGGTGGGTGAGTTCATTTCCATAAATTCAAAAGAAAAGATAAATCAATCATATAGGTTGATGTAATCATCATGAAAGCTTCTTGATTAGAGATATCATGATAAAAGTATTGTATTACATGGTAAGAATTTGTAGGAGGTTGGATGTCATTACGAAATTAAATTATTTTTCTATGGGTTCCTTGAAATGTTGTTATATGTTAACCTTGGAATTTGGATGATTATGGCTAATGTCATTGAGAAAGAGACCTATAGGGTCCCACACTTAGTATATCCACAATCTTAGTTAAATTCAATTATTGACTTTAACAAGTTATAATAAATAATATTTATTTGGGTTTGGATGATTTACATGATATAATCACAAGTTATTTGAAAGAATAAGTGAGTTAAATAATAATAATAAATATTTATTTAAAAGTTTTGAAAATTTAATATTTATTATATTTATAGTAGAATAATTCAATGACATTTATTTATTAAATAATCATTATTTGAGGATCATTAAATGTTGATAAGTGAAAGAAGAATGAGCTTAATGGTCCAATTATAAATGGTTCAAATGATATTTATTTTTATTACTAATGCCTTTCACATGTCAAGTGATTAATAATAATAATATTATTATTAATGGATATAGGGATAACTAAAAATATTAAATATGGATAAGGGATTATGTGTGATTTTCCAACCCTAAACCTACCATAATAAATATCTAATTATAACTATTTCATAAATCACTTTTGCTGTGCACAATAGATAGAGAGAGAATTTCTCAAGACCTAGAGTTAATTCTCTCTTCCTCCTCTCTCAAAAATTCATGAGAACACTAAGACTTATTCCTCCTTCGAGAAGAATACTACATCATAAAACCATGAAAAAATCATTTTAATATCAAAATCAATAAAAAAATGAAGGCCTTCGGGCCTTTTAAGGGTTCCACCTCACCCATTGAAAGGTGGATTATCAAAATCAATAAAAAAAATTAAAGGCCTTCAGACCATTGGAGATCAAGATCAGTTGTGATAACACCTGATAATTCTACAACATCATTTAGAGATTGTGGTGCACATTTGGATCACCACTAGAGGGTATCTACACTTGTTTCATGTAGCAAAATAATGGTACAATGAGATCTAGTTAACCATATCATCAATGAAAGCAGAATTACAAGTTGAGGTAATTCTATATCTTCTCATAAATTAATTGTAAATTATATGTTAAGATCCTCCTATTCTAGTTCTATTGTATTAATTTATTCAATAATATATGGTTTTTAATAACATTACATTTTGATCATGTGTGAAAAATGATTACTTGTAAATTAAGAATAAAATCCGAGTTGATCATTCCATCAAAGGATGCTTCCACTATGCCCAAAACCTATAAGTGGTATCAGAGTATTCATATGTTTAATTTATAATTATTTATTATTTATTGATTGGTTTAATGTGTTTTAATTTTATTTTACTTATATCAATTCATTTTAATATCCAAACATTTTTGTCTCTTCCCTTTCTTACTTCTTGATAAAAAAATCAGTAATCAGTTAATGATTAAAAATGATGAAACATTCGATTCATACCATATGAAGGTGCTAAAGGCTCTACCTAGAAAAAAACAAAGTACAAGATGTGTAATTATAGCATACAAACCATGTAATTTTTTATGCTTATATCATGCGATAAATTTAGATATATATGAGGTAATCATATCTAAGATTCAATAAAAGAAGACCAATATATAGATTTAGATAGTCTGGAACACGGATTGAAGAACTATATGTTGTGTAACCATTGTACAAGACATGTAGTCCCTGTTATTTCATGTCCAAGAATAAACTGTGTCCTAGAAAGCTTTTTATTAGATATGCGACATGGAGACTGATGATCTATGCAACTCCAAGGCCACATGCTATGTATTCTTAGTACATGTCATATACCTTGAGCTTTTCTGTGTGAAGGAAACACACCTTGTACCAAGGTGTGTGTTGACATAGAAAAATGATAGTACATGTTTTGCATGTTAGAAAACATACTATGTACTTCAAATGATCCCATTATAGAAAATATGGATATATCTAAGGCATGTGCTTAGAACATGGTAAAAATACAGTACATGCCATGTACTTTTGTACAGACAGTGTAGTCTGTTGCATACAATGTGTTCAATTTTCCATGGATAAAAATTAGATATATAATCAAAACCATTAAAATGTGTTACATGTTTGATTTATTTGAAAATGTACATGCCATGTAATAGGATTGATAATTATATATTAAATATATTCTATATTAAAATTTTGGATAAGCACATGAAGTTGCCTCCAAGTACACTTGTGTACTTTATTAAATTAAAATGAGATTAATTTTGGTTAAAATTATAGATGATAATTGGTTAGGGATTCTTGTATGGAATTAATATAAATATAATTAATTAGATTAATTCTTGGGGTATTATCTTAATTAAATAACGGATCAAATTATTTGATAAAAATAGTAAAAATGTATTCTCATTGCATGTTGTATGGGTGATCATGAGATTAGATCATCCCTTTATATGTGATTGGTTTCTTTTAATTTATTTTGGTTAAATTAAAATGATGGTATGTGTGTCATCCCCTTCCCCTTATTATGTAAGTGTATGTATTACCATGATTTATTTTATGTAAACTCCCTTCCTCTAATCCATTGGATCCCCTCACCTACACGTGAGTAAAAGAATGTGTAAGTATGGAGCTCCCAGTTAAGAGGAGGCAGTCTGAGTCAGGGATTTGAGGAAAACCAAAAAAGGTGATATATAAGGAGAAAATGTGGAATGCTACAACACAAACCAAGTTATGGTTCAAGGCATGTGTTCCCCTAGGTTTGAGGTTTATTTTATCATCATCTAGACAAACTAACCATTAGAGAATATCATGATCATTCCAATTATATTTTATTTTTGTCAATTGCATGGTTAATTATTTATGTTTTTTAATGATGCATGGTCACCTAATAAATGAATTAAAAAGTATAAAATATGAAATAAAATATCACTAGATTATACGTAAATGTTTTATCAGACATGGTTAATCACTTAAGTAAAATCCACTTAATATTAACAAGGCATGTGAAAATATAAAATGGGATTTACAAATAAAGATGAAAATCCCTAAAAAAATACTATATTGGTATATCATTCAATTACTTAGGTATAAAATACCTCATAGTTCAAAGTGCTTGACCAAACCAAGTTGGGGTGCTTTCAATTATTGTGAAAATTTTAACTTGAAGTTTTAGGTTGACTTAACTTAGTTCACATCAATATTTGACTTTCCAAGTAGTACCTGGTGTAACTAAGAGGAAAAGGTTGATGAATTATTAAAAACATGATTTCAGGATTGGGTAGTCCACTCAATAGATTAATGAACTATGGTTTAATGTAGTTGGAAAGTTACACATATCTACAACACCTAAAAGAAATTACCATGCCCAATTTTGGGTTATGATAAGGGGAATATAGATCCTTTACCATAGAATTTCTCAGAAATTAGATATTTTAAAACTGATGGTGAGGTATATTGGGTTTTAAAAAATATTGGGAGATTAATGCAATTTAATTAAACTTATTTATTAATCTATGTTTGTAATGAAAACAAGTACTAATAATATGATCTTAATTTGTAGAAATGGTAGATCTATCAACTTCAACAACATGACCATGATCCATACTTTAGAAAGATAAAATTCTTACTAGAGTTAATTTTTGGGAATGTTATAGGTTCTTGCACGTTATACTATTCCACAAACAGAAATTTTATGTGCTGAAAACCCCACTTCCCAAGTTCATTTCCAAAAAGGCTAATGAGGAAGTAGTATCTCTCTATTTGAAACATGTGTAGGATTATATGGATGTCAAATGCTTCGTGATATCATCCATAACCAATAAATTTAAAAATCAATATAAGGATATGGATACACCGAGAATCATTTCTCACCTTAAGTATCTATATCAAGATAATGTAAGATTAGAGAGATATGAGATCTACAATTCATTTTTTTAATGTTAGGGTAGAAGACTATTTTTATTAAAACAAAGGACATCTTTTTTTATGGGTAGTGGAGACCAATTACATGTCATTTAGGCCTAGTGGGCATTAAATCCCATTACATGGCCCTAAAAGCCAATAATTTAGCCCAAAGGATTTTCGGTGAATAATAATTCTACAGTATAACCTACTATAGTGCCTCTGCCTCTATAGTCCCTGCTACAGTTCCCACTACTTCTATAGTGTCGTCGTTTCTAGAATGTAATATTGGAGAGTAAACACTATATTTGGAACATGTATTCATGATGTTTGGATACGTTGAGAACCCAAATATCTTGGGTTTTAAGATCCCTAACTTGACACACACAGATCTCATTCTATCCTCTATACCTAAAAACTTCACCAGTTTTATTATGAATTATAATATGATAAATATTGAAAATACACTTTAAAAAATTATTACATGTATTTACCAAGTTGATAAATACATGGGGTGTAACAAACCCACTATCCTTATAGTGAATAAGAAGAGGAAGAAAAAGGAAAAAGGCACCAAAGGCTCATTACAATTCTAAGGTTCCAAAGCACCATCCTTCCAAGAAGAAGAAGAAGATATATATGAAAGGAAATGAATAAGATGTGATATTTTTTTATGTGGTAAGAAGTTACACTGGAAGAGGAATTTCAACCAGGAAAATAAGGAAGGGAAAGCTTCAGGTTTATTATTTATTGAGTGTAATATTTCTATATATACAAGTTGGGTATTAGATACTACCTATGGTTCTCACATTTGAATCTAAATATAGATTCCAAGTATATTTCAGAAGATATGAGGTGGATATATGGGCTTCAAAAGAAGTGAGTATGAGAACTCTAGCCACTAGAGACTACCATCTCATATTTTCTTCATGATTGATTTTGGTTTTAAAGAATTATTATTATGTACCCAATGTTAAAAAAAATATTATTTACTTTTCTTATTTATATTTGGATAAATTTATTTTAAGATTTTAAAAGTTTTATACTTTTATAAAGATAAAGTATATTATGTAATAATAAAATTGAATAATGGTCTTAATGAATTAAATTATAACAACCAAATATTGAAAATTGATAATGAAACAAACATTCATGACTCATATAACACCCAACTATGGAATCACCATTATGGTTACATAAATGAGAAGTGTTTGAAAAAGTTCTATCAAGATGGTTACTAAGACTCTTTTGAGATTAATCCACTTGAAATATGTTACACTTTTTTACAAGGTAGGATGAACAAAACACTATTCAATGGTCAAGGATAATAGGCCATATAACTTCTAGATTTGGTATACATTGATGTGTATGAAAATTTTCAAGTAGAGGCTATAGGTGGATTATCATAATTTATTACCATTACCAACTACTTGAGAAGGTATGGTTATATCTACTTAATGAATTATAATTATGAATCCTATGAAAAGTTCAAAGAGTTTAGAAATGAGGTTCATAATCAAATTGGTAAGAAGATAAAGAAACTTTTATTATATCGATATGGTGAATATATTAACCAAGACTTTATTTAATTTATACGGAAGTATGATATTTTATCTCAATACACTCCACATTATACACAAAATTGAATGGTGTTTATAAAATGAGGAACTATACCTTTTTGGAAATGGTAAGTACTATGATGAGCCACACAATCCTTTCATTATACTATTGGGGATATGAATTACAAATGATATCACACTTACTAAACTGAGTATGGAATAAAGTGGAAAACTATATTCATTTTGATTTATTGAGTAGAAAGAAACTTGTTTTGTTACATGTTCATGCTTGGTGTTGTGAGGAATTTGTTAAGGGTATATCAAGTAACAAAATGGATTCCCTAGACAGAAAGTGTATCTTTATAGGGAATCCCATGGAAATAAGGGGATACTATCTATAAAACCCTTCAGATAAGAAAGTAACTATGGAAAGAAATGCCATCTTTATTGAGAAGGATCACATCCTCAAAGAGGATAGTGGGAGAAATATTGACTTCAATGAAGTTGATGATCAATATACACAAGATTTGGTACATGAAACAATTTCACATCTCCCTATGGAAGAAGTTGTTCTTGAAACACAAGTTTTTCCTAGGAGTGTAAGAGAGGTGATAAAAACAGTGAAATATGGTTTTATAGTCACTAATGATGGTGAATAATTTTTGATTAACAATGATGATCCACTATCCTATAAGGATGAAGTATAGAGCTTATAATCTACAAGATGAAAAGAATCTATGAATTCTAAAATGGATCCATGTATCAAAACCAAGTTTGGGTTCTAATAGATCCACTAGTTGATGTGAATCATGTTGGGTGTAAATGGGTATTCAATAGAAATATGGAAAAGGAATAAAAAGTAAATACCTATAAATATTGGATAGTGGCTAAAGGTTTTAGAAAACATCAAGGAACTATCTATAATGAAACCCTTTTCTACAGTTTCCATGTTTAAATCCATTATAATTTTGTTTTGAATAATAGCTTACCATGACTATAATATTTGAAAAATGGATATCAAAACTAATTTCTTAATGGGAATCTTCAAGAGGATGTGTATATGACACAACCATAAGGGTGTGTGATTATAGAAAATTCCAAAATTTTATACATGTTGATGATATCCATCTATAGATTAAAACAAGAATCTAAGTTATGGAATAATTGATTCGATAAATCTATAATGGAATTTGAATGTGATCCATGTGTTTAAACATAGATTTGTGGGAGTAAAATTGTTTTCATAGTAGCATGTGTTGATAACATATTACTAATTGGAAATGATATACTAACATAACAAGAGGTTAAGGCATGGTTGAGAAAGTTCTTCTTCATGAAGGACTTAGGTGAAGCAGACTACATTATAGGGATAAAGATCATGCATGATAGATACAAGAGGCTTGTTGGAATAAGTCAACATATATACAATGACCAGATATTAAAGATGTTCAGTATGGAACAATCCAAGAGGGTATTGGTTCCAGTGTCACATGGTATACATATTTCTAAGAAAATGTATCCTTATACATGAGAGGAAATATATATAATGAGTAAGATCCCATATGGTTCTCTGATAGGATCTATCATGTATGCCATTTTATGTATGAGGCTTGATATTGCCTATGTTTTGATCATGGTAGTAAGATATCAAGTATATTTAGGTGAACAAAATTGGACTATTGTTAAGGATATCCATAAGTATCTAAGATAAACTAAGGATATGATCCTAGTGTATAGAGTAGATAAAGAGATACTCATTAGGGTTTATATAGATGCTATCTTTTAAATAGTCTGAAATGATCTAAATTCATAGTCAAAATATATATTTTATCTCAACAGAGGATCTATGAGTTGGAGAAATTCAAAGTGGTCAATCATCACCTATTCTAAAGTAAAGTCCGAGTATATTGTAACTTACAATGCATACAAGGAAGTAGCTTGGTTTAGAATTTTTTTAAAAGAGTTTGTTGTGGTACATATTAGTAATGACCCTATCATAGTTTACTATGATAACACTGCTGCGGTGTCTCTCTCCAAAGATCATAGGTCATACCAAAATACAAAGCACTTACTTATGAAGTTTTATCACTTGAAGGATCTTTCTCAATGTGGTGAAGTTGTAGTGAGAATAGTATCCACAAAGTAAAATGAGGTAGACCCCTTGACCAAGGCTTTATCTCAGTAGAGTAATGCGTATCATGTGAGAGCTAGTGGACTGAATGCTATTATTAGTTGCCTCTGGTGCCAGTGGGATCCTGTTAGAGTTTTCACCATAGAATGAACTTGTTTAGAACTTGATTATATGTTTTAATTATCAATTAAGATTTATTATCATGTTATTATTGTTCCTATACTTGATATTTGTGTGTGATGATGTTTTAAGAATATATGTCACACTGAAAGGTCATTACAGTTCCCCATTATGATGATAAGTTAGATGTTCCACAACATTATTCTCGAACCTTGCTCTATGGCTGAATGATATTGTTTTATGGGACACATATGACATAGGATATTAGGTGTAGGAGGCCTATAAGACATTGAGACACCCTCTCATTGTGTTTTCCCTTGGTAATATCAATGATAAGAGGTTATGATAATACACCCATCAATATAAAATCTATTTTTCCAAGTGTTATTGGATATTCCTTTTTACGAACATGTTTATTGATCCTTATAAATTAATATTATCATTAATGGATATCATGAATCACATGCTTTGATGTATTGAAGAAAAAAATTATGATATATACTCACAGTGAAGTAGGATACAATGGGTACATCATAAGTATTATTTCAGTAATGGATATTATGAGATATTATTTATCCCTTCTATCCCTTAATAGATGTTGATATCTCAAGAACTTTGATGGGAAATAGAAATTATTATATAAATCCATATCTATGGTTTTTTTGGGTAAATTCAATTCTAAAAAGTCAAAGATAGAGAAATTAATCATATAGGTTGATGGAAAAGGTAGGAAACCTTCTTGATTAGAGATATCATAGTAAAGGGATTGTATTATAGGGTAAGAATTCATAGGAGGTTGGAAGTCATTGTGACATTAACATATTTCTATATTGGTTCCTTGGAATGTTACTAGATGATAAATCTATACTTTATATGGTTATGACTAATTACACTAAGAATGAGGCCTAGAGGGTCACACACTTAGTGTATCCATAATCTAAGTTAAATTCAAATATTGAATTTAAAAAGTTAGAATAAATAATATTTATTCAAGTTTGGCTGATCACCATAATTTAATAACAAGTTATTCAAAAGAATAAGTGAGTGAAATAATAATAATAAATATTTATTTTCAATTTTGGAGAATATAATATTTATTATATATATAATATAATAATTCAGTCACATTTATTTATTAAATATTCATTATTTGAAAATCAGTAAATGCTGATGAGGTAAAATAGATCAAACTTAATAATCTGATTTGAATTGGTATAAATTATATTTATTTATATTCTTAATGAGTTTCACACATCAAATGATTAATAATAGTAATGATAATATTACTGTCAATGAACATGGGGTAAATTAAGAATATTAAAGATAGTTAGGGGCTTTTGTGTACTTTTTTAACCCTAAACATTCCAAAATAAATATCTAATTATAACTCTTTTATAAATAACTTTTGGTGCACATAATAGATATAGATAGACTTTCTAAATACCTAGAGTGAATTATCTATTCCTCCTCTATCAATCCTTCAAGAGAACACTAATAGTTCTTCCTCCTTCAAGAAGAATAATGATGTGGTTAACCATGAACAACACAAGCGATTAGGATTGAATGTGCTAGAACCTGATGATTCCACGACATAATTTAGAGATTATGGTTCATGTTTAGATCACCACTTGAGGGATTACACATTTTTATATTTCAAGGAAATGATAGTGTGATAATATTTAGTTAACTGTATCATCAAAAGTGAAATTACAAGTTGATGTACTTATATATATGCTCATAAATTAATTATAAATTACATGTGAAGATCCTTCTCTTCTAGTTTTGGCATTTTAATTTAGTCAAGTAATATACTGTTTTCATTGGACAAGATGTTTTTATCTTGTGCGACAATGATTACACGTAAATTATACTAAAATAAAAGTTTTTTATACCATCAAAGGAAACTTCTGCTACACCCACAACCTATAATACACACGTACCCACAATCAAATAAAGATATATATCATTATATAAAATCTATAAAAATGTTTAGGACTTCCTACATCAAGCGCATCAGAATTCAAATCACCAATATCGGCAACCTGAATCAATACCCACACACTAAATCCCTAGAATCATCCCTAAATTAATCACATAAGGATTCATGAACAAAATATAAGGAGAATAAGACTTTTAGGTTTTATGATAGGTTTGGAATTACCAAATCAAAATAGCTGTAATAAATGGATCTTGAATCTACCAAGATAAGTGAGGAAATTATAGAAGATCTGAGTTCTACTCCTTCAATGATGAAATAAAAATTCATCAGATCATTCTCAAAAACATAGATCCATACCAAAAATATCATATCTAAGGTTCCTTTCATGATATGAATATCATGGAGAAGAAGAAAAAATAGGGAAATGCCTTAGATATCTATATCAATGAGCCAAGATATGATAAAAATGAATCGAGGATGGAAATAAATCATTAAAATTTCATATTGGAGTATCTATGTTTAATAACACTACTGGAAATAGATAATTTCCCAACGGTTTAGAACCATTGGGAAAGGTTGGGGAACCGTTGGTATGTGTTATACCAATGGTTCTGCCAGCCGTAGGCAAGTAAGCCATTGGGAAAAACTTTTCCCAATGGTTTACAGTGAACTGTTGGCATAGGTGGAGAAAATTACCCTATCCCAACGGTTCTTCAAAACCGTTGGGAAAAAACATTTCCCAACGGTTGTCAAACCGTTGGAAAAGTGCTGAAAAAACCCTATATCTAGTATTTCCCAATGGTTTAAAACCGTTGGTAAAACAAATCCAAGATATTCTATGCCAACGGTTTTGAACCGTTGGCATAGCCTCTACTGGGCAAATTGCCCAGCAGCCCTGCAATTTGCCCAGCAGCTCCCCCAATTGCAACCAGGTCTCCAATTTGACCACCACCTGGTGTGGTTTTGTGGGTTACCTCTCATATTTCAATCCAATTATTGTACCTGAAATAAACTAACACATACATATATAATTATTGTACCTACAATAAACTAACACATACATATATAATTATTGTACCTGCAATAACCAACTAACAATTACATATAATGGTGGAACTATACACATCCATAATTAAATTATAATTGATAACATAATTATAAACATACATAATTCATTTAGAATTCAATTTAAAATTTAGATGACAATTATATGTGGAATTCAAAAGTCAATTCATAATTTAATCGATTTTTTGTATACCACATATTTTCACCTGAAATAATGTCCATTTTAAACATAATACATACACCTGGAGTGCTACCGGCCACACCGCGCCTTGTATTGAGGCGGGGTTGACTCGTACACGTCACATATGACCCATTTATCGTTGTGCTAATGTATCGACACAATCCAAATGCGTTTGGTCGGTTTTCCGTATGCCAGTTGATGTTTTTCAATTAAAATGACGTACTTTTGAAACAAAAGGCAGACACTTTGAGTGGTTCTGGCCACGCTGAGCCTCGTATTGAGGCGGTGTTGACTCATACACATCACATATGACCTATGGATCGTTCTCCTAAAGTTTCAATGGAAACCGAATGTGTTTGGTCGTTTTTTCGTATGTACTTAAATTGTTGTCCATTTTAAGCAAAAGAGAGACACTTAGAGTGATTTCAGCCACACCGCACCTCAGATTGAGGCGGGGTTGACTCTTACACGTCACATTTGACCCATGGATCGTTGTGCTAAAGTATCGACACAATCCGAATGTGTTTTGTCGGTTTTCCGTATGCGAGTTGATGTTTTTCACTTAAAATGACGTCCTTTTGAAAAAAAAGATGGACACTATGAGTGGTGCTGACCACACCGCGTCTCCAATTGAGGCGGGGTTTGTTTGTACATGTCACATATGACCCATGGATCGTTCTCCTAAAGTTTAAATGGAAACCGAATGCGTTTGGTCGGTTTTCCATATGTACTTAAAATGTTGTCCATTTTAAACAAAAGAGTGACACTTAGACTAATCCTGACCACACCGCGACTCAGATTCATCCCGGGTTGGCTCGTACATGTCACATATGACCCATGGATCATTGTGATAAATTATCAAAAGATTCTGAATGCGTTTGGTCAGTTTTGTGTATGCCAGTTGTTCTTTTCATTTATAATCATGTCCATTTTAAACAAAAGAGACAGAGTTAGAGAGGTGTCGGCCACACCGCGTCTCGGATTAAGACGGGGTTGAATTGTACACGTCACATATGACTCATGGATCGTTTTTCTAAAGTATCGATAGAATAAGAATGCGTTTGGTCGTTCTTCTGTATGTCAGTTGATGCCTTTCACTTAAAATGACGTCCTTTTGAAACAAAAGACGGACACTTTGAGTGGTGTCAGCCGCACCGCATGTTGGATTGAGGCGGGGATGATTCATACACGTCACATATGACCCATTAATCGTTCTCCTAAAGTTTCAACGGAAACCGAATCCGTTTGGTCATTTTTCTGTATGTACTTAAAATGGTGTCCATTCTAAACAAAAGAGAGCCACCTAGACTTATCCTGGCCACACCGTGACTCGGATTCATCCCGGGTTGGCTCGTACACGTCACATATGACCCATGGATTGTTGGGATAAATTATCAACAGATTCGGAATGCGTTTGGTCGGTTTTCCGTATGTCAGTTGATGCTTTTCACTTAAAATGACGTCCTTTTAAACAAAAGATGGACACTTTGAGTGGTTACGGCCACACCACGTCTCCAGATTGAGCTGAAACCACCGTGAAACATTCTAATTATTATTCGTGATGTGTACGCGTAGACGGCACATCAATCGGACGTGCGGTTTGCGCGGTACGACTCAATATTCGTGTTTTAAGTGATGTGCGCGCTTCGTAAACGCGCGTGAGGGGGGTCCAAATGGGCCGAACGAAGTCGGAATGGCCTGAAATCAGACGAAAAATACGGGAGAGTGATTTATGAAGTGGTCGAGCAGACGTCACGTCAATCAGACGTGCCGTGTGCCCGCGGTGACCGACAACGCAGTTCTGGTGTCATAAATGGCCAAAATGGGCGTCCAACGGTCAAATTCATAGAGGACGACCTCAGATTGACCTGAAACCACCGTGAAATATTCTAATTATTATTCGTGACGTGTACGCGCAGACGGCACATCAATCGGACGTGCGGTTTGCGCGGTACGACTCAATATTTGTATTTTAAGTGATGCACGCACTTCGTAAACGCGCGTGAGGGGGGTCCAAACGGGCCCAACGAAGTCAGAATGGCCTGAAATCAGACGAAAAATACGGGTGAGTGATTTCTGAAGTGGTCGAGCAGACGGAACGTCAATTGGATGTGCCATGTGCCCGTAGTGACCAACAACGCAGTTCTGGTGTCATAAACGGCCAAAACGGGCGTCAAACGGTCAAATTCATAGCGGACGACCTCAGATTGAGCTGAAACCACCGTGAAACATTCTAATTATTATTCGTGACGTGTAAGCATAGACATCACGTCAATCGGACATGCGGTTTGCGCGGAACGGCTCAATATTCATGTTTTAAGTGATGTGCGCGCTTCGTAAACGCGCGTGAGGGTGGTCCAAACAGGCCGAATGATTTCGGAATGGCCTAAAATCAGAGGAAAAATACGGGTGAGTGATTTATGAAGTGGTCAAGCAGACGGCACATCAATCAGACGTGCCGTGTGCCCGCGGTGACCGACAACGCAGTTCTGGTGTCATAAACGACCAAAACGGGCGTCAAACGGTCAAATTCATAGCGGACGACCTCGGATTGACCTGAAACCACTGTGCAACATTATAATTATTATTCGTGACGTGTACGCGCAGACAGCACATCAATCGGACGTGCGGTTTGCGCGATACGACTCAATATTTGTGTTTTAAGTGATGCGCGCGCTTCGTAAACGCGCGTGAGGGGGGTCCAAACGGGCCGAACGAAGTCGGAATGGCTTGAAATCAGACGAAAAATACGGGTGAGTGATTTATGAAGTGGTCGAGCAGACGGCACGTCAATCGGACGTGCCGTGTGCCCGTGGTGACCGACAACGCAGTTCTGGTGTCATAAACGGCCAAAACGGGCGTCAAACAGTAAAATTCATAGCGGACAACCTCGGATTGAGCTGAAACCACCGTGAAACATTCTAATTATTATTCGTGACGTGTACGCGCAGACGACATGTCAATCGGACGTGCGGTTTGCGCGGTACGACTCAATATTCGTGTTTTAAGTGATGCGCGCGCTTCGTAAACGCGCGTGAGGGTGGTCCAAATAGGCCGAACGATTTCAGAATGGCATGAAATCAGACGAAAAATACGGGTGAGTGATTTATGAAGTGGTCGAGCAGACAGCACGTCAATCGGACGTGCCGTGTGCCCGCGGTGACCGACAAAGCAGTTCTGGTGTCATAAACGGCCAAAACGTGCGTCAAACGGTCAAATTCATAGCGTACGACCTCCGATTGACCTAAAACCACCGTGAAACATTCTAATTATTATTCTTGACGTGTACGCGTAGACGGCACGTCAATCGGATGTTCGGTTTGCGCGGTATGGCTCAATATTCGTGTTTTAAGTGATGCGCGCGCTTCGTAAACGCGCGTGAGGGGGGTCCAAATGGGTCGAACGAAGTTGGAATAGCCTGAAATCAGACGACAAATACGGGAGAGTGATTTCTGAAGTGGTCGAGCAGACGGCATATCAATCAGACGTGTCGTGTACCCGCGGTGACCGACAACGCAGTTCTGGTGACATAAACGGCCAAAACGGGCGTCCAACGGTCAAATTCATAGCGGACGACCTCAGATTGAGCTGAAACCACCGTGAAACATTCTAATTATTATTCTTGACGTGTACGCGTAGACGGTATGTCAATCGGACGTCCGGTTTGCGCGGTACGACTCAATATTCGTATTTTAAGTGATGCAAGCGCTTCGTAAACGCGCGTGAGGGGGGTCCAAACGGGCCGAACGAAGTCGGAATGACCTGAAATCAGATGAAAAATATGGGTGAGTGATTTCTGAAGTGGTCGAGCAGACAGCACGTCAATTGGACGTGCCCTGTGCACGCGGTGACCGACAACGCAGTTCTGGTGTCATAAACGGCCAAAACGGGCGTCAAACGGTCAAATTCATAGCGGACGACCTCGGATTGACCTGAAACCACCGTGAAACATTCTAATTATTATTATTGAAGTGTACGCGCAGACGGCACGTCAATCGGACGTGCAGTTTGCTCGGTACGACTCAATATTCGTGTTTTAAGTGATGCACGCGCTTCGTAAACGCGCGTGAGGGTGGTCCAAACGGGCCGAACGATTTCGGAATGACCTGAAATCAGACGAAAAATACGGGTGAGTGATTTATGAAGTGGTCGAGCAGACAGCACGTCAATCGGACGTGCCGTGTGCCCGCGGTGATCGACAACGCAGTTCTGGTGTCATAAACGGCCAAAACGGGCGTCAAATGGTCAAATTCATAGCAGACAACCTTGGATTGACCTGAAACCACCGTGCAACATTCTAATTATTATTCGTTACGTGTACGCATAGTCATCACGTCAATCGGACGTGCGGTTAGCGCGGTACGGCTCAATATTCGTGTTTTAAGTGATGCGCGCGCTTCGTAAACGCGCGTGAGGGGGGTCCAAACGGGCCGAACGATTTCGGAATGGCCTGAAATCAGACGACAAATACAGGTGAGTGATTTATGAATTGGTCGAGTAGACGGAACGTCAATCGGACGTGCCGTGTGCCCGCGGTGACCGACAACGCAGTTCTGGTGTCATAAACGGCCAAAACGGGCGTCAAACGGTCAAATTCATAGCGGACGACCTTGGATTGACCTGAAACCACCGTGCAACATTCTAATTATTATTATTGACGTGTACGCGCAGACGGCACGTCAATTGGACATGCGGTTTGCGCGGTACGACTCAATATTCATGTTTTAAGTGATGCGCGCGCTTCGTAAACGCACGTGAGGGGGGTCCAAACGGGCCTAACAAAGTTGGAATGGCTTGAAATCAGACGAAAAATATGGGAGAGTGATTTATGAAGTGGTCGAGCAGACGGCACGTCAATCGGACGTGCCGTGTGCCCGCGGTGACCGACAACGCAGTTCTGGTGTCATAAACGGCCAAAACGGGCGTCGAACGGTCAAATTCATAGCGGACGACCTCAGATTGACCTGAAACCACCGTGCAACATTATAATTATTATTCGTGACATGTACGCGCAGACGGAACGTCAATCGGACATGCGGTTTGCGCGGTACGGCTCAATATTCGTATTTTAAGTGATGCACGCGCTTCGTAAACGCACGTGAGGGGGGTCCAAATGGGCCGAACGAAGTTGGAATGACCTGAAATCAGACGAAAAATACGGGTGAGTGATTTATGAAGTGGTCGAGCAGACGGCACGTCAATTTGACGTGCCTTGTGCCCGCGGTGACCGACAACGCAGTTCTGGTGTCATAAACGGCCAAAATACTGTCCATTTTAAACAAAATAGAGACACTTTGAGTGGTGTCGGCCACACCGCGCCTCGGATTGAGGTGGCGTTGACTCGTACACGTCACATATGACCCATGGATCGTTCTCCTAAAGTTTAAATAGAAACCGAATGCGTTTGGTCGGTTTTCCGTTTGTCATTTTTTGTTTTCACTAAAAATGAAGTCCATTTTAAACAAAATAGAGACACTTTGAGTGGTGTCAGCCACACCGCGCCTCGGATTAAGGTTTTGTTGACTCGTACACGTCACATATGACCCATGGATTGTTCTCCTAAAGTTTCAACAGAAACCGAATGCGTTTGGTCGGTTTTCCGTATGTACTTAAAATACTGTCCATTTTAAACAAAAGAAAGTCACTTAGAGTGGTCCCGACCACACCGCATCTCGGATTTAGGTGGGGTTGACTCGTACACATCTCAAATGACCCATGGATCGTTGTCTTAAAGTATCAACACAATCCGAATGCGTTTGGCCGGTTTTCCATATTCCAGTTGATGTTTTTCACTTAAAATGATGTCCTTTTGAAACAAAAGACATACACTTTGAGTTGTTCCGACCACACCGCGCCTCGGATTGAGGCAGGGTTGATTCGTACACGTCACATATGACCCATGAATCGTTGTCCTAAAGCATCAACACATTTCGAATGCGTTTGGTCAGTTTTTCGTATGTCACTTTTTGTTTTCACTTAAAATCTTATGGAAATTCATATAGAATATTTTTATATCATATTTAGTATGGATTAGATTTCAGTTGATCGTGCTATGAAAAATTTCAGAGCTAATAAAATTAAAGAAGGTGGAGGGGCTGTCCGGGGGGCTGTCCGGGGGGGCTATCCGGTGGGTGTTCGGGGGGCTGTCCGGGGACCAAGGAGGAGGGTGGGGGGGCTGTGCGGGGTCTGTCCGGGGGGTGTTTGGGGGTTGTTCAGGGGGTTGTTTGGGGTTGTTCAGGGGGCTGTCCGGGGGTTGTTAATGGGGTTGTTCAGGGGTTGTTCAGGGGGTTGTCCGGGGTTGTTCAGGGGGCTGTCCGGGGGGTGTTTGGGGGGTTGTCCGGGGTCCAAGGGGGAGGGTGGGGGGGGGGGGTTGTCTGGGGGGCTGTCCGCGGGGCTATCCGAGGTCCAGGGTGGAGGGTTGGGGGCTGTACAGGGGGCTGTCCAGGGGGCTGTCCGTGGGGCTGTCCGGGGGGTGTTTGGGGGGTGTTCGGGGTCCAGGGGGGGGGTTGTCCAGGGTCCAAGAATGAGGGGGGTTGTCCAGGGAGTTCTCAAACACACAACCACTAAAAGACAACAACATCCATAAAAACAGACAATATATAAAAATAACTCAACTCCAATACTATACTACGAGTCTAGATAAAACCAACAACTAGAATAGATTAAATATCAAATCTCAGTAATATAAGTCAAAAATGTAACAGATCAATATGTCCCACATCAGCATCAGCATCACCATCATCATCATCATCATCACCCTCGTCATCGTCCTCCTCATCGTCCTCAACCTCCACAGTGCCTTCCTCCTTGCCTTCGCCCTCCTCCTCGCCCTCCTCATCTCCCTCCTCTTCCGCATCAGACTCCTCGCCATCATCATCTTCAAGATGGACATCGGCCTGACCACCACTGGAACTGCCACCTGGTGAACCATATATAGAATATATCGATGACATGTATTCATCAATCACTGGGGTGGCCACTGCTGGAAGTGTTGGACGTAGAACTTCAATAAATTTCATAAATGTACTGTTTGCCCTAGCAGACTGTTCTACCATCTTTGTGGCCCTTTTCTTAGCCTGTTCTGCCTGTGCCCTAACTTGCTGCAGCTCGGTGGCACTACAACTCGTACCTGAGGCAGGACAATACCTCGTCGGGGCTATCCTAGGTCGGCAGCGTACTCTTCCAGAATGATCCTCTCCCAACACCTGATGTAAGTGATCAGATGGCCCAAAATTGTCTGCTTCTTGGGAATCGAGGGCCTCTAAAGCATCCTGTTACAAATATAAATATATTATTAAGTTCCAAAATAGATATTAAAATATAAAATCAACAGATTAAAACTTACAATCTCCTGCTGAGTCACTTCGTTGACAGCACTTCCATCCTTTTTTCGTCTACTCGAGCAAAACAGTTTTGCTCGAGGCACATGTCCTTCAATATTTTGCACTTGCCTCTACAATGACATTGAAAACAAAAGTTATATAAAAACTTTAGAAAATGATTAAATAATTGAGGAAACAAAAGAAAATGTAAGTCGTAAAGAAAACTTATAAACAATTGTCATACCTGATGCCTCTCATGATCCGACATCGTCGTGCGTCCTAGTGTATGGAGGTATTTTTTTGCATCAATGTTTTTTTATTTTTTCCAGATGATTCCTAAATAAAATGCGATAATTCAAAGGATAATATTAATGCAAAACTTGAAAGTTATTATTTAAATACCTCAAATGTAATTCAAACCTTAAACTGGGTACTCGTCTAATGAGTAATCATCTGACGATACTGCTCTATAGGACAATCATCCACGACTGGTACCGCCTCTAACTTAGTGCCAACTTTAGCATGCCAGCCAATATACAGCTCATGCTTGTAGGCTCTCCAAAGCTCGCCTAAATCCTTTAGACATTCCAGTCGTGTACCCTCACCATCAGGAAAATTAAATCGAAGCTGAAATCAAAATATTAATTCATATAAATACAAAAATAATTCATGGCATTAAATACAACAGATTTTTTTACCCATATCTCTGCCCAAGCTCTATCTTTGACCTCATGTGGCAAATGTCTCCATGACAGCGGGTTGAGGGGAATGATGTCGGAGTATTTGGCAAGCGTCGCCAGAAAACTCCGACATTGCTACCCTGTTTTCTCAACCACCTGATTGTCTTCATTATATTCCACCATAACCTGTGTGCGACGGTTCCACACTGAACGCATGCGTGTACGGCCCCGCCCCCGCCTCCTGTCAGTAGATGTATCTGTCATGAAAGAAAAAAAAATATTTTATCAAAACATGTTATAATGAAAATAAATATTGCTATAAAAATTTGTTAGGGTTTTATAAATATACCTGCGCTAGTCTGATCAATGAGTGGCGCCGGATCCACAGAACCTGATGGAACACCCTCTGGTGGAACAGGAGTCGAAGACAATGGAATATAAAAGCTCGGAGAGACAGAAGTAGAAGGAAAAGAAGATGGAACAGCTGTATGACCTGATGCTGACTGGGGAGTGGGAATCATCATGGGATGTGAAAATGATGGGGCAGAAGATGCAGAAGGTAGCGAAAATATGGGAGGCCTAAATACCCCGTGTGACCCTAACGACACACCGGGATTAGAATATGGGAAGGCTGAAATATCAGTGGGAGGGGCAGGGTCTAGTCGGGCACGCGCAGCTCTACGTCCACCTCTGGTACGAACCCTCCTCGTACCACCGGCCTGAGTACTAGGACCAGTACTAGGCTCCTCGTCGAATAACTGTCGACGTAACGGTGGATCCTACAAAAAAGTTTACAAAAAAAATTAATCACATTACATTATATATTCTGTAAATATATATATATATATATATATATATTTGAAATAAAGTACTCACTGTAGGCACTAATGGTGGAATGCCCATCTCCTCCATCCGACGATTGTTCTCCGCCATTTTTTTTCTTCGTCTCTCTTCAATTGGCTGCATTTCCTGCATTTGAAAACAAATATGTAATTAATTAGAAAAATAAAATTAATGTGTAAACCAAAAAACTAAATATATGAGGGAATGAGGGGATTCATTGGTAATTTAGCTATCAATTGTTTTAGAAGATCTTGAATGAATTTAATAAAACATACAAGTTGTAATGTTCACCAAGTTAGAAATATTGTTTGATTTGGTTTGAATATAGTTCAATTCCAAATTAGAAAATGCAATTCAAATAAAACAACAACCAATAAGCATTGAAAATTCACATAACGGTCAAGTCTGCTAAAACATATTTGTGATCAATACTAAATAAATATGAATATTACCAACCTTAACAACCCAACTCGAGGTAAACCAAAAGAATTGAGAACATGGATGAATGATTCTATATATTTCCAACCACAACTTCTGGTTCACAATCAACTCTGACAATTGAGCTATTGGAGTCATCAAAAGAAATAAATGGATTGGTTCCAATGGCAATAGGGACAGTGTCAATTCCATCATCAGCATCATCAAAAATATGTCTTGGAATTACTTCAACTATGACACCAAATTCAGGTTGAAGTTGATCTTTGACATAAAAAACTTGTTTATCCATTGATGCCAACACATATTGTTCTTCGGTAGCAAGAGTGCGGGTCATATTAATTACTCGAAATCCACAATCATCAATAAATGTGCCATGTCTTGTCATCGTATCAAACCAATGACATTTCATCATTGTGACTCGTCCATGAGAGTAATAATCCAATATTATTATTTTCTCAATGACTCCATAATAACCCACATTTTCAAGTCGCGGTCTACTATCTGATGCACTGGCATACAAATCTGTTATGGCAGTAACTATAATACCATCATGTTGTGTTCACATGTTTTTGGCTCGTTCAGTGACAATAAATCTGTACCCATTGATAACAATTGATTTACAGTCACGAACCACGGTATTAGGACCAAAAGCCAAAGCTCTTATTTCCTCAGAGACAGAGTCAGCAGAAAAACTCAATACCTGCAATATAAATGACAGTTAAACTTAAGTAAAAATTGAAATAATTAATTTAAACAGTAATATTTTTACCTTCAATTTTAACCAAGCAGAAAACTCTTTGCTATGCAAAGTCTCTCTCCTTCTCACAGATAAAGAACGATGCTTCCTATTTATCATTGTTTTATGTTCCCTATAGATAAAAAAATATGAATAGTTTAATAGATATATATGTAAGATATACATATTCAATTTTGTTACCTGATATAGTCATCGAACAAATCAAAGTTGAACAAAACTGTGCGATGTGCCATCTCCCGCTCTTCATGGCTTAATGTATTCAATGTATATGTTCCAGGAATTCCTCATGTTTGAGGAAGTGATGGAAAACTAGGTTCAATTTTCTCATATTGTTCTTCTTCATTTCTCATTGGTCTGTTCATTCTTGTAGTAAGATCAGACAAATACATCGAACAGAAATCCATACATTCTTGAGCTAAGTAACCGTTCACGATAGAACCTTCGGGATGATTCTTGTTTCGAACATAAGACTTTAATGTGAACATATTTCTTTCAGTTGGATACATCCAACGAAAAGAAACAGGTCCTCCGAGAAGTATTTCAGTTGGAATATGGACAGTCAGATGCAGCATGCTTGTGAAAAATGATGGGGGAAATATTTTCTCCAACTCACACAAAATTAATGGGGCATCTGTCAACATTTTTTCCAAGAAAGACTTGGACAACTTCTTAGCACAAAGATCACTAAACAAATGGGACAACCGAATAAAACCCACCCTTACATTATTGGACAAAATATGACATATTGCTATTGGAAGCAACTCATGCAGTAGAACGTGATAATCATGAGTCTTCAAAGATTTTAGCTTCAACTCTCTTCTGTTGACCCGTTTAGATATGTTGCTTGAATAGCCATCAGGAACTCTAATAGTCTCTAATACTTCCAAAAATTGTTTTTTTTCAGTAGGTGTCATCACAGAAGAAGCACATGGAAGTTTCCATTTATTTTCACTAATACGCACAGGATGCAATTCTGGTCTGATACCCCAATCCACCAAGTCACGTCGAGATCGTAAATCATATTTTGTCTTCCCCTTGACATTTAGAAGAATTGAAAGCAACATTTCACATATATTCTTTTCAATATGCATTACGTCTAAGCAATGACGTAGCAAATTGGTTGACCAATAAGGCAAATCAAAAAAGATACTCCTCTTCCTCCAATTGTAACAGGTTTCTGTGGAAACAATATTTCTCTTTCCAGATTTCATTTGACCCTTCCCGAATGAAAAACTGAAATCTTTCAATTCATTAAGCACATCAATTCCATACATATGCTGAGGTGGATCATCGGTCTCTATAGTATTATCAAATCTTCGACGATTCATTCTATATGGATGATCCTTTGGAAAAAATCGTCGATGTCCCATAAAACTAAAACTACAACGATGTTTCAGTCTTCTGGATCGTGTATTCTTCGTACAAACTGGACATGACAGTTTTCCCTTCGTGCTCCATCCAGACATCATTGCATAAGCCGGAAAATCATTAATCGTCCACATAAGCGCAGCACGCATCTTAAATATGTCTTTCGAACATGCATCGTATGTGCGCACACCCACATCCCAAAAAAGTTTCAACTCTTTTATTAAAGGTTGCATGTATACATCAATATCAATGCCGGGATCAGAAGGACCAGATATGAGTATACTCATGAAAGTGAAAGATTTTTTCATACACAACCATGGGGGAAGATTATAAATGTGTATAAAAACTGGCCATGTGCTGTGTGAAGTAAGCATCTGCCCAAATGGATTAAAACCGTCGCATGAAAGACCCAGCCTCACATTACACACGTCAGCTGCAAAATCAGGATATCGAGCATCAAATCTCTGCCATGAAAATCCATCTGCAGGATGAACCAACTCATCATTAGTCTTCTTTCTCTCGGTATCATGCCATCTCATTTTTATTGATATGTCATCAGACATAAAAAGATTCTGGAGTCTGGGGATCAATGGAAAGTGCCACATTACTTTCTGTGGAATGCGGGATGGTGTTCCATCAGATTTTTACTTCCAGCGGGATGTGCCACATTTTATACATTCATTTCGTTCAGCGGTTTCTTCCCAGAATAAACTGCAATCTTTCGGGCAAGCATGAATTTTGTTTCTGGAAAATCCAAGTTCTTCAACTAACTTCCATGCCATATAGTAGTTTGAGGGAATATCTGCATCATCTGGAAGTAAATCCTTCAAGAGGGTAAGAATGTAATCGATTGCTGTATTAGAAATCCCATACATAGTTTTTCCATGAAACAATCAGATTAAAAATTCCAGCTTTTTCATTTTATCGCATTGTCAATATACTGGAGTCATGGCAGCATCATTCAATTTTTTTACCCTATCAATATCATCATTCTCAATAGATGCATCAGTTGTCCTCATATCGACGTCTTCTTGAGTCGAAATCCTTTCTTTTTCATGATGACGAATAAACAGAAACCGATCATCTAACAAATTCTCCATTCCAGTCCTTTCATTTCGATCATCACCAATTTGAGATTTCATTTTCTCCCCATTGTGATACCACAAAAAGTAGTTTGCTTGAAAACCATTTTTGGTTATGTGGTAGCTGACTTCTTCATGACTCAACCAAGGTCTACCAACACAATTGGAACATGGGCATTGTATGCGACCACTATCTGAAGCATTGTGAAATGCACAATCTATAAAGCTCTCCAAATTGTTTTGAAAATCGCTTGAGATACGATCGGTTTCATACATCCAACTTCTGTCCATTCTGTAAAAAGAATTCATATAAGTCATTTTGTCATAAACAATTCAATAGGATTGAACTTTAATAGAAAATACATTTAAGTAAACGATAAAGGAAGAAAATAATCATGGTATCAACTAGACATGTGAAAAAAACATACTAATGTGTTATTGAAAAAATGTAAAACCAACAAGAACGTAATGTGTTATCACATCAGAGCATGCCTCATCCCATAACCATATTAGTAGGGTACCCTCGTGGACAGCCCCGCCCACCCCCGTGGAAAACCCACCCACCCCCGTGGACACCCCCTACCCCCTAGACAGCCCAACCACCCCCGTGGACAGCCCACCCACCCCCCTAGACACCCCTTCTCCCTATGGACAGCCCCCCACCCCCTTGGATAGCCCGCCCACCCCCCTGGACACCCCTACCCCCTGTGGCCAGCCCACCCACCCCCCCTGGACAGCCCGCCCACCCCTCCTTGACAGCCCGACCACCCCCGTGGACAGCCCGTCCACCCTTGTGGACAGCCCGCCCACCCCCGTACCCCCCTGGACACCCCGTACCCCCCTGGATAGCCCTGCCCACCCTCCCAAACAACCCACACCCCCCTCCCCTGCAACCCCACCACCACCACCTAGACATACCAACCCCCCTGGACACCCCACACACCCCTCCCCCACCAGGACACCCCACCCAGACCCCAAGGACAGCCCACACCCCCTGGATAGCCCCGCCCACCCCCGTGGACAGCCTTTCCCACCCCCGTGGACAGCCCCGCCCACCCCCGTGGACAACCCACCCACCCCCGTGGACGCCCCCTACCCCCTAGACAGCCCAACCACCCCCGTGGACAGCCCACCCACCCCCCTCGACACCCCTTCTCCCTATGGACAGCCCCCCACCCCCTTGGATAGCCCGCCCACCCCCCTGGACACCCCTACCCCCTGTGGCCAGCCCACCCACCCCCCCTGGACAGCCCGCCCACCCCTCCTTGACAGCCCGACCACCCCCGTGGACAGCCCGTCCACCCTTGTGGACAGCCCGCCCACCCCCGTACCCCCCTGGACACCCCGTACCCCCCCTAGATAGCCCCGCCCACCCTCCCAAACAACCCACACCCCCTTCCCTGCAACCCCAACACCACCACCTAGACATACCACCCCACCTGGACACCCCACACACCCCTCCCCCACCAGGACACCCCACCCAGACCCCAGGACAACCCACACCCCCTGGATAGCCCCGCCCACCCCCGTGGACACCCCCTACCCCCTAGACAGCCCAACCACCCCCGTGGACAGCCCATCCACCCCCTCGACACCCCTTCTCCCTATGGACAGCCCCCCACCCCCTTGGATAGCCCACCCACCCCCCTGGACACCCCTACCCCCCGTGGCCAGCCCACCCACCCCCCCTGGACAGCCCGCCCACCCCTCCTTGACAGCCCGACCACCCTCGTGGACAGCCCGTCCACCCTTGTGGACAACCCGCCCACCCTCGTACCACCCTGGACACCCCGTACCCCCCCTGGATAGCCCCTCCCACCCTCCCAAACAGCCCACAACCCCCTCCCCTGCAACCCCACCACCACCACCTAGACATACCACCCCCCTGGACACCCCACACACCCCTCCCCCACCAGGACACCCCACCCAGACCCCTAGGACAGCCCACACCCCCTAGACAGCCCCTCCCACCCCCGTGGATAGCCTTTTCCACCCCCGTGGACACCCCTACCCACCCCTGTGGACAACCCACCCACCCCCGTGGACACCCCCTACCCCCACAATCCATTATCCAAAACATATCAAATTGGTTTGAACAGAATCCATAATTCCCACAATCCATTATCCAAAACATGTAAACGCGATAGCCTCCCCCAACTCTGATTTACATGTTTTGAACACTCTCCTTCCAAACATAGAATACAAAAACATTAAAGAAGTCTTCACAAACACAAACAATATCCTATTTAGATATTAATTTCAATAATCAATTAAACCACCAACACCTGGAAAAAATTCTATTCATTAAAACAACTACAACAATATGGTTGAGATCAAATTTTACCTATTCGTATGGGGGTGTACCTGTTGGGATGGGGGGTGCTGGTGTTCTGATTCGCGAGAGCAGTGGAGGGATGGGGTTCGCTAGAGCAGCGGAGCGAATAGATTAGGGCTCTGTCCGAATGGGGAGAGGAGATGGCGATCTGGAATTTGGGGTAAACCTTTGCCAACGGTTTATAAAAACCGTTGGAAAAGGCACACATTTCCCAACGGTTCCAGTGAACTGTTGGGAAATGTGTGAGTTTAGCACCCCTTTCCCAACGGTTCCAGTGAACCGTTGGGAAAGGGTCCACCGAAATTGCCCTTTCCAACGGTTTTGTTAAACCGTTGGCAAAGGCTCACTATACCAACGGTTTAAGTAAACCGTTGGTATACTACCGTTGGGAAAAGGCCAAATTCCAGTAGTGTAAACCTATCCACAAGATGAATAATGAGAGTTTCTGTGGAAGTTTTGGGTTAAAATTTCTATTTTTGGATTAATTAATACCATGAACATGGTTTTAACAAACTATTTTAAATCCATTTTCCAACCATGTGGGAGTCACTATCTATAACCTAGGTTACACAAATAATCCACATAGTTTGGTGGAACATGTTCTAACCATGAAAATTCCACTATCTCAAAAGTCCCCAATCTCATGGTTGATTAGGAAAATCCTCACAGTTTCTTATAACAATACACCAACTGTGTGATCTCTAAACCACTTCTAAAACATCCTAAAACTATCCAAAAAATCCCTAAGAAAAAATATCAAAAAAATATAGTTCAAAAAACATAAAAATAATCTAAATAAAACAATATTAATCCAGCTTATAAATATGAGGGGCATTATAAATGCACCCTATAAGGAATTCTAATCCCCAATAAGTGTCTCTTATGGTCTCCTTTGAATAACTTAGGACGTTGTAACTGAACATCTAACTCCCACTCCCAATTATCTTACTAGAAATTCCCATACTACCAAATCACTTAAAAAAGAGGCATAATCTTCCCTCATAGATCCTTTTTTCTTTGATCCATAATCTACAATGGATGTTCCTCTTATGAAGTGTCAGCCTCCAACTCCATATCTCCACTATCAATCACATGTGTAGGATGAAACTCATGCTTGGAGAGATGTGGTGCATAAAACTTGTCGTAATTACCCCAATGTCATGGAGGAAGGTAAAACCTATAATGAACGATCCCAATCTGTTCCAAAATCTCTAAAATACCAACAAACAATGTTGCATGATTCCCCTATTTCCTAAAAAATCAATTCCCTAACCAAGGTGAGACACACAAGAATACCCAGTAACCCATAGTAAACTCCAGGGTTTATAAAATCTATTTAGAATATGAAAAATATCTTCTTTTAGAGGTACCCAGTTGATTCCATACTAACCACACATACTCAAAAGACTCGTATAGTTGGTTTGACTTGATCACTACCGACACGCCCGTCTAAAGACAATGTAGTGGTGAACTAATTGATCAATAATAAATGACTCGAATGGATCCATAAGAATAAAATCATGAAAAATATTATTATATGAAAACTATTCCAAGTAAATATGTTCATCCCATGACCCATTCAATTCAAGAACACAAGCTCTAAATATATCCTATAAAATCTAGATTATCCTCTCTGGTTGTCGATTTTTTATAGGTGAATTGATGTGCTTAGCATCAACTATCATCCCAATGCCTTCTGTTGGCCTTTCTAAAACCATGGTGTGAAATGCACATCCCAATTTGATATGATACTCATAGGAATACCATCCAACCATACGATCTCCTAAAAATACAACCTACCCAATTCATATACTAATTGGACTCTCAAATAGGTAAGAGGTATGAAACCTTCATCATCCAGTCAACCACTACCTACACTGAATCTCAACTCCTTGAATTCCTAGGTAGTCCTATGAAAAATTACATCATCTCTTCATCCCACTTCTACACGAGCATTGAAAGAGGCTTAAAAAATTCACCTAGTCACTTATTCTTTGACTTTACGCTCTGATAGTTAAGGAAACAAGTGATGAATCCTACATTATCTTTCTTCATGCCCAACAACCAGAAATGACATCTCATGTCACAATAAATCTTAGTTGATCACATATTCACTACTAATTATGATGAATGTGAGTCCCTCACCAATTATTCCCTCATGGAAGTCGGAACCAATACCCAAATATAGACATGAATTACATCGTTCCCATCCAAGGACCATCAAAGTAGAAGGTTGTATCCTATCATTCATTCCCACATCACTTGACAGTATTAATTAGATTCCTTTATAGCCTTCACTCAATCAACCATTGAGGAAGTGATGACCAAGGGAGCACATGTTACCACCCCTTAATCCTCATATGCATCCATCTACCAATCTACTAATATAAAACCTTAGGTTTTTAGGAAGTATATTTATTCCATAAACTTTTTGTTTATAATTAAAACTATTTTTTTGTATTCATTTAAAGAAATTTAAATAGATTGGGTAACATGGAATACAAGATAGGTATTAAACTAATAAAAATTTATTCTTTCATAGTAAAAGGTTACAAAAAATCACTTGAAACTAAATATTACACATCATGGATAATTAAATCCATTAAAAATATAAAAATAAAAAGGACAAAATAAATTGAAAAGAATAATATCTTCAGAACTAGTGTATACATTATTCCACCACCACCTTTAAGAATCACCATTAGTATAAAAAAATGAGAAAGACTACAACTAGAGAATAAACCATGTTGTGATATATAAATTAAAACTATATAAACGGGAAGTGTGAATGAAATAAGTTTAGAAAGATTATATATATAGGAACGAAATATGGCCATTGCAAATATGGTCATTGAAAATATGGTCATAGTAGATATGGTTGTTGGATGTATATCCAATATGTATACTAAAGTTTTGTATTGTTAAGTAGTAAATTTAAAATAATATAATTTACAATGAAATATAAACATAATATTAAATATATATATATATATATATATGCATTACGTATAAATATTAATAATATTATTAAAATATGATATGAAGTATATATAAAACTAAAATAAAATTTTAATATCAATGGAGTAGTAAAATTAAAATTTAGAGTATAAATAAGTAGTTTTAATGGTATTTGTTAAAGTGTATTTAGTATAAAAGTAATATTTTTTTTTTCAAAGAACCATTTTTTATGTATTTTATATTTTATACTAAAGAGATTAAATTGAACAAATTTTAAATATAATTACATAAAAACTAATATTTTAACATCTTTTAAATTATAAATTGATATAAAATAATATTAAGAACACTTAATGTTTAAAAATAACATTTTTTTTAATAAAATCATTTTTTCTTTATATTTTGTATGTTCATTTTAACACTAAATTTATAAATTTTAGCCTTTGAATTAGATAAAACAAAATTGATTTCTGTATTTATAATTTCAAAATTATCTTAGAATGAATTTTTCATATTTTTCTAAAAAAATGATTTATAAGTGAATAGTGAACTATATCGATACCATCACTTTTATAAAATTATTAATTTATAAGTATGATTTAGAAATTACTGAAAAAAATTATTGAAAGTATATATATATTATAATTGAAGTTTACAAACCTATATTTTATATTTAAAACTCCAGTAAAATTTTTCTCAAAAACTATTTCAATAGAATATATATTTATTATATTAAAATTAATTTTTGAGCTTTTAGAAATTGAATTGGAAGAAATGGATTTATAATTTAGAGTCAATGGGTCCAAATTATCTAGTAAGGAACACTTTATTTTTATTCACACAGATTAAATTACTTTAGGTAAAAACTAGTAACCGCGACAAAAGCTTAAATTGCAGAAGTAATAATCGAGGGATAGTGGGTTTAAAACATGTTTATAATTGAATTATTGGGATATTTTGAACCTTATATTTCCATATACTCAATTATTTTCTATTTATGTATAAAATTGAAATGCTTAACATGTACTCCCTTTATATTAAGTTGAAATACATACAAAAATATTTTTCTCACTACTTATAAACGAGGCCTCTCAACACCCCTTCAATAATACTATAAAATTTTTATTTACTCCTAAAATTATTCCCTATTTAAATTCCTTATCCCCATTCACTCTCATAAGGTTTTGTTCATGAGATATTAGCTATATACCATCCTTTCCAAGAAATCCTCTAAGATAAATCTAAAGTTATCAACATAAGTTCTATCTTTTCCCTAACATATTTTCCTTTTATATTTAATTTCATTTATTATTCACAATATTATATGATGAATTAAGTATTTATATTATATTTAATATTTTTATATTAATAAAAATTAACCACCTCATCCCGTTTTTCCTTAAAAAGTGAAAACGACGTTTGTGTGTGCGCGCAGACTACAGCCTCCACAAAATGTCATGTTTCATTTTCCTTAATAACATTACATGGATGGTAGTAATATTGAATTTAATAATTTAGTATTATATTTATAACATATTTTATTTTTTAAAATTATAAAAAATATGATACATTTCTCCCATTCTGGGGAAAATAAAATCATCAACCACATGTACGTATAGACTACCATCTTCTTGGAACAATTGATTTCCATTTTTCTTTTCATTGAAACCTTACATGTATGGTAATGAGAATGAGTTTAATGGAAAAATATTGTATTTATGATATAATTAAGTTTTTTTTATAAAAAAATTAGATAATATATTAATGTCATGATCAACAAATGATCATCGTTAATTAAATCATTTAGAACATGCGTTCTAGAAATAAAATATTTAATTCGAATCATATAATATTTTCATAAACATTACTTATTATTATAATTAATTTATAATTATAATAAATAACACTAATAAATTCTAAATAAAATAATTATACTATTTGTGTAATGATATTACAAATAAATCACCTCATAATCATTTATTAATAGTGGTATGTTCATATTTGTGTCAGTTTGACCACCTACATGAATAATGCTACGAAATTATATCATGAATGAATATGAAAACATAATTAATGATGTAATATGAAATAAATAATTAAATAATGGTTTGTTTTTTGTTTTGGAAAGTATATATAAATATTTAACTCAATAATTAAAAAAACACCTTTCATTGGTTAAAAATCACTGAAATAAGATTATTATATATTTCATCTTCAAGGATAAAGAATGAAGCCCTAATGAAAGAAAACTGAAACTTAAAAGATCATACTAAATAATAACTTAATTAAAATTTAGTTATTTGAAAAAATATAAATTCTTTAAGAATAAAAAAATACGGACACCGCTCCCCTGAATCTAGAATAATCCATTAATGTAATAAAACACCTGATATGGGGAAATAAGTAACAAATTACACACACACACACACACATATATATGTATGGAATGATTAAAAATGAGAAGTATAAATGATTATATTTATGAATAAGGTTATTGGTTAGGTAATTAATAAGCTTAATTTAATTATTTAGGATGTTTGGTGCAAGTGAAAAATGAATTAGAACTAAGGCAAGGGATTCATCTCAAAATTTATTTCTTTGAGACATGTTTTTTATTATACACCTAATTTCATTTATACAGTGTATATAATGAATATTTGAGATATTATATCATGAAATGAATTTTATTCATGGTCATTTAATTTTTATTTAAATCTCTATCTTCCAACAGGTTTTTATTTAAATTCTACCCAAGTTATAAGGGGTTTTATTTACTCAAATTTTTTCTTGAGTCATAATCACTCCACTTAAATTTTTATCTCTCAGGATATAATTATTAAAATCCATGATTTATATTTTATTTATATCTTATTTTATGTGGAAATAATTTTTCAAACTGAAGTTTTTTCCTTGATGGATATATTATTTCATAAACATTGTAATTTTATTAAGAATAATTCCCATATCATTTAATGGGTTTACCTCCATATCCATGATTTAATTCCGACCAATGATCTCATTTATAGTTTGAATATAATTATGTGTTATCTCATGTTACTTTCATATTTCCCTTATCTTATTTTAAAAAGGAAGTTTTTGTAACTCCTTCCTGATGTGGTTTTTTAATAAAAGTATTTCAAAATGTTCCAAAGGTTTTCCATCCTTTCAAAATAAACAATTTTATATTTTACTCCACATTCATTTTTGATAACACTTTTTTATTTTCAATGCACTATTATTAAAGATAATTTTTATGAGTAAATTTTTCCAAAATGATTTCACTTCACCTTTCTTAAAAAGTTATTTCATTTTCATGGCTCAATTATTGATTTTTTTTAAAATTAAAAGTTTTAAAAGTTTTTTCTCTTCAATTTTTTGAAAAAACTATGTCCTTTTCAAGGATAAACTATTAGAATTTCCTCTTTAAATATTAATTATTTTTTCAAAAGTTTCCACTTCACCTTTCAAAAAAATTACTTTTTAAAATGAACACAACTTTTTCATTTATACCAAAGTTCTAATTGTTTTCTAAAAACTCTTTTATGATTTCACCACCATTTTTCTCTTTATCTCTAAATGATTTATTTATTTTGAAATTATTTTTGGTGAATCAAATTATAAATGTTCGTATAAAATAATTTTTTTAGGTGATTCAGTTTTGGGTATCAACCATTTATATTATTGAGGTTAATTTTTGTGATACCATATGAAAGTGTTATGAAACCCATTTTTAATTTAACGGGTTCATTATGATGTGTTTACTAATTTTTTTTTCAAGTGGTCCCATATTTATAGATGATTTATAGGTGGGGTCCTATATAACCCTCTAATTCATTGTTAATGTTTATATTCCATGAGATCAAAAGGGTATACATGAGGATTTTTATCAAGATAAAAGGCACAAGTGAGGATTTATCCCATGCCAAAGAGTACATGGGAGGATTTATCCCAATAAAAAGGGTACATGAGAGGATTTATTCTAAGCTAAATTGGTACATGGGAGGTTTTATACTAAGTCCAAGGATACATATGAGGATTATAAAAAGAACAAGAAGTAACAATGTTTGTTATTACAATCTTACAATGTGATGAATGTATTAGTGGGTATCCTTGACATATGGTTTCTATGTTTATGTTTCTGAAACACTCTTATGCATATTATCAAGATAATGTTATGATCCCATGGATCATGTTTATTGAAAAATGATTACCCACCCTTTTGATTCACATCATATGTTATACCAAGATTTATTCCTAGAATCGTGATTTATGTTCTATTCTTTGGTGGGTATAATTTTTTTATGTATCTTGATTATAACCATATACTCATCTTATGACCACTTATGATCTTTGTTTTTCTTACACATGATTACCCTTATTGAGCATATAAACTCACTATTTTGTTATGTTTCCATCCCCCAGGTTATGAAGATGAGTATATCATATGAGATCTCTAAAAGAGGGCCTAGAGTAACACACTTTTTTAAAAATGTTAATGAGTGTTGTAAAATAAGATATATATGTAGCTCATATCTAATGCAATAAACCTTTTGTTCCTCATTGTTGTGTGACTGTTTGTGACATTTATTATCTAAAACATGGAATCAATGTATTAATTATGTATGTTTAGATTAGGTCACTATAATTGGTATAAAAGTAGGTTTTAGTTATTTTGGGGATTAATTTAGAGAACCTTAGTGAAAAACCTAGTGATGAGTCTATGTATAAGATGATATCATGAAATGTTGGTAAAGTATTGAGTATGTGGTTTTTCTAGGAAAACATCCCTTTCTAGATACTAGTAAGTGGATGTGGTTGTGGAACATATGTAGCTAAGGGAAATCGCCCAAAAAATTATTGGTTTATTATTGACACAATCATGATACTGATGCATGATAAGTGGGACTAAGACCACACACTTGGTTAGACACTCCTAGGGGATATTCTTTGATTGATCACTTGATCTTTATAAACCACTATAAAGGATTGATTTCCTAGTTACTTTGAAAAATTAGTTTTAGAAGTGTAAGATAACCCAATACATATTTACCTAGGTAAAAATAAGATTAATATAGGTTGAAATAAAAGAAATATACACCAAAGTGATAGTTTAAAGGAAAAATTCATTTTAAGGTTGAGTTCATTGTATGATAATTCCTCTATATTGTTAATGTTTCTTCACACATGTCAACCCTTTTGGTTTTAGTAATGGCTAAAACTAAAGGGAACTACGGGTATGAGGGACGATGTATAAATTACCTCAATTAACAACCCATAAAAATGGGATATGGGGTGATGAACTTTGTGATTATTCCAAATAATCAATCATGAAATATGATTAATAATGTGAACATATTTGAAGTGCTAAACACACCAAAAAAGAGAAGTACGAGATCTCATGAAAGATTATGTGATGGTGATGATGAAGATTTTTTTTCAATTTTATATATGTAAAGAATTTGGAAATAACTTGTAACACCTTGAGATTTTATGAAATAATTTTTTCTAATTAATTTAATCTTTTCGATATTCTTCATTTTATGCAACACTAAATATAGTTTGTGTTATATAAAAGAAATAATTTTGGTCTGTGTTGTATGAAACATCGAGTTAATCTTGTGCTACAAAAAACACTTAAATTATAATACGATACACACAAAACTATTTTTGGATTGTGTTACACACAATGTCGAGTTCATTTGATAAATTGTGTTACACACAAGACCTAGTCTTACAAAACTACATTGTACTATTAATATTATTATTAAAATATTAATATAGCTTTCATTTAGCCATTGGAATAGTGGTTATGAATAAAAATAATTAAATTATGAAAATATGGTTTACACATGTATATAATAAGAATTATTTGGTAACCAATTAATTAGAAATGAAAATAAACCCCTTTTGAAAATATAGGAAATATTTTGCTGGAAAACCATATTTATGAAATAAAACATGTTTTACCTCAATAAACTAATTAAGAAAATTTTTATAAATTAATTTAATGAAATATATGTATATTATATTCAATAAACTATTTAATTTTCATCTTATGTGTTTTCTAGATAAGATATAAGAATAAAACCAATTTTACGCATAAAGATATATATTTTTCTAAAAGGTAATTTTACCACCTTTTAATGACACACCTATTTTAAATCAAATTTTATAAAATTTTATAAATTTTACTTGAAAAAATGAACATAATTTTATTAATATTAATGTCAAAATCATATTATAGTGATTTTTTATTTTTATGTGAAAATTCATTTTTTGATGAATAATGAAAAATACTGAATTTTAATTAAATACTTCTTTTTAATATAATATATTTATATAGTTAAATTATAAATTAATTTTTTAAAGTATAAATAGATAAATTATAAATAAATTAATACAATTTATTTCATTGGAATTAATTTCACGTTGAAATTGGATATAAATGTATTCCATGATTTTAAACATTTTCTCTTTAAAAACCCACTTTCGCGACACGTCTGAGGGATTGATTTTAAATTAATTTTTAAAAATTACATGAATATAATTTTATAAAATGGATTCCATATTTTAAATAATAATAATTTATAATATATAATAAGTTCAACTTAATTTTTTACCAAAAATATTAGTGATAGTGATTAAAATTATTTATAGCGATTAAGGTAAGAATAAGATTACTTAGTGGTTAAAATTTAAACTTAAGGTACAAAAATGGACCTAAAATTTTAATAAAACCATTTTATATCCATATTTAGACCTTAAAACATCATTTATATAATTTTTCATGTTATTTAATCCTCTTGGTAGGTAAAAACTTGTGGGGGACATAGTTCTTTTCAAAAATGTCAAGTGTTTCCTCTCCCTCCACTTATAAAAGGGAACTCACCCCACTCACTTACTCACACATCTCAAGCCCTTTTTCTAGTCCAAAACCTATAAAAACCACATCCCAACTTCAATACTTTAATCCTAGAAGCCTCCCTTTGGGAATAAATCCAACCAAGGAATCTATTTGCTGTAAGCCAAAAGGAGTTACCCAAAGAAGAGGTAACATCCTTCAACAAACACTTTTGTTTAATTTCTTTCTCTACCCCCTAAATTATTATTATTACATGATTATATAATAATCTCAGTATTATCAATATACTGATATTTTTTATTAATATTTAAACCTACACTCAAACATACTTCCATCAAATGGGATACACAATCACCATTCATGTGTATGGCGGACTACCGCCTCGAAAAATAATGTCGTTCTTTCATCCATTAACACCTATTAAGGATGGTAATAATAATTTAATTACCATTTTTATATGATAAATATGATTTTTTATTCTTCTTTAATATTTATATAACACATACCTTCATGATTTCCATTTTGTGGGAATATGATAACTTTTTTTTTGTGGATTTGTGGAATACCGCCTCCTGAAAGTGATGTGATCCGTTCACACTTTACATGGAATGTATTAATGATGAGTTTAGGAAAATTATATGATATATATGAAATAATAATTAATCTTTAATGATAAAATATATACATATATTTCATTTACTTTCTTTCTTTCAATATGATAAGAAAATGGAAACAACATTCATGTATATGACACTGTCTCCATGAATGGTGTATTCCATTTCATATTTATATATTTTTATAGATTGTTATAAATACTTATATACTGAATATATATGATATTTATATCATTTTTTATATTATATAAATAATTAAATCATTATCTAAGTAATATTATCAAGAATAAAAATTCAAAACATTTATGAAAAACAAAGCGGTTATTACCTGAAACATAAAATTAACATGAAATAGTTAATAAATAGGTAATATAAAGTCATAATAAAATCATATATGGTATTATATATAACAATATGTTTCTTTGGTATATGTATAAAAAACTTATATTTATAGTATATAAGGTTTTAATGTGTGTAAAGAAATTCAAGACTAAAGGTAAGAGTTTTCTCATCTCACTTTTATTTTTGTGAGATATATGCTATATTCGCCACTTATTCTTGTTGTGTGGGGTATATAATGACCTATGAAACTTTATATCATTAATTTAATTTATTTAATAATGTTAAATTCTTCAATTTATTCTATTTTTTCAAAGTGATCATAATTTAAAATTTACTCAAGTGTTAAGAGGATCTCTAGTCTCACTTTTATTTCTATGAGACTTATGAACTATTCACCACTAATTTATTTTATGCGGTGTATATAATAACCATGAATTTATTCTATAATTATTATAATTAAAATTATGGGTATTCATATATCAATTTTATGATAACTATTTCATAGGGTTTTACGATTCAAAAGTTACCAAATCAATAAGGTAATCTTGTATCAAATTTACTTCTTTGAGACACATGTTTTGTTATGAACCAATATATTTTTATGATGTGTATATACTTATATTTGACATTTTATATCATGAATCTCATTATTTTCATTATACTTTAAGCTTGATGTAGTTTTATTATTTCATGGGGACTTTGATTCAAAGTCACCAAAGTGGTAAGAGTTTATTGCTACAATCTCATCATTTCTCGAGATTATTTATGATTATACTTCCATTGATGAAATATTATGATTCATATCTCAAGAAATTTCATAAATTTTACTACACTCTATTTATTCATGATATATTCATATACCAATACCATTTATCCACTCTTTGTTACTTAAGATAATTAATAAAATGTTTTTAAGAAAATATGACCCTATTTATCTCTTAAATCGGGAATCTGTGTTTTATAAAAATGTTTTCAAAATGTTTTTAAATAATATTTTAAGATAATTTTTAAGTAAAAGTAATTTAAATTTTTTTATAGTTTTCTAATATTATTTTATAAGTTTTAAAGTTTATTTTAAAATATTTTTTTTCAAAAATGTTTTAGGTTTAAAAACAAATTAAATGGTTTTAAAATAATAATTTATATGTTTTAAAAAGGTTATTTTCAAAGAAAATGATTTCAATGATTTCCAAGATTATTTTATAAGTTTTCAAATATATTTTAAAATAAAAATGTATTAATTTTTTTATGTTATAAAATGTTTTTTTTTCAAATAGAAAAAGATATTTTTATATAGATTTTTTTAAAAATATTTCTCAAAATTATTTTCTATCTAAGATGACATTTGTTGGTGTTACTAATTTTTTATTGAGAATATGATCCAAGGGTTCCATTTATATTATTTATCTAAATGGTTTATGTTTTTATGGCATGATTTTTATGAAACCCATTTCTCTTTCATAGGTTATATGTTTATGAAACCTATTTAACTTTCAAAGGTTATATGATTATGAAACTCTCTTATTTTCATAAGTTATTATTCAAAGAAATGATTATAAAACCTGTCTAGTTTTTATAGTTTTTGATATAATTACATGTTTATGATACCCATTTCATTTCATGGGTTATGATATGATTGTTTATGATCTTCTGGGATATGTATGTATGATTTCATTATGATATGGGTTGGAAATATATCTCTCTTCAATGCATTGGGTAAAGATTTATATCTCATGAGATAGATATGACTAGAATGGGGATTGAAGTCGGCTTAGTAAAGGACTTTGTTTGTTAATATGGTATTAGGAGTGAACCTTGATTACTAATATGGTTTTGGGAGTAGACCTTGAATACTAATATGGTTTGGGGAGTGAAACTATTACACTATAAGGAAACAGTTATGACTGGGGATGGTGGTGTGTCCCACCCAGTAGGTGTAGCCCCCAAGAAGTTCCCTGATCAATTTTTTAAATGAGACTTGACTTATTGGGAATGATTTTATACAGTTATCTATCTACTGAAAATTTCATGTGTTTTTCTATGTTATGATTTCATGGATTGTTATCTTGATTTCATTATGATTCATGTCTTAGGAACTGCCAATATTTATTCCATGATTCATGTTCATAATCTTTGATATGAAGGGTATGATATTATAAAAATATGATATTGTTCTCATACCATTATGCTCATGATTATTCTTACATATCACCCTATTTTACCCTTAATGAAAAATTAATCTCACCATTTCTTATGTTTCCTTTCCATAAGTTATGAAGAAAGGTTTTGAGTAGGAGTACTAAAAGGAAATGTCATTGTGGAAAAAATTTAAGAGATTTCACCAAGTTAGAATATTGTGTTCCAAGATTCCAAATACACTAAACTATTACAGTCCTCAGGCATGTAATTTTATAATGTGATTACTATTCATAAAAAAATGTTGTAATATCCATGTATGTTAATCCTGGGTCTATATAGTTGGTATCAAAGTTAAGGTTTAGTCAACCTTTGGAAACTAGGGTGAGAAAACTTTAGTGAGGTCCCTAGGGATATTTCAAAGGATATGTCTAGGGATGTCACTAATTATAAGCCTAAGGTATCATATATTTAAAATTATGTGTCATGATTTAGTAATATTATAAGTATTTTTTCATGATTATGTGGTCTTCTAATATGATAAGTGTTTATCACACTATGTTTTTCAGTATTAATCAATAGCAGGAACTAGAAGTAACAAGGTTAACATTGAATGTTTTAGATGTGGAAATTATGGGAATTATAAAAATCAATTTCCTAAGTGGAAATCTTATGAAGAGAATTAGGAATGAGGTACGAGTATTGGTTATACTGCTGAGCATAAAGAGACTACAAAAGATAAGTGAATGTTATGGGATGTTCTAATGGTATTATTTATATTAAACATAAAAATAATGATTTGATTGAGGTTGAGAAACCTTGAAACATGATTCATATTTCATATTTTAGGAAAAGGGTATTAAGAAATAAGATGATGAAGCCTGAGTAATGGTTTAATAGTAAATTTGGATGATTGAATTGTATATGTTTTGGAATAAAAAGATTGTGTTATATTAATCCTGAAATATATAAGTATTTTTATTATAAGTTTTTCATTAAGGATTGAAAATGATATGTTTAATGGTGATGAATACTTAGAAATGTGTTTTAATAGAGAGGTGATATTTTTATTAAGGGAAGGTAACCCTTAATGTGTTCCTGAGGATGAGAAAATGATATTTAGTATGTATAAAGAGATAATGATATAGATAAAGTAAATTGGATAGTATTTATAACCTCAGAACTGATAAATTATTTTTTTACAAAAGGGTTTACTCTATCATGGATAGAGATTATGAAATTTAAGGAATATATCCACTGATATTTGTAACAATAAAGTATATATGTTTTCAATAAGGATTCATGGTAATTCAGGTTATTACCATGTTTTAATATAATACATGATAAAGGTATTCACATGTTTGGAATGTGAAAACCAATATCTACCTTATGATATATGGGGGATCAATGTTAATATAATTTAATGAAATTATTTCTAATGTTTTTATTTTCATCTTTCAAAAGGGTTAAAAGGTTGACCATTTATAGAGTGGTTTAAGTTAAACTTCATATGAGGTTTTAGAGATTAAAGTATTTTCTCACTGTAAGAGGATTTATGAATATTAGATAACCTATGTTAACTTTTTTTGTTGTAATGTTAACTAAAGATAGATGGAATGAATTATCATTATACATATGGATCTTATGATTTGTTAGTGATTCAGGCATAACAAATTAACCTTTATTTTTGGAGTAAGAGATGAAGTGAAAATTGTTCGAGACACTACCAAAGTGGGATATTGTATATATTAAATGGAATTAAATAAAGTATATATCCTTTAGAAAATTATTAAACTCCAAAAAAATGATATTGGAACAAAAAATTTATCATATCACCTTCATTTTTGATGAATCGTGGTTTTTTTATCATTAATTGTTTTTGGATCACCCACTTATGTTGATCAATGTTCTCTGTCAATCTTCATCAGAAATTTATAGTTATATTTCTCTTCCATACCCATGTTTTCACTTGTCACATATTTTATCCTATATGAAAACCTTGTTATGATTTACTTTGAGTAACTGTTATGTTTCTATCTTTCCCTTTTTAAATTGAGTTTTAGTATTTATTTTTATGATGTGGGTTTTTATGAAAAGAACTTTCATGTATTAAACCTACAATAACCCATAATAGTTTTGGGGGGGAAATTAAATTTAAGGGGGGAATAATGTAACACCTTGATATTTTGTGAAATATTTTTTCAAATTAACTTAATCTTTTCGATATTATTCATTTCACGCAACACTGAATATAGCTTGTGTTACATAAAATCACTACGTTTTGTTTGCATTACATGCAACACCTAGTTAATATTATAATAAAAAAACTTAGATTATCTTTAGGTACACTCAACACTATATTTTTCTTGTGTTACACATAATTCTGAGTTCATTTGACAACTTGTGTTACACTCAAGACCTAGTTTGACAAAACAACAATGCACTATTGATGACATTATTAAAATATTTTTATAGCTCTCACCTAGTCATTGGAATGGTGGTTATTAATAAGAATAATTAAACTATTAAAATATTGTTTACACATGTATATAAGAAGAATTATTGGGTGACCAATTAACTATAAATTAAAATTAAACCCTTTGGAAAATATAAAAAATCTTTTGCTGGAAAACCATATTTATGCAATCAAACACATTTTAACTCAATAAATTAATTAAAATAATTTTGATAAATTATTTTAATTAATTAAATAAATATATATATATATATATATTCAATCAACAATTTAACATTCATCTTATGTGTTTTATAGATAAGATAAAATAATAAAACCAATTTTATGCATAAAGATATATATTTTTCTAAAGGGTAATTTTACTACCTTTTAATGGAATACCAATTTTAATTATAATTTTTGAAACTTTTATAAATTTTATTTTAAAAAATAAAATTCATTTTTTAAATCATAATTTCAAAAATTATATTAGGGTGAATTTTTGGTATTTTTTTTAGAAGTTTTATTTTTGGAAGAATTGTAAAAAATACTGAATCTTAATTGAAAACTTCTTTTTTGTATAATTTATGTATATAGTTAAATTATAATTTATTTTGGTTTTCAATTATAACTATATAAATTATAAATAAATTAATCCAATTATTTCATTGGAATCAATTTCACATTTAAATTGGATATAAACACATTTCAAATTTCTAAACATTTTCTCTTTAAAACCACGCTTTTGTGACACATCTATGGGGTTAATTTTAAATTAATTTCTACCAATTATATGATTATAATTTGGATAAATGGATTAAATATTTGGAATCATAATAATTTATAATTTATAATAACTTCAACTTATTTTTTTACCAAAAAATATTAGTGAAAGTGATTAAAATTAATTACAATGATTAAGGTAAAACAAGATTACTTAGTGGTTAAACCTTAACATTAAGGTATAAAAAACGGACCTAAACATTTAAAACACAAATTTTGTGTCAATATTTAGACCTAAACCCTTCATGTATCGAATTTTGTGACTTATGGAAGCCTTTTGGTAGGTAAAAACATGGGGAGATCACAATTCTATTCAAAAATTCCAAATGTATCCTCTCCCTCCACTTATAAAAGGGAAGTCACCCCCTCAATTCTTCACAACTATAAATCCATTTGGATCATCCAAAAACTATCAAAATATTCTACCAACTTATATAAATTTATCTTATAATCCTCCCTTTGGTCATAAATCCAACCAATGAATCCCTTTGGTGAAAACCAAAAGGAGTTACCCAAAGAAGAGGTAACATCTTTCAACAGGAACTTTTGTTTTATTTCTTTATCCACACCCTAAATTATTATTATTACATGATTATATAATAAAATAATTATACTAAATATACTTATATATTGTTATGTTATGGTTTTTACCAACATTGACACACACATTCATCAAATGGGATACCCAATCACCGTTCGTGTGTACAACAGACTATTGCCTCGCGAACCGATGTCATTCGTTCTTCCACTACCACCTTTCATGGTTGATAATAATGATGAAATTATTATTTTTATAAAAAATATATTATATTTATGATTAATTTATTCATATTTAATTATTATATAACACATACCTCCATGATTTCCATTTTTTGGGAATATAAAAACCTCGTTTGTGGAGTTGTGGACTACCACCTACTTAAAGTGATGCGATTCGTTCACACTTTACATGAAATGTATTAGGGATGGGTTTTATAATCTTATATGATATGTATGAATTAATAATTATACTTTAACTATAATATATATATATATATATATGTAACTTTCTTTCTTTCAATACAATAAGAAAACGGAAACAACATTCATGCATACGTACAACCTACCATCTCCATGAATGGTGTAATCCATATCATATTTATATCTTTTATATATTGTTATAAATACATATATACTATATATATATGATATTAATATCATTTTTTTTACCTTCTAAAAATAACTAAATCATGATCTAAGTAATCAGATCAATGATAACAAGTCAAAACATATACGAAAAACAAAGCGATTATAACCAGAAACAAAACATTAACATGAAATCATTAATAAAAAGGTAATATAAAGTCATAATAAAACAATATATGGTATTATATATAATAAAATGGTTATTTGGTAGATATATAATAAACTTATATTTATTATATCATATTTTTTAATGTGTATGAAGAAATTCCAGACTTAAGGTAAGGGTTTTCTCATCTCAATTTTATTTCTGTGAGATATTTTCTATATTCACCACTTATTATTATTTTGTGGTGTATATAATGACCTATGAGATTTTATATATTGAATTTAATTTATTTAATTACGTTAAATGTTTCAATTTATGTTATTCTTTCATGGGTATCATGATTCAAAAGTTACTAAAGTAGTAAGGGGATTTCTAGTCTCACATTTATTTCTATGAGACTTATGGATTATTCACCACTAATTTATTTTGTGTGGTATATATACTAACCAAGAATTTATTATATTATTTTTATCCTTAAATTTATTGGTATTTAAATATCCATTTTATGATATCTATTTCATGTGTTTTTATGGTTTAAAATTTACCAAATCGGTAAGGTAATTTTGTCTCAAATTACCTTCATTGAGATGTATATTTTTATGAACATATATTCTTTTATAAGGATTATATACTGAAATTTGACATGTTATATCTTGAATAATATTATTTTCATGATATATTAAACTTCATGTTGACTTTTAATCAATGTCACTAAACTGGTAAGAGTTTATTTCTATAATCTCATCATTTATCAGGATTGTTTATGATTATGCTTACAATGATGAAATATTATGATCCATATATCAAGAAATATCATGAATTTTCTTATACTCTGGTAATTCATGATATCATCATGTATTGGAACCATTTTTTCACTCTTTGGTACTTAAGATAATTAATAAAATGTTTTTAAGAAAATCTGACCCTATTTCTCTCTTCAGTCAGAAATCTATGTTTTCTAAAAAACTTTGAAATGTTTTTAAATTATATTTTAAGATAAATTTAAATAAAAATTATTTTAAAAATGTTTTATGGTTTTCAAAGATTATTTTATAAGTTTTCAAAGTTATTTTCAAAAATGTTTTATGTTTAAAAAGTGATTTAAATGATTTTCAAAGCATACTTTATATGTTTTCAAAAGGTTATTTTTCAAAGAAAAGTATTTAAACTATTAAAAATATTATTTTATAAGTTTTAAAGACAATTTTAAAAGATTTTTTTTTTCAAAATGTTTTATGTTATTATTTTTTTTTCAAAGAAGAAAGGATATTTTCCTCAAGAAATGTTTTTAAAAGATTTTTCAAAATTATGTTGCATATAAGATGACCTATGTTGGTCTTACTCATGCCTTCCTAATAATATTATCTAAGGGGTTCATTCATATTATTTCTATTATTGGTTTATGTTTTGATGACATGATGTTTATTAAAACTATTTCTCTTTTATGGGTTATATGTTTATGAAACATTTTTCTCTTTCATGGGTTATATACTTATAAAAACCGCTTCTTTTCATGGGTTATTCTTTGATGGAATGATTATGAAACCTGTATCTTTTCTATAGGTTATGACATGATGACATGTTTATGATACCCATTTCATTTCATGAGTTATGATATGATTTTTTATGATATTTTGGCACATGTATGTATTATTTCACTATGATATGGGTGGGACTTATATCTCCCTATAATGCATTAGGTAAGGATTTATATCTCATGAGATAGAAATGGTTGTAATTGGGAGTGAACTCGATTCATTAGAGGACTTTGTCCACTAAAATTGTCTTGGGAGTGAATCTTGATTACTAAGATGGTCTTAGGAGTGAACCTTTACTACTAAGATGATTTTAGGAGTGAACCGATTCCACTATAAGGAAAGGGATGTTATTGGGGATGGTGGTGTGTCCCACCCAAAATGTGTATCCCCCATGAAGTTCCCTAATAAGTTTTTTCAATGATACTTGACTTATAGGGAATGATTATATATTCTTATGTGTTTGCCATAAATTCTATGTATTATACTTATGTTTTGATTTCATGGATTGTGATCTTGATTTTATTATGATTAATGTCTTATAAAATTCAAATATTTATGAAATGATTCGTGTTTGTAATATTTTATATGTATTATATGATCTTGTTCTCATAACCTTATGATCATGATTATGCTTATATATTTCCCTTGTTTACCCTTACTGAGCATCTAAACTCACCCTTTCTTATGTTTTCTTTCCTTAGGTTATTAAGAAACATTTTGAGTAGGAGTACTATAAGGGAATATATTTTTGGTAAATATTGAATATCTTTCACCATGTTATAAGATTGTGTTACAAGTTTCCAAATACACTAAACTATTATGTTCCTCAGGTATTTAATTTTGTAATGTGCTGAATAATCATTTAAAATGATGTAATATCCATGTGTGTTAAGCTTGAGTCACTATATAAGTGCCAAGGTAATTTCCTAAAGGGGATTGGAGTATTATCTACTCATGGAATATGGGTTCATCAATCATCCAACTATCAAGGAAAAATAAAGAGTTTGGTTAGAATGATTGAAATAAATAGAGTTCATTCTATGATACCATTAACAATTCAATGTCTTATGTGTTAGAAATTTGGCATTATCCAAGTCAACATCCTAATCCAAGGTCTGACTTAGTTTATGATCATTACCAAACTACAAGACCTATAATACATTGAAATACCTATGCTAGAACAACTCATGAAGTGGATCTTGATATTTAAGGTACACATACCCTCAAATCTAGAGTTATAGATGTCTTGTGGGAATTTAATTCTGGAAACTCTAATATATCTTAAAAGTTTTATAAGATCATTAAATCACCACCCCAAATATTTTATTACTAAATAATTTTTTTGTGGATGATTATTGTATTCTAAATTAAACATTATAGGAATATTCCTTGTGGGAATCTTATTATCCTCCCTTTAGATAAATTTAATATGATTTTAGTAACATATTGGTTCCCTCCGCTCAGAGGAAAACTTATATAGAGTAAGTAAAACACATTTCATATTAATATATTATATTATATTAATGAAATAATTATAATAAATACATTCTAGAAAAAAAAATATCTAATGTGAGTCTTGATACTGAATAATGGTAGACTCTTGGACCAAATAGTTAAAGAAAACTCAATATTTGGGATAATAATATTCCAAGGAAAGATATATGATTACCAATATTGTAAGGTTGATATATATATATATATAAATTATGTTTAGATTCATCTGTATAATTTATATTCCCTTAGTTATTTCTATTGGTATGTGATAATTAAAATTGTTTGGACACAATTTATTTAAGAGGAGAAAATTTAATATCCCAGGTTTTTAGGAAGAATATAATTTCCATAAACTATATGTTTACAATTATAAAATATTTTTTTCTATTAATTTAAAGTAATTGAAATATATTAGGTAAGAAATTCATACATGATATGGATTAAACTAACAACACTTTATTTTTTTCATAGTAAAATATTTCAAATAATAATATTAAACTAATTATTACACATCATGGATGATTATCTCGATTAAAGCTAAAAAAATAAAAGGAAAAAGTGAATTTAAAAGAATAATATATTTATAAAAATAATATCCCTTTTACCAATTTCACCTTTAAGAATCACCATTAGTGTAACAAAAATGACAGTGAGAAAGAATACCATGAAAGAAGAAAGCATGTTTTCAGATATAAAATGAAAACTATATAAATGGAAAATGAGAATGGAATAATTTTAGTAAGGTTATATATATATATATATAAATTACCATCATTGAAAATATGGTATGTAAGATCCCATATTTTTATAGGTACTCCTTTCTTTATATTTTGGTTCAAACAACCTAGATTTAAGTTGTATTTCATTTAAACTTTGGTTTTGAGACTTTTAACTTATTGGGTAATGTTTTTGAGTTTATGGGAGAAAAAAATGGAGAATAAATCTTATCATATGAAACCCATACAATGTGTTAATGGTTCTAGACAGACCCCAAGAACTTAATTCATAGCCTAAATTGTTCTAGGAAGACCCAATGAACTTAATTCATGACCTGAATGGTTCTGGACATACCCCATAAACATAATTCATGGCTTGAATTGTTCTTATTCTTGGACTAAATTTTTTTTACACCACATAAACTTAATTCATGACCTGAATTGTTAGGGTAAGACCCTATGAACTTAATTCACTTCCAGAATAGTAGTTAGAATCCATGAATTTAATTTACCCCCTAAATAGACCCAATTAATTTAATTCACCCCCTAAACAGGACATATGGATTTAATTAACATCCTAAATGGACCCCAATGAATCTAATTTACCCCCTCAATGGACCTCATGAAAATACAATCACACCTTGAATCAGTTTCACAACTTGTAATGGCCTTTTATGTTTTTTAATTTGAGGTGATAATTTTTTTTGGCTTATATGAGAATCATGGATTTTACAATGTGAATAGCATATTCACATCATGAGTTAGTTGTAACCAGTGCTATTTTAAAACCTCCAGTAGCCAGTGTCATGAATTTTGATAATGTGTAGCCTTGTTTCATTATATACCTTCCACATATGATCTCTATATAGTTCCTCTCCAATCCAGAAACTCATTTTGTTGGATCTTGGTGTTTTGGATCATGAGATTGAAGGTAAGACTTATGGTATCTCTTATCTTTCATGCTTCATTTGATTTTAATTGGGGAACCCTTGTTGGTATTACCTCTTTTCTCTATTTAATGAAAGGAAAGTAAATAAGATCATGGCCATAGATGTTGAGTAATTTTCTACATATACTCTACTTTTAAGGTAAGCGGTCTAGAACAACACCCTAAAAGACTATTCTTCACTAGTATGTGAAATAATTGTGATCAAACTAGAATTATTTTAATGAAACCTATATAATTGAATAAATCAATGTTTTTGATAATCACATTTCTTAAACCTCCTATGGATCTCATCGGGTCTATTGGCATTAATACTGTACTTGAGACCACATGAGAGGTAAGCCTACCCTTAGACCGATAGTGAATTGGAATATTTGGTAACATTAATTTTGGTATAACGTATGAATTTTATTGATTTTATTAGATTGAATCAATTTTACTAAAAACCGATTAGTTAAATTTTAATTGACTTGGCATATTAACTTTATGATTTGTGGTTATATTGGCATGTTAACAGTTTTTAAGCTAAATTGAAAACTGAAAAATAATTGTGTAAATTATTACGGTAATTCAAAACCTAATATTTTGTAATTTAAATGGATATAAAAATACTAATTTGATGAATTGATCATTTTGTATTAAGATGACATATCTAGTATACTTTATACTTGGCCATGTGAATTGATTTTTCAGATTCTGTCCTGGTATGACACTGTTGTGATTGATGCATGGGGTGGTAATTTACATGAAATGTTGAATTTTGTACTGTTATGATTTATGCTAGTGATTAGTGTCTGAAGGAATCATATGTTACACATGAGTGTAAGATGATTGGTTTTGACCTCCGAATGAGGGTGTGATGTATAATATTCGATACTTCTTGAGGGTAAGATTTACAGGGTACAAATTACATGAGGGTGAGATGCACAGTTAGTAGATTACTTAGAGTGAGATTCTTGATCACCTGAGGGATGAGATCATGTTTTCATGATATGTTATGTGTGATTTATCCTCAATAGGATAATATTCAATGGATTTCGGTAACGCACCTTGATACAGGAGGATCAACCCTAAGACTGTGATATCTGAAATTATGCCAAAATTAGGTTTGGATGACCTTGACTGTTATCCTAGTACTTGAGGGCCAGTGGTTTTATTTTATAATAGTATTAATTTATTAAATTAATTATCATGTTTATAAATTTATTACATGAACTATATACTCAAACAGGATTTGTTTAGACTTGGGGGTGTTGACCTATTGAGTTGTACTCACACCCTGTTTGGGCCACCGTTTGGTACCCAGGATGATTTCATGGATGCAGGTATGGAAAAGGGTAAGGTGCCCTGTGTTGGTTGATTTATTACTAGATGGGTTAGAGTTTAGATACAATATTGACATGGGGATCATGAATAAGTATTTTTTATTATTTATATTTTTTACCTAGTCTTACATTTGTATAAATTATATCATGTCATTTAGTTACATTCATCAAATCATTACATTATTTCCGTTATTATTGGATTGTTAATTTTTTCCTTTATCTTCTTGGTTGTATGTTTGAGTATTTATATATTATTTCCATTGTTATTTAAACTCTGTTCTAGAGGGTATAATCTCCCCAATATATTCATCACACCCTCATTTCTAGTCAGTATCCTCTAGAATATAGGGAGGCACACCCGTGATCATGTATACAACTTAGATCAGTCTCACGAGGGAGCACCAGGTCGGGACATTACAATGTGCTATTTGAGATTTAGATTTATTTTTTGTTACTTTATTATTTGGTAATGTTATAAAGGAAACTAGGATGTTTCTAGGCATAGTAGTTATATCATTCATGAGGGAAAAATCGAGTTCCCAGGGATGGGATTGTTTTTCATGCTATTCACTTTTTTCTGTTTTGATGTCATTTCACCTTAGGTGATTCACTTGTTGAGTGATATTACCATTTATTGATATTTTACTCCTGGGATGGTATTTAATAAGATGAGAATACATGCATAATTATAATCACACAGGGATATATTTTGGAAAGCATTGATCATTCTAGGGACACATTTATTACATGTGACATAACTACCCATATGAACTGTAAAAGGAAAATCCCTTGATATACCTGGTATAAGATATGGAAGAAACTATTATGTTATGCCAATTTACCTATTAAGAAAAGTTTAGAGGAACCTTGAGCTATTATTTCTCTATAATTTTCACCTGTTTAGGTTGTCCTTATTGTGAAACCTATGTTTGAATAAGCGTTTTGATCATTTTAGATAAAATTCCTCCTCATCATCTTCAGATCAAGTGTTAGGAGTGGAAATTAGCATGCTCATAATGAGGATGAGCTGGAAATTACTACAACTTTAGATAATTAGATGGATGATTGGATCTATGTCATCATCCTAATGGTCATGTAATAAATGGATGTGAATATTATTCAACCATACCTTTGATATTTGATTTGACAATAGAGTTACGACTATAGAATCCTCCTACATTCACTAGGGTGGGAGGAACCCAAGAAGATAAGCTCTATATTGAGTTATTCATGATGGTCTTTAATAATATTGAAACACCCATGGATATGAGGGTCAATATTTCTACATACATACTTCAAGGACCAACTAAGAGTTGGTGGGATATTTTATAACAATTTGGTTATAAAGAGGAGTTATCCTGGAAGGAATTCGAGGTGAAGTTCAGGGGACACTTACAAGTAGAGAGATTGATGAATGTGACAGATCACGAGTTTATACACCTGAAATAAGAGTAAATTTTAGTGGTGGACTATTCTATATGATTCATTAACCTACAAAATTTTTCTTCTATCCATGGTAGTTGATGAGGTCACAAGGGAGATACATTTTTAGTATGAGATTCACAATGAGATCAGGTCATATGTAAACATTCTTTGCCTGAGAAGCTTTATGGATGTGATGAATCAGGATCTAATCATAGAAGGGAATCTAAGATATGACTCAATATGTGTCTAGGTAGTTTTATTAGGGTGATTTAGGAACTCTTATTCTGGTGGAAAGAAGCACCGCCATAATATTTATCACCAGGGTAACAACGGATAGAGTAGCTAGGGGAGAAGACTTCTTCTATAAGATCATGAATCAATATAGTGATTTTAGTGTATCAGGGTGGGCTAAAGTCAACCAAAGTGACCCTATACTATATTGGAGTTCCATGATTGTGTAAGGTTCAACCATCTATAGAAGTTTTATAGAAACTTTCCGTAGTAAAGAAGTGGAAAGGGGATCAAGACAAGCACCAAAGTCTAGAAGGGAATCAACTAACCCTCAATGGACTGGTAGCTGGAGCTCTACTAGAAATTTAGAATAAGGTACCCAAGTGATAGGGTGGTATTACCATACAAAAGGAGTGATATAGGGGATTCATACTGGAGCCTAGGGAAGAGGGGCAAGTTATTTTTTTGCTACATAGTTTATGCTGACTAGTATGGATGAATAACCTTCTACCGTCAGAGGTACGATTCTTGTATCATCCACCCTTGATTATATTTTTTTAATACAGGAGCATCACAATCCTTTTTTATTATCAATTTTAAAATGGATTAGGTTTGGTTGTGTAGATCTTGGATGGTGTTATAACAATCAACACACCATTGGGAGTGCAGTTAGAGGATATCAAATTTTTGTGAGGTATATCCTCTAGAAATTATTGGCCATTATTTTCATTAGGATATTTTTATGCTGGAAATATTAGGATTTAATTTAATTTTGGGTATGGATTGGCTATTTTTATATGAGGATCATATCAACTTCTATCATAGGAGAGTTACCTTTCTATTTCTAGAAGGGGGTAACTATACTCACCAGGGTGAGTGGGATCTTCAGGAGAGTCATGCAGAACCAATTCAATATAGATTGGATTTTTTTTCATGGATCAGATAGTTGGTCTTGATCTAGATGATGGTTAAATATTTCTAGATAATTTTCCTCTAGTTATAAATATTTTTTCACGATGTCTTTCCTAAATAGTTTTCTAGCTTAGCACCTGAGCGAGAGATCGAGTCCACGATAAAGTTGGTGTAGAAAGTTTCACTAATTTCTATCCATCCTTATAGGATTATAGAAACCAATGCTTATCATTAATTTATATTACATATTTTTTTATGAATATTCATTACACTACACAAACACATGCTTGAGGTCCATAACAGTTTATTACATTTAGAAACATGGAAACATAAACAACTTGTCTATAGGTGATCAACATCATCTCCCACTATGTTTTTCATAACAAGAATCCTTCATAGATATATAAAAAATAATACATATATTCATAACCTAGGGAAAGGAAACATATGAAATGGTGATCTCATAAGCTTATTAAGGGTAAACAAGGGAGATAAGTAAGCATAACATGAGCATAAGTGTATGAGGACATGATCATAATATTTGAAAACCATACGCTGCATATAAAATATCATAATCTTGAATCATGGTATAAATATTATAAGTTAATAATACATTAATAATAAGATAATGAAATAACATGATCCATGAAATCATAATATTAGAATAATACATGGATTTGTGACATACACATAATCATAGAAAATCATTACTATATTAGTCAGGGCTCATTTATAAGGCTATAATAGTGGGATGTGTTCACTCCATAAATCGTCATAGTAGTCAAGGTTCACTCCGAAGACCATCATAGTGGAAAACTCCCCTTACTGAACTAGGTTCTCTCCCTATTCTAGTCATATATATATCATGAGAGATAAATATTCACCCAATTCATTTGAGGGAGATACAACTCCTACTTGTCTCATAATGAAAACCATATTTATATATTCCATGAGATCATGAAACATTAACCATATCATAAACCATGAAATGAAATGGGTTTTATAAACATTTTATCATTTCGTAACATATAGAAAAGAGATAGGTTTCATAATCATTTCATCATAGCATAACTCGTGAAAAGAAGTGTCTTCCATAAGATTTTTATCACAGTATAACCCGTGGAAGATAAATGGGTTTCATAAACATGATGATATCATAAAAATAATCCATTTAGAGAGAAAAATTAGAATGGTATCCTTGGATAATATCCCCAGTAAGTTATATGTAGCATCAATAGATTTCATCTTATATTGAAAATGGTTTTGGTTGATCATTTAAAACATTTCTTGATGAATACCTCCTTTCCACTTTGAGAAGCACTTTTTAAAACATAAAACATTTTCGAAATAATTTAATTTTGATTTAAATTATTTTACATATATAAATTTCCCAAATATCAAGGAAAAAATTTTATTTGAAAATATATTTTATAACTTTTAATGGAATCTTGAAATCATTGAGTAGACATGAGAACATGAAATATTGTTTATGCTGTGCATGTTAGAAACAAATATTATTTTCATATTTTCCATAAAATCCAAACAGAAATTGATTGGAAAATGAAATGAATATTACATTCAAAATAATTTGTAAAAATTTCAAACATGGACAAAAATTTCTTTAATAAATCAATTAAATAATGTTAAAAACGTTTTTTAAAACATTTTTAGAAAACATTTTTTTGTAAGAAAAAAGGTTTTCGACTGAAGAGAGAAATAAAGAAGATTTTTATTCAAAAAGAAATTTTGAACTCTTGAGAATATAAATAGTGTAAAATGAAGGTAAAAAATTTATCCTACTGAAATAAATACAGGATAATAAAATTCATGACTTTCTTGATAGATGAATCATAATATTTTATCAACAAAAACATAATCATAAACAATCCTGATAACTAGTGATATTTGTTATCTTTTGAAACATAAACCCCATGGAATAGATATCATAAAATGGATATTTAAAACACAATAATTTTCAATATAAAAATAATAATATACTTTAATTGGAATTATATACACCACAGAAAAGAAATAGGTAGTGAATATGGAATGTGTCTCACAGAAGTAAAAAAGTGAGACATAAATCACTTACCTTAAGTCTTCAATTCCATTCCATAGGTTAAAACATTATGTATAATAAATAATTTTATTATAAATATATTATATAACTATATTTATATATATCAGAAAATATATTATTTTCTTATGACCTTTTATTACCTATTTATTAACAATTCTTTATTAAAGCAGCGTTTCGAGCAATAACTGATTTGTTTTTCATGTATGTTTTGATTTGTTATTATTGGACCTCTTAATCTTATCATGATTTAATAATATATATAATTTAATACATGATATAAATATTATATATATTCATTATATATTTATTTATATCTATCCATAAAAGATAGATATTGAAAATGAAATACATCGTTCATGGAGGTGGTAGGTCGTACGTACACATGAAAATTGTTTTCATTTTATTGATGTATTGAAATTAATAAAGTTAAATGATATATTATAATTAAAAAATCATTTTTATTTAATATATATTTAATATATTCATTTAAATAATCCTTAATACCTTCCATTTAAAGTGTGAACAAATTGCATCGCTTCGCGAGGCAGTAGTCTATTGTACACACGAGCGACATTATCGTATTCCCAAAAAATAGAAATAATGAAGATATGTGTGATATAATAATTATATTAGAATAATAATATAATAAATATCATATATAAACAAAAAATCCATAATTATGTCCAATCATGAGAACCGGTATTAAAAAAAACAAATAAGATCGGTTTGCAAGGCGGTAGTCCGTCGTACACATGAATGATGATTTCGTAACCCATTTGATGAAGTAGAGATGGTTATAGTTAATCAAATTAACATAAAAATATACTAGTATATGTAATATTTTTATATATAATAATGTTATAATAATTATTTATGGAGGTGGAGGAATAAATAAAACAAAAACGATTGTTGATGAACGTTACCTCTTCTTCAGGTATCCTCCTTAGGTTTTCATAAAAAGCCTTCATTGATTGGATTTTTGTAAAAAATAAGGCTTATAGGATTATAGGAGGGTATTTGGGAATTTATTTATATAGGTATTGGTGGAACCAAATTGTTTTAAAGGCATTAAGAGGAGAGGATAGGGGTGACCTTTTATAAGTGAGGTGAGTAGCACACTTGTAATTTTTTGAAAAGATTCAATCATATCCACGATTTTATCAATAAAAAGGCTCCAAAATGGGCCATTATCTAACCTATAACATATAATTTGGAAATATATCCCTCCAATGTGGTTTGAAAAAGTTTTGGGTCATTTTTTACACTTATCTTTTTAGTTTAACCACCGGTAAAACCATATTTACATTAACCGTGGTAAATAATTTTTTACTATTTCTAATATTAAATTTGGCCAAAAATTAATTTGAATTTATTATATAATAAATATTATTATGATTCGAAATATTTAATTAATTTTTCCAAATTCTACTCACAAAATTGGAAAATTTTAATTTACGAATAATCCCATAGACGCAACGAAAATGCAGGTTTTTAAAGAGAAAATGTTCAAAATGTTTTTATATAAGAATTAAGTATAAAATTGATTAAAATGACCTAAATTATATTAATTTATGTAAAATTTAACTAATTTTACTTTAAAATCAATTTAAAATATAATTTAACTTTATAATTAAATTAAAAGAACAAAACGTTTTCAATTAAAATTCAATATTATTCACTAAAAAATTAAAATTTTTAAAAAATTCACAAAAAATCACCCTAAGATAATTTTGAAAAGTTGATTTAAAAAATAAATTTTATTTTATAAACTTAATTTTCAAAAATTTTAAAAAAATATTTTATTAATTTTCACAGAAAGAAAGAAATGTCATTTTTTGAGAAAATAGTATTTTCAAAACATATAAAGTCTTTATCGAAAATTCAGTACATTTTTAAATATTTTTTATTGATATAAAACCATTATAAATAATATTTAATAATTATTTATTACAATTCATATCTTTGAGTTTAATGGATAGTTTATAATGATCATGTTTAAATAATTATATTAATAATATATAGCAGTTTTGTTAAAACTTAGCGTGTAACACAAGATAACCTAGTGTTTCATGTACCATAAGATTAACTTGGTGTTGTGTGTAATGAAATGTATCAATGAAATTTAATTTATTAAAAAATCACAAAAAATCAAGGCATTGCATTCTACCCCCTTAAAATTAAAATTTCCCTCGAAATTCATCACTCTGATACAAACAAATGAGGTTAATTCTGCCTCATAATATCCTCAAGTTCCCACATAGCTTCCTAAAACTAGTGGTTTTACCACAAAACATTGAGTAGTTGAGTGGTCTTGTTTCATAGAACTTTCTCTATACAATCTAGAATCTCTACTAGTTGTTCCTTATAAAAAAATATCTTGTTGTAGTGGTATGACCTATGAGTTCAGTACATGTGAAGGGTCAAGTATGTACTTCCTACGAAGAGATATATGGAACACGTTGTGGACTTGACATAGGTTTTTTTGGATATGCCTTCTGATAGGCTACCATCCTGATATGATCAATAATTTCAAAGGGACTGATCTACCTAGGGCTTAGTCTCCCTTTCTTCTCAAATCTCATAACCATATTCCATGGATAAATTATTAGAAAAACCTTGTTTCAACTTCAAATTATAGACCACATCAGATATTGACAGTATAAATTTTATATCAACTCTGAGCATCCTTTATGTGCTGCTGAATTTCTCAAACCTTCTCTCCATTTCTTCATCTATCTCAAGACCCAATAGATTTATTTCTCCAACTTCATTCCAGCACATTGTAGTTATAAATTTCTTTCCATATAGGGATTCATAAAGAGACATTTGAATTATTTAATGAAAACTATTGTTGTAAGAAAACTCAACTATAGTAAGGTGTTGATCCTAAGAAAATTTGAAATACAAAGAACAAGATCTCAACATGTCCTCAATGGTTTGAATTGTTATTTCAAAATAACCAAATGTTTGAGGATTATATGCGTTGATGAAACTAAACTTTATATTAAGAGCTTACTGAAGAATTTTCTAGAACTTTGAGGTAAATCTCATATCCCAATTAAAAATAATATAATGTGGTACTCTATGAAACCTTACCACTTTCTTAATGTATATCTTGGAAATCTAATCTAGCGATATTTCTTCTCTGATAATGATGAAGTGTGTTTTATTAGTAAGGTGATCGACTAAAACCCATATAACATTATTCCCATTAGACATTTTGGGGAGTGCAATGACAAGATCCATGGTGATGTTTTCCCATTTCAATTCTATTATCAGTAATGTATGTAACATCCCCTTATAATTTTTTCTTTCAACCTTAAATTTCTGAAATATCTAGGACTGAGATACAAAATCTGTGATATCGCTTTTCATGTCATCGAACTAGAATTACTCTATTAAATATCTACACATCTTCATACTTCCTGAATGAATAGAGAAATAACAATTATGATCTTCCTCTAACAACTCTTTCTTCAAATTCGGTATGTATGGAATGTATACATGGTTCCCGAACCTTATTATTCCATCATGATCAAGGTTAAAATGAGGAACATTAATAAACTTTTTTTGCATATATACATCTTTATTTTTCACTTATTTAATCATCACTTTGATAGATTTATTAACATTAAATTGAGTAAGATAATATTTTCACCCTTCAGGATTTATAGATCCATCCTTTTCAAATCCAAAAATATTGGATCTTTTTTTATCCTCATATTGGATAATCTAGCATGATGCTTTCAAGTCAAAGCATCATACACCTAGTTCTCTTTCTCAGGGTGGTAATGTATTGACTAGTCATAATATTTAATTAGTTTCTTTAACACATATTCAACCCCTTATATGTAAATATATACTTTAAAATTTTATGATTGGTATATATATCACACTTTTACCCATAAAGATAATTCCTTTATATATTTAATGAAAAAATTATCACAGCTAACTCCAAATCATGTGTTGGGTAATTTTGAACATGAATCTTCAATTATCATGAGAAATAAGGTATAATCATGTCATTTTTCATAAGAAAACATCTCAATGCCTTCATGGATGCATCACTATAGATTGAAAGCCCTTCTCTGCTATAGGGTAATGTAAGAATAGGTGCGATGACTAATATTCTCTTCAATTCCTTGAAATTTTATTCACATTCATCTATCCAGAAAAACTTGGCTCCCTTATGAGTTAACATGGTCATAGGATTATATAGTAATGAGAAATTATCCAAAACCATTGATAATATCTGACTAAACCAAGAAAAATGTAGATCTCATTCACTATAGTTGGTCTGGGTCAATATTCAATAGCCACTGTCTTTGATGGATCTACTAATATACCCTATCTTGAGATTATATGACCCAAAAATGAACCATTTTCATCCCAAATTCACACATTGTAAATTTTTCATATAGTTTCTCATTTATTAGGGTCTTTAGTATAATTCTCAAGTGATCTTCATTACCATACTTTCTATTTGAGTAAATAAGAATATCATCTGAAAAGACTACTCCAAACTGATCAAGGAAATATCTAAAGACTCTATTCATTAAATCCATAAAGATAATGAGGGAATTAGTAAGTCCAAATGGAATCACTATTTATTCATAGTTTCAATACCTTATATGAAATTATTTCTTAGGTATATCCTCTTAATTTACCCTCAATTGATGATATCCTGAATAAAGGTAAATCTTAGAAAATTAATGAGCTCCATGTAGTTGATAAAACAAGTCATCAATACAAGGAAAGGGTTACTTGTTCTTAATTGTGATCTTGTTCAGATTCCAATAGTCAATACAGAGTCTCATTGATACATATTTTTTTTTAACAAAAGGAACATGTGCACCCCAACGTGAAAAACTTGCTAAATGAATTCCTTGTCAAGGTTTTCCTAGAGTTTCTTTTTCAATTCTTGAAACCCAATCGTGACTATTCTATTGAGAGTATTTGAAATTAGTGTGGAACCAGGTATGAGTTCTATTAACAACTAAAATTCACGTTTTTTTGGAAGGCTAGGAAACTCTTTTCGAAAGACATCAAAAAATTCCCATACAATAGTCATATGATCAATGTTGAGTTTATCCCTCACCATATGAGATTAAAAAAACCTTCTAAATGGGATTAAAACCCATACAATTGATGTGATATCCATTATAAGTTTTTACTTATCATCAAATTGATAAACAATCATAGGTTATTTGGGAATATAAAACATGACTTCCCTTTCTTGAAAATTGATGTGAGATTTTTGTAGATGAATCCAATTAATTCCTAATATAACATATAATTCAACTAGAGAAAGAATGATGAGATTTTCAGTAAGCACATTCTCATCAACATCAACCAATGAGGAATCACAGACTTGAGATGAGATTGTCATACCGTTAATGATTTTTACTGCTAATTATAAATCTAATCATTTGGGTGGAATCTTGATACCCTTAGAAAATTATTCAGATATAAAATAATGGGTATATACAAAGTAAAATCAGAGATTATCATTTCTATATTAGAAGGTAAGTATACATTTTCACCATGTCATTATCGCACCCCTCATCAGAAATAGTGATCACATGAGATTTCCCTTTTTTCTTGAATTAAGAGGTTTTTAATATCTATCATCATCACTTACCTTTGTATTTGGGAATTGGTTAGCATAATTCTCATATTCCTTGCATTTGAAACACTAGAGTGTGGGTGGTTTATTTTGTGCAGCTTTCTCTCTATTCGCATCATTAACTACCTTATTCCCATGACTTCTATAACCGATTTCTAGATGACCATACCTTCCACACTTAAAACATTTAACATTACCCTTAAGTATATTTCCTCTATGTTTATCCCCACACTTTGATCATAAGGTTAAGATAATATTCTTCTCTCCATGGTTCTTATATTTTCCTTTGAATTCCATTTTTCTCTTCTTATCAAAACCATGAGATTGATATATCACTTAAACCTCCATTTACACCTTTGTAATGCATAGAACAATATATCCCTAGATACTGAAGTCTCTTATGGAAATCACCCTTTATAGACTTGGTTTTAAGCCACCAAATAATTAATCAACCTTACTTTCAGGTTGTATGATAATACCAAAAGCGTACGACACAAGTCTTGAAAAATTTTCCTCATAGGTACTAGTGAATTAATTATCCTATTGCTTTAACTCATGGAACACCCTCTACGAATTTGTATAAAGAATACGAGGAAAGTAATATTTATGAAATATGTTCTTGAACTCATAAAAATCCATGGAGTCAATTTCATAATGTTTCCTAGTATTATTGATAAGAGTCCACCATTGACTTTCTTCACCTTTCAAATGGTAGAAAACTGAAATGAATTTTTCATATTATGAACACTAGAGAATAGAAAATATATTTTTAGTGGTACTGATCCATTTCTCAGAAACTAGAAGATAATTTGTTATAATGAAGGAAGTAGAACATTTCCTCATGAAGGACTCAACATATTATTGTTCCCTTATTTGTTCATTTAAAAGTACAACATGATTCATAGCTTGAGAAAATTGTGAGAGCATAGAAATGAGATTTTTAATTCAAGATACCATATTTTATGGATTCTTGGGAGGACAATCATTTAATTTTAATTTGAACGCAGTGTTAACATGGTTTCTTTTGGTTCCAACCATTAACTAAAACAAAAAAATATAGTTTGAGAAACAATAATCATGATGGGAACCCCATAATCATAAACAATCACTTATAATATGTATAAATCATGACACCTTATTTAATATATAACACCTTAGGTTTATAATAGGTCATTCATAGTCATCATCTATTTAAATTCTTCATGATGGTTCTTAAAGAGTGTGTGAATTTACAAAGCATATCCACCGGGAGTGTCAAACCAGGTGTGCAAAAAGGATCATTTTCATGCATCAAGTAATGATCAAGTCTAGCTTAATGAACCCTTTTTAGAGTTATTACCCCTAGGTACATATGTTCTAGAGCCACATCCACTTGTAGTATCCAAACATGGATGTAATTTCTTTGAAACCACACTCTCTATCCTTTACCAAAATTCTAGGACATTGTCCTAAACTTTGACTCATCCTTAGACTTATACATAAAGAATATCTAGAAATATCCTTAGAAATATACCTAGGGATCCCACTAAAGGTTTATCATTCTAGTTTCCAAAGGTTAACTAAATGTATCCTCTAATACCAACTATATCAACCCAAGATTATCATACATTTTGATGAATATTCATTGCATTACATAAACACACTCGAGGACCGTAATATTTTAGTTCCTTTAGAAACTTGGAAATATAAACAACTAGTCCATAGGTAAAATACGTCATCTCCCACTATATTCTTAATAACTATCAACCTTCTTTGAAATATCATACATAATACATATCTTCATAATCTAGAGAAATAATACATAATAAATGGTGATATCATATGCTCAGTAAGGGTAAAAAAGGAAGAAACATAAGCATAACATGAGCATATGGGTATGAGGACATGTACATAACATTTTAAAACCTCACCATGTATATGAAATATCATAATATTGAATCATGACATAAATATTAGTGGTTATTATGACATGAATCATAATATAATCAAAGAACATGAGACATTAAAGCATAAAATTGATATAAGAAATAGATTTTTGGCATATACATAAGCAAAGAAAACCATTTCCATATTATTCAAGGATAATTTCAAAGGATGTTACAGTTGAACGAGTTCACTCCCCAAACCATAATAGTAGTCAATGTTCACTCCCAAGACCATCATAACAAACAAATTCCCTTAATGGACCGTGTTTACTCCCCATTCTAATATTGTCTATCTTATGAGATATAAATCCTTACCCAATGTATTGGAGAGGGATATAGGTCCTAGCTATCTCATAAAGAAAACTATATTTATGTGTTCCATGAGATCATAAAACATTAATCATATCATAACACATAAAATGAAATAGGTTTCATAAATATTTCATAATATCATAACCTATGGAAAAGATCCAAGTTTCATAATAATTTCATTATAACATAACCCATGAAAATAATAAGGTTTCATAATAGTTTTATAATTATTTAACTCATGGAATAGAAATGAGTTTCATAAACATCATGTCATCATAAATATAAACAATTCAAAGAAAGAATAATAATTGTATAATTGGACTGTATCCTCAGTAAGGAATTGGTAACATCAACAGATGTCATTTTAGATGTAAAATTATTCTGATCAACCATTTAACAAAATTTTTGAGAAAGATATCCTTTCCTCTTTTAAAAACAATTTTTAAAACATGAAAACCTTCAAAATCCTTTTCATTTTGAAATCATTTATTTAAAATCTATAAATATCCCAAATATTAAGGAAAACATTTTGTTTGAAAAGTGATTTGAAAAATTATAAGGGAAGCTTAAAATCATAGAGTGGTCATGACATTGGGAAATACTGTTCATGTTGGGAATGTTAAAAATAAAGATTCTTTTCATATTTTGAGTAAAATATAAATGGATTTTTTTTAAAATGACATAAATATTCCTTTAAAAAAATTTAAAAAGGAAAAACATGGATAAAATGTATTTTAAAAGTTAATTTTTTTTTAATTTTAAAAACATTTTTTGAATTTTTTTTTATAAAGAATGGTTTTGTAATAAAAAAGGTTTCCATCCTAAGAGAGAAAAAAAGATTTTTTTTATTAAAAACGTTATTTTAAACTATTGATTACATAAAGAGAAGAAAATGAAGGGAAAAAATGTATCCTAATGACATAGAAAGAGGTGATTAAAATTAATTAATTTATTGATATATGGATCATAATATTTTATCATCTGAAATATAATAATAAACAATCCCGATAAATGATGAGATTACAACATAAAATAATTAAAACTTTAAACTTTAAATCATAAACCCCATTAATTAATAACATAAAATGAGACTTAAAATATAATTTGTATAAATAAATTCATGATATCACTTGTCAAAGGTGATATATATACACCTCATGAAATAATATGTGTGCATAACATAACATACGTTTCAAAGAAGACAAATTTTGGCAAAAATATCTTACTGATTTGTAAACTTTTGAACCATAAAACCCATGGAAGAGAGATCCTAAAATTGATATGTAAAAAGAAATAATTTTCAGGATAATAATCATAATATACATTCATGGGTACTATATACACCACTTAATAGAAGTAGGTGGTGAATATGGCATGTGTCTCATGAAATTAAAAGTGAGACATAAATATTTTGCCTTAAGTCTTGAATTCCACCACACACATTCAAAAATCTTGTATAATAAATAAACATTTATTATAAATATATTATATAATCATATATTATATATATCATTTCATATATTATTTTCTTATGACCATGTATTACCCATTTATTAACAATTCTATGTTAATGTCACATTTCGGGCAATAACTACTTTGTTTTTTGTGTCTGTTTTTATTTGTTATTTTTAGTCCTATTACATGATCATGATTTCATAATATAAAAAATTTAAACAATTATATAAATATAATATATATTCAGTATATATTTATTTATATTAATCAATAAAAGATATAGATTGAAAATGAAATACACTATTCATGGAGACGGTATGTCGTACGTACGCATGGACGATGTTTCCATTTTCTAAATGTATTGAAGGAAAGAAAGGTAAATGATATATTATCATTGTATAATAATTTATATTCCATATATATCACATATTTTTATTAAAATCATCCTTAACACCTTCCATTTAAAGTATGAATGAATCACATCACTTCGCAAGGAAGTAGTTTTCCATACACACGAGCAACATTATCGTATTCCCAAAAAATGGAAATAATGAAGGCATGCCTGATAAAATAATTAAATAAGAATAATAAGATAATAAATATAATTTATAAATAATAAATATATCATTACTTTTAACTTTGATAGGTGGAAATTGAAAATCAAATGACATCAGTTCACGAGGTGGTAGTACGTCATACGCACAAATGATGATTTTGTAACCCATTTAATATAAGTGGATATGGTTTCAGGTCATGAACATAACATAAAAACATATTATTATATAGAATATACTAATATTATTCTATAATCATAGTATAATTTTCATGAACCCCTCCCCAAAAAGTGTACCCCTCCTGGGCCGGTAATGTGAGAATGGAGATAATGACCCCCGAGTCCCGCCTCTAGTAGGCCCCGGGTTGGTGACTAGCACTGAGGGTATAGTAAACACACAAATGGGAGGCATTACCCTCTAAGAGAACACATGCGGAAGAGGTAGATAAGATAGAAACCAACAAACTCAAACTCAACCAGTAAAATGAAAGAAATCCCAAGTGCACTTATGTAATGTCATGCAAAAGTACTACAACTGAAAGGGGAAAATAGAAAGTACCAAAAGAAAGTAAAAACAACAACAAACACAAGCCCGAATAGCTCCTGCAACCCCAAGATAGTAAACACCGGCCTGATCTCCAACCTGATCCAAGTAACCTAAAAAACTGTTTATATATAAATAGGGTGAGTATAACAGTATACTCAGTAGGATCCTCCCAGAAGACTCTTGTGAAAAAGTAAAGAAAGAATGCTAAAGCACAGTGAACAACAAGTGAAACTAACTCATCACCTAAATAGGTATACTAAGTTCCCAACCTCACCAGGGATAATCTCACCAAGTAACACATACAAGAATATATCATATAATAAAGAATATCAAGGGTACCCCACTACTACTTCCCCACTGTTTTGCCGCTTTACCCCAATGTTGCACGTCCTGAGCATCTCTCTCCAAAAAGGCTTGCCCACAGACACCTTGGCAAAGCACCACAACATGAACCTCATGCAACAAAACCACAACGTCCATGTAAGAAACATAACCAGGTAGTTTCCAGGATCCACCACATCTTTCATAACATATATCATACGTCAGGTATTATACCTCAAGCCATTACAGCCCATACACCGAGTAAGGATCCTCAAGACATCACAACCTATACACGTTACACCTATAGTAGTCCATAGAAAACTATATCCATAATATATGTGTGTGAATAACCACAAGACATTACAGCCCTCTACAGACATATATGGGGAAAAATAACTAATGTGCCTGCCAGCACAGGTAACTACCAAGAGAAGAGACCGGGGCCAAAGGGGGTAGTCAGCCATCCATCCTCCCACCGGAATGTTGGGGAAAACACCCCCCATGGCTTAGAATCCCTGGGGTGACAGTTACCCTTACTAACAGGGTGGAGTATCATATAGAAACACAAAAAGTACAGGATATACTATATCTCACAACCACACTATGGGCATAACCTAGTCTTAAACACAACTGCAGCTAATGTCTCTCAGACTCTGGGCTGCTACTTCTACGACTAGGTATCCTATAGGCACAAAAAACATTTAAATAGATTTATTAGATTACTTCATTCCCTTTTTATCAGTTCCACTTTACGTTAATTAATTCTTTAAACATTAATTAACCATTAACAATTCCACATTAAATTTCATTAGCATCACACCCAAAGTCCTCTATACCTTTAAAATTACAACCTCATCATTATGTTATAGCAAACTCCAACCCCATGGGTTAACACCATTTATTCAAATATTCATTACAGAATTACTTTCCCATATTCCCAGGAATTCTAGAAAAACATTCTATGCTACTAAACACAAGGGGGCTCAACACGGTGAGTATATGTAATACCTGTCAAGTCTTTGCCACTTATAGCAAGAGCATATACCCATCCTCCCTTGAGAAGCTAAACATAGAAATCAAGTGGCATCCCACGCGTGTCTTCTCCTCTTTTGGAAGAAGGTTAAGTAAGACCAGCTTCTTTGAGCATCAGGGAAAAGTAAATAAGATAAACAACCAATAAGAATCATCAAGCTTCCAATAATCACATCCATCCCATTCTGTCATCCCTGGTGTCCTCCCCGACACCCACATGCATAAACCGATGCATCTCTCTACTCTAGGTGTCATCTTCCACCACAACCAAAAGACTCCATGCCCCCACATATCACAACGACCATCCATGATCACATCACAGAACAAGAAGCAGGAAAACAAACATCACATCAATTAGGCTCTAGGCCCTTTAACAATTAAGAGGGTAACTCATAACCCTTTAAGGAATTATCAAAAAAATAGTTCTTTAATCCATCTTGAATTAACAGATTTTTTATTCGTAGGTTCCAAATTTAGGAAGCCTAATCTGTAAGATATCACAATTAATTAAATATGCTTACTACGCCAATTTGATTAACATCAAATTACAACATGAACCAGATTTGTTTATATGCCTCTTTATCTTTAGCCAAACAATTATCAATTAATCCCAATTTACGTTCTTTACCAATTTCCATCAATAACGAACAGCTCATCAATGCAATCACAGATATCACACTATCTAGAAAAACAAGGGGCAATAACATACGATCTATATCAATTTATTTATCCACTTCAAATATTTATTATGTCAATTCCATTGTCATCCAGTGGGATAAAACATGCTAACGATATAGTTTCACATAAAATAAGTGAGAAGCAATGAATCCCCTGCCTCAAACAATTCTTGACGTTCTTTATCCACACAATGGGTCACGATCCTCATCTCGCGACAACTGCATCCACCCTTAGATGCCGCGGCACGACCGCACCAACCAAAACCCAAGAAAACATTATTAGAAGTATGGAGATTTCATGCCATAATATGGAAAGTATAAATAGGATAAGATGATCCTCAAAAGAACGAAGATAACACATAACTTATATCGAATATTGATCAATACTGCTTGGTTGTACCAAAATAGAGGGGAACCAATCCGAGGAGGAAAGCTTGATTGTGCAACTATGATGAGATGGAACAGGATGTTTGAGCATCTCACACCCAAGAACAAGGAGAATGAAATAGGGAGGAAGATATATCTTCCCTTTAGAAGATTTAATGGGGTGATGGTTTAAGATACACTTAATTTTCCATTAAAAACGGATCACATTAACCCACGTAGTTTGACCAAGTAAAAACATCCCGAGCCATAGGAATAATTAATATAGGAGTTATGGCCTTTGAATCAGCCTTAGAGTCCTTAAAATGAGGCTTTAAATGCATTTTACGTCAAAGGAAACGTCAAAGGGGAAAAACTGTAGGAAGATGGAAACATTGTACACCAAATTCAAAATTTGGAAAAGGAAATAAAGGCTGCTGTTAGAACCTCATTGGTTTGGAAACACTGTTCACTGAACCTCACTGATAGAACACTGTTCACCGATCCTCACCGATAGAACACTGTTCACCGAACCTCACTGATAGAACAGTGTTCACTGAACCTCACCGATAGAACACTGTTCACCGAACCTCACCGATAGAACACTGTTCACTAAACCTCATCGATAGAACACTATTCACTGAACCTCACCGATAGAACACTGTTCACTAAACCTCACTGATAGAACACTGTTCACTGAACCTCACTGATAGAACACTGTTCACTGAACCTCACCGATAGAACACTGTTCAGTGAACCTCACCGATAGAACACTATTCACTGAACCTCACCGATAGAACACTATTCACTGAACCTCACCGATAAAACACTGTTCACTGAACCTCACTGATAGAAAACTATTCACTGAACCTCACCGATAGAACACTGTTCACTGAAACTCACTAATAGAACACTATTTACTGAACCTCACTGATTGAACACTGTTCACTGAACCTCACCGATAGAAAACTGTTCACTGAACCTCACCGATAGAACACTATTCCCAGAACCTCACCGATACAACACTGTTCACTGAACCTCACCGTTAGAACACTATTCACTGATGGAACTGTTCACAAAATTGTAAATTTGGAAAAATAAAGAGAGTTTACTGTTAGAGGTTACTGATAGAACCGTTCACTGATGGAACTGTTCACATAATTGGAAATTTGGAAAAGGAAAGAGAGGTTACTGTTAGAGGTTACTGATAGAACTGTTCACCGATGGAACTGTTCACAGAATTGGAAAAATGGAAAAGTGTTGGGGATAAGCACCTTGACCGCTTGGAACACCTCAAACACCATATTTTTACAAAGGAATGGAACGAAGATGTAACACCCCGACCCCAGTTACCCGGAGTCGGTGCATTATTGCATAACATTGGCATGATCACAAAAGATCAAGTCTTGAAAGACCAATTAGTTTAGTAGCTTTGGAAACACTAGATACATTCATAAATGTTACATTAAATCATAAAGTGAAAAACTATAATAACAAAGTCTCCATAGTCCACACTCATATCCTCTTCTGACTATCCCTGCAAGTCATTCATAAAATACTTCTTCACATCTTGGAAAATATTAAAACATTGAAAGGGGTGAGCTCAGATGCTCAGTAAGGATAACAATATTGAGGAATCTTGCATAAATAAACATTAACATTTAAGGCAATGTATAACTAAAACAAAAGACTTTTTAAACTTGAACTTCAACATAATATGGAAAAAATAAAATTAAATAATTCCATTTACTTATTCACATGGATATTCTACTAGTCGAATAATCACATTCAATATCAATAACCACTTTCATAATGATAGAATGCATAATGCCAGACTATCATAACCATGTAGCCAAGGCCTCATGCCAAGACTACAAATAAGATTTTGTCAAGGCCTCGTGCCAAGACACAATTTTGTCTCATGAGACCTACCGATGCATCGAGGAGCTATAGCGGGCTCCACCCGTCACTTATTAAGTCTTATGCATTCCTCATATGAACAGGTTTAAATATATCATAAACCATAACATAATTGTATCACATAAAACGTGCATAAAGGAAACATAATATTTCCACACTTCAATCAATACAACACATTTATATAATAAAAACTTTATCAAAACCATTTTCAATACCAAAATAAAAGAAAAGTAAAACATGGTATTTATTTTTCTTTTAAAAAAAAGTTATGGCTTATAGAGGAAGCCGAAACTCAAATAATAGTCACGGCGGTGGAGAATTCGTTGTCGCCGCATACATAAGAAAAAATATTCCTTTTGTCATTTAGTAAAAACACTTCATATAAAAATATTCCTTTTGAATAAAAGTAAAAGTCAAAGGGGGTTTATACAGCTTATAAATTAAAGTTGTGTATAAAACCAAATATGCCTCAATGAAAGGAGATTAAGACGAAGTACTTACAAAGATAATTTTTAAAATAAATTAGGTCTATTATGTGTATTTACTATAAGTACACATAAATAAAGTAGAAATACAGGATAGAACATAATAATATCATGACATAATTTGAAAGTAGGAGATTAACCCAAAGAATGGAAATTGGGTTAAGAAATTCCCTTACCTCGTGTCCGACTTGACTCGACCACTCTTTAACCTCCTGAATAATAAAATATAGTTAATATATACTTTCTTAATAACCTCTTTCAATTTCATTATCCCTTTTATATCACTTATTACAATGTTACGAAAATTATGTAGTCATTTAAGTTAATAACGGTCGTTTTGTTGATCTTTGGTACTTGAGTCAAAAATAAACTTCTTATAATTACAAGTTTTTCTTGTGGTGAAATATCCATTATTTCCAGAATTATATTCATGATTTATATATCATATATATCATATATTTTCAGTATATACATGAATTTATAATATTACATAACATTTAGAGGTAAGAAATGAAATGCACCGTTCATGGAGACGGTAAGCCGTACGTACGCATGAACGCTACTTTCATTTATATGTCGTATTTAATGGAATGAAATTATAATTATATAAAGGTATGATATAATTACAATATAATATCATATATAACATCATTTAATCCATCCTTTATACATCCCACATGTGGAATTAACGATTCAAATCACTTTGAGGGGGCGGTAGTCCTCACTTTCTAAAATGAAATTATCGCGTTTACCCATAATGGAAATCATAAAGGTATGACAAAAATGAGAAATACAGAAGCATAAGAAAAATATGAACATAATATATACCATATATAAATACAGTGACATCTTAATGGACACCTTTGAAGGTGTTATATGAGTGTTGAACAATCATTGTTTCGTGAGGCAGAAACTCTCCATCCATAGAAACAGTATGTTATTTAACCATTAGATGTAGCTGTGTGTAAGTTTAGCTCAAATAATTATTATAAAAACATCCTAGTATATTTAATATACTTGTTTTGTTACAAAAGAAAGGAATAAAAAGAGTTTAAGGGGTTGGAGAAGCAAAATAAAACAAAATAACATAAGGGAAGACATTACCTTAAAATCGGGTAACTCTTTTTTGATTTGAGCCAAAGGCTTCCTTGGGAAGAATTATGCCCAAAGTGAGGCCTCTAAGAGTAATAGAGGGAAGTTGAGAGAGTATTTGGGCGGAGGTTGGCCGAGCCAAAAGTCTTTGAAGGTGTGAGTAAGGTGGTAGTGGTGGGGGCCTTTTATAAGAGGAGAGGAGGGGCACTCTTGGAAAGTCATGAAATGTTACTTTATTATATAATGAGTTTCGGATTTTAAAGGTCCCAAACTTATATATTTCGAGGAAAAGGTGATAAGGGTTCGAAATATACTCATCCAATAGGTTTTTGACAAGTGTAAGTATTATATTTTACATTATCTTTTTATTTTATTTATATCATTGATTAATGAGGTAATCGCTGCATCATCATGGTGTCATAAATAATTTAATTTATTTAATGTCTAAAAATTATAAAAAAAATATAATGATGTGGGAAATATTTTTATCTTTCTAATGAATATTTATAGTCAAACATATGACTTATATAACCCTATTTAAAAATTGTTTTAGTAAAACAACTCATGTTTGTGACATTTTTATTTTAACATTAAATAAAAAGTTTATAATGTCATTTTCCTACGAAAGTGGCTCCATGGGGTCCCCAAGTTGACCCATGGATTTTATTGGTCGGCCATGACTCATCCAATAGGGTTAAGACAAGTGTAAAGGTATTTTCATATTTTTATAATATCATTTTTACCTTAAATTTCACTAATTACCTTTAATCACGATTAATTAAACTTAAAAGTTACTATTCACCAAAAAATTATTTTAATCCCATTGAACCAAATTTTACTTCCTAATGACAAAAATGTATGTTGTATTTTTTAAAATCAAATCACAGAAGTGGTAATGTTTTATTTAAACGAAAAATCAGTTTTTTAACTACCACTTAGTGGTTTCACTATTCATCAAAAATTGAAGTTTTTCAGAACAATGCCAAAATTTTACCCTAAGATATAATTGATATTCTGAATTCAAAAATGATTTCTATTTTACAAAATTACAAACATATAAGTTGCATTAATTAATTTTATAATTAATTCCCGCTATCACAACAAATAGCGTGTTTTTAAGAAACAATATATATCCAAAGATTGACAATTGTTTATGTCCAATATCAAAGTGAAATTAATTCTAATGAACACAATTGGATAAAATGGTAAAAATATATTCTAATTATACTTTAAAACCACTCAATAGTATAATTTATTACTATAAATTATTTTGATTAAAAAATTTGTTTTTAAGTATTTTTCACTATTAATAAAAAATTGGAAGTTCTCCGAAAATTACAAAAAATTCAACTTAGGATAATTTTGATATTACAAATAAAAAAACGAAGTCCATTTGGCAAGATAAAATTTATAAAATTTCAAAAATTAGGTATTACTATTCATAAGGCTACTTTGACTGGTTGTGGTGTGTGTTAGAACTCGAAGTTGCGTACAACACACGCTACTGTATTATTTAAAGAGAAGTGTACCGTGGAAGCTTGGGGTGTTACATTCTCCCCTCCTTCAAATAATTTATTCCTTGAAATTTCATATAATATCATTGTATAAAAAGACTTGAGTGATTCTTCATCATAAGTTCCTCAGGTTCCCACATTACCTCCTCCATCTTATGGTTTCTCCATAGAACTTTTACCAGATGAGTCGTCTAGTTTCTCAGCACTTGTTCTATTGTATCAAGAATCCTGACAGGCTCTTCGCAATAAGACAGATCGGGTTCCAGTTCTAATTCTTCATAGGTGAGTACATGCATTGGGTCAGGCATGTATTTTCTCAATAGTGATACGTGGAATACATCATGATCTTTGGAGAGTCTTGGAGGAATTTCCAAATGGTAAGCTATAGCCCCAATTCGTTCTAGAATTTCGAAGGGTCCGATGTACCTGGGACACAATTTACCCTTCTTACCGAAACGTATAACTCCCTTCCATGGAGATACCTTCAAGAAAACATGATCTCCTACCTGAAATTCCAAATCCTTCCTTCGGTTATCGGCATAGCTCTTCTGCCTACTTTGAGCTTCTTTGATGTGGTTTTGGATTACTTTCACCTTTTCCATCGTTTCCTCCACCAGTTCTAGGCCTACAAGTTTTCTTTCATGAACATCATCCCAACAGGTTGGTGTGCGACATCTCTTTTCGTATAACGCTTCATATGGTGCCATCTGAATACTTGAATGGAAGATATTGTTATAGGAAAATTCTACCAAAGGTAAATATTTAACCCACATTCCTTGAAAGTCAAGTGAGCATGATCTCAACATGTCTTCTAAGGTTTGAATTGTTCTTTCTGATTTTCCATCTGTTTGAGGGTGGTAAGCAGTGCTCAAACGAAGTTCGGTATCCAAGGCCTTCTAAATAATTTTCCAGAATCTTGATGTAAAACGAGGATCACAATCCGAGACAATCGACAGGGGTACTCCATGAAGTCTCACAACTTCATTAATATATAGTCTTTCTAGACGTTCAAGTGGTAGATCTTCCCTTATATCAATAAAATGTGCTGACTTCGTGAGACGATCAACAATGACCCATATTGCGTCATTCCTTCTAGGAGTATTTGGTAGCCCCATGAAAAAATCCATCGTAACATTATCCCATTTCCACTCAGGTATGGGAAGAGGTTGCAATACTCCACCAGGCAGTTGCCTTCCAGCTTTCACTTGTTGACAAACCATACATCTTGACACAAAATCAGCAATCTCCTTCTTCATGTTGTCCCACCAAAAATGTCCATTTAAATCTCTATACATTTTGGTGCTCCCAGGGTGTATAGAGAAATTGGATCTCTGAGAATCATCCAACAATTCCCTCTTTAAATCAGGTATATCGGGAACACAAAGTCTCCTCCCAAATTTCAAAATTCTATCTTCATACACAAAGTCACTCAATCTCCCATCATTCACATCTTTAATCTTCTTTTTCAACTCTTCATTATTGTCCTGAGAACACATTATGCTTTCTATTAAAGATGGTTTGGCAACCATTTGAAATTTTTTTGATGTTTCACGCTCCATGGTGATACCCATATCCATCTTTACTAGATCCATGAAAATAGGATCCCTTTCCACTCTCATCATGTTCAAAACTCCAGGATCTTTTCTACTCAAAGCATATGCAACCTTATTTGACTTCCCTGGGTGGTAGTGTATCGTGCAATCATAATACTTGAGTAGTTCAAGCCATCGCCTTTGCCTCATGTTGAGTTCTTTTTCTGAGAAAATATATTTCAAACTCTTGTGATCGGTATATATCTCACATTTTTCACAATAGAGATAATGTCTCCATATCTTCAAGGAAAAGATTACAACATCTAACTCGAGATCATGAGTAGGATAGTTCTGCTCATGAATTTTTAGCTGTCGTGATGCATAGGCAATAACCCTATCATTCTGCATAAGGACACAACCAAGTCCTTTCATTGATGCATCACTATAAATAATGAACCCATCATTCCCTAATGATAGAGTCAATATAGGAGTGTTGACTAGTCTTCTCTTTATTTCTTCAAAACATTCTTCACACTCTTTTGTCCAAATTCAACCCCTTTACGTGTGAGCTTTGTTAATGGGTTAGCCAATCGGGCAAAATTCTGGACAAAACGTCGATAATAACCTGCCAAACCAATAAAGGTGCATACCTCAGTTATAATCGTCAGTGCTGGCCATTCTTGTATTGCCTTGGTCTTAGAAGGATCAACATAAATTCCATCCTTAGAGAAAATATGGCCAAGAAAAGAAATCTCCTAAAGCCATAATTCAAACTTTCTAAACTTCCCATATAATTCATGCCTTCTAAGAGTCTTCAAGATAATGCGCAAGTGATTTTTATGATCTTCGTAGCTTTTGGAGTATACCAAGATATCATCAATAAATACCACCACAAAATCATCAAGATATTCCTTGAAAACTCTATTCATTAGATCCATGAATATAGAGGGTGCATTAGTCAATCCTAAAGGAATTACTATAAACTCGTAATGCCCGTATCTTGTTCGAAATTCTGTCTTCGGAATGTCTTCCTTCTTCACACACAACTGATGGTATCCAGATCGAAGGTCAATCTTTGAAAAGTATTGAGCTTCATGCAATTGGTCAAATAAATCATCAATGCGAGGTAGGGGATACTTGTTCTTTATTGTTATATCATTGATCTCCCTATAGTCAACGCACAACCTCATAGATCCATCTTTCTTCTTAACAAAAAGGACAGGGGCTCCCCATGGAGAAACACTAGGGCGAATAAATCCCTTATTACTCAATTCCAATAGTTGTTTCTTTAGTTCAACTAATTCCACGGTGTCCATTCTATAAGGGGTCTTCGATATAGGCCTTGATCCAGGAATTAAATCAATGGAAAACTCAACTTCTCATTATGGAGGATGTCCAGGTAAATCTTCTGGAAACACATCTACATATTCTTTCACAATAGGTACATCCTCTATTTGAACATTAATTTCCTCACCATTAGTCATTTCATTCTCTTCCTCCCCAATAATTGAATTTAGTTGAGCTACTGGAGGTTGATCTAAATAAGAATTAGGTGGTGACGATTATGCTCTAAAAATAAGGTGTTCCTTATCATCATCATCAAAAATCATAACCTCCTTCTTCTTACAATAAATATTTGCATCATAGTCCGAAAGCCAATCCATACCGAGGATTACATCAAACTCAATCATAGGTATGATAATGAGATCAACGGATAAATAACAGTCATGTGCTCTAATGGGGACTGATTCAAAAAACTTTGTTGCAATAATACTTCCCTTAGGAGTTTTGACTGACAATTCTATTATTAAATCAAATTGGAAATATCTAATTTTCTTAGAAAACTGGGAAGATATGAAACAATGTGATGATCTAGAATCAAATAATGCATTTGATAAACTTGAGTAGACCATTAAATTACCTACCACCAGGTCTTTCGGAGCTTCAACCTTAACAGTGGTGCTAGCATAAGCTTGGCCTTGATCCCTTGGCCTCTTCTGAGGTAAGTTCCCCTGAAGCTTTGGACATTCATTTGCATATTGTCCCATCTTTCTACAATTATAGTATTCCACATTGACATCAACTTTCTTTCCCTTGAAATCATGATCTTGGTGGCCTTTTTCACCACACTTGTAACAAACTCTCATTCCCTTCAAGAAAGTACCAGGGTGTTTCTTCCTACATTTACTGCAGGACTGATATTCAAATTTTCCCTTCTTCCCCTTATTTCCATTTCTAGATTGATCAGAAGATCTCTTCTTTTCTTGCTTTGCTTTAAAGTCATAAGACTTAGAGAATTCATTTTCCATCTTGATAGCACATGAGACAATATCTTCGTACGAAGAGAAGGTTTGTGAGACTAATGCTTGACGGAGAAATGGTTTTAACCCATCAAATAAAAAATCAATCTTACTTCTTGGGTTATGTATATAATTTGCAGCATGCCTCGCTAACCTTGTAAAGTTAGCCTCATACTTTGCGACATTCTCATCCTCCTTCTGCCTCAGACTCAGAAATTGCCTTTCCATATCTGCTCGATGGTCATGTGGAAAGTATTTTTCTAAGAAAATTTCCTTAAACTCCCTCCATTCCATACTTGATACTTCTTCATCTTCCTTTGTGTTTTGAATCAGTGACCACCATTGATCGACATCTCCAGTGAGGCGGTAGACTTCCATGACAACCTTCTCCCTTTCGCTACTCCCCAAGGCGTGGAATATTTTCTCTAAGGATTTTATCCATTTCTCAGCTACTAATGGATTTGTACCCCCATTAAATGTATGCGGTTGTTTCCTCATGAAGTGGTCTAACATTGATCCTCCACATTGCGGATCAGGGTGCTCCATACGATTAAGGTTATTATTCATAACCTGAGTGAGTTGTCCCAGAATGGTAATAAGTTGATTAGCACCAGTTGTATCACCAGCTCCACAATAATTATCTTGAGCAGGAGGGAAATCCCTACACGGAGTGCGTGCATTGATACGGTTTCCATTCCTCCCACTAGGCACCATTTCTAAACAATGGCATAAACTAGATTAGTTTATGAATTAAAATACATAATTCCATACTTGTAAAACACTTAACATAAATTGAACTATTTATGGATATAATCCATAATCATAGAAATAAATGTTTTCTTTGTGGAATTATATACTCATAATACTTTCATAATGGTTTTTAAATAAAATGAGAATTATCCTAAGCATATCCCCTGGGAGTGTCGTAACCAAGAGTGCAGCAAGGCCCGTTGTCGTGCACCAGTTCCCGTTCGAGTCTATCTCAAAGCGGTGTTTTCAGGTTTTACCCCTAGGTACATCTGTGCCAGATCCGCCTCTACCTACTCGTATCCAGACAGAGATTTATTTCTTGAAAAACTCACAAAATCTCTATAATACCAAAATTTCTAGGAAGTTATTCTATACTAATCCTCAAAGTATATCTTTGGGCTATGTGCTCTAATCAGAGTTTATCTAAATCTAGCTTCCAAGGTTAGTACTAAACTGCCTCTGATACCAACTATAACACCTCAACCCCAGTTACCTAGATTCGGTGCATTGGCATGATCACAAAAGATCAAGTCTTGATAGACCGATTAGTTTAGTAGCCTTGGAAACAGTATATACATTCATAAATGTTACATTACATCATAAAGTGAAAAACTACAATAAAAAAGTCTCCATAGTCCACACTCATATCCTCTTCTGACCGTCCCTACAGGTCATTCATAAAATATTTCTTAACATCCTGGAAAATATTAAAGCATTGAAAGGGGTGAGCTCAGATGCTCAGTAAGGATAAAAATATTGCGGAAGCTTTCATAAATAAACATTAAAATTTAAGGCAATGTATAACTAAAACAAAAGCCTTTTTAAACTTGAACTTCAACATAATATGGAAAAAATAAAATTAAATAATGTCATTTACTTATTCACATGGATATTCTACTAGTCAAATAATCACATGCAATATCAATAACCACTTTCATAATGATGGAATGCATAATGTCAGACTATCATAACCACGTAGCCAAGGCCTCGTGCCAAGACTACAAATAAGATTTTGTCAAGGCCTCGTGCCAAGACACTAGTTTGTCTCATGAGACCTACCGATGAATCGAGGAGCTTTAGCGGGCTCCACCCGTCACTTATTAAGTCCAATGCATTCCTCATATGAACAGGTTTAAACATATCATAAACCATAACATAATTGTATCACATAAAATGTGCATAAAGGAAACATAATATTTACACACTTCAATCAATACAACACATTAATATAATAAAAACATTATCAAAACCATTTTCAATACCAAAATAAAATAAAAGTAAAACATGGTATTTATTTTTCTTTTAAAAAAAGTTATGGCTTATAGAGGAAGTCGAAACTCAAATAATAGTCACGACGGAGGAGAAGTCGTTGTCGCCACATACATAAGAAAAAACATTCCTTTTGTCGTTAGTAAAAACGCTTCATATAAAAATATTCCTTTTGAATAAAAGTAAAAGTCAAAGGGGTTTATACACCTTATAAATGAAATTTGTGTATAAAACCAAATATGCCTCAATGAAAGGAGATTGAGACGAAGTCCTTACAAAGATCATTTTTAAAATAAAATAGATCTATTATGTTTATTTAATATAAGTACACATAAAAAAATTACAAATACAGGATACAACAAAATAATATCATGACATAATTTGTAAGTAGGAGATTAACCCAAAGAATGGAAATTGGGTTAAGAAATTCCCTTACCTCATGTCCGACTTGACTCGACCGCTCTTTAACCTCCTGAATAATAAACTATAGTTAATATATAATTTCTTAAGAACCTATTTAAAGTTCATTATCCCTTTTATATCACTTATTACAATGTTACTAAAATTATGTAGTCATTTAAGTTAATAACGGTCGTTTTGTCGATCTTTGGTACTTGAGTCAAAAATAAACTTCTTATAATTACAAGTTGTTCTTGTGGTGAAATATCCATTATATCCAGAGTTATATTCATGATTTAGATATCATATATATCATATATATACAGTATATACATTAATTTATAATATTACATAACATTTAGAGGGTAACAAATGAAATTCACCGTTCATGGAGATGGTAAGTCGTACGTACGCATGAACGCTACTTTAATTTCTATTTCGTATTTAATGGAATGAAATTATAATTATATAAAGGTATGATATAATTCCAATATAATATCATATATAAAATCATTTACTACATCCTTTATACATCCCACATATGGAATTAACGATTCAAATCACTTTGAGGGGGCGGTAGTCCGCACTTCCTAAAATGAAATTATCGCGTTTACCCATAATGGAAATCATAAAGGTATGAAATAAATGAGAAATACAAAAGCATAAGAAAACTATAAACATAATATATATCATATATAAATACAGTTACATCTTAATGGCCACCATTGAAGGTGTTATATGAGTTTTGAACAATCATCGTTTCGTGAGGCAGAAACTCGCCATCCACAGAAACAGTATGTTCTTTAACCATTATATGTAGGTGTGTGTAAGTGTTGCTCGAATACTTCTTATAAAAACATCATAGTATATTTAATATACTTTTTTTGTTACAAAATAATGGAATAAAAAGAGTTTAAGGGGTTGGAGAAGCAAAATAAAACAAAATAACATAAGGGAAGACATTACCTTAAAATCAGGTAACTCTTTTTTGATTTGAGCCAAAGGATTATTTGGGAAGAATTATGCCCAAAGTGAGGCTTCTAGAAGTAAGAGAGGTAAGTTGAGAGAGTATTTTGGCAGAGGTTGGCTGAGCCAAAAGGATTTGAAGGTGTGAGTAAGGTGGTAGTGGTGGGGGCCTTTTATAAGAGGAGAGGAGGGGCACTCTTGGAAAGTCATGAAATGTTACTTTATTATATAATGAGTTTCAGATTTTAAAGGTCCCACACTTATATATTTCGAGGATAAGGTGACAAGGCTTCGCAATATATTCATCCAATAGGTTTTTGATAAGTGTAAGTCTTAGATTTTACATTATCTTTTTATTTTATTTAAATCATTAATTAATGAGGTAATTGCTGCATCATCATGGTGTCATAAATAATTTAATTTATTTAATGTCTAAAAATTATAAAAAAATATCATGATGTGGGAAATCTTCTAATATTTCTAATTAATATTTATATTCAAACATATGACTTGTATAACCCAATTTAAAAATTGTTTTAGTAAAACAACTCATGTTTGTGACATTTTTATTTTAACATTAAATAAAAAGTTTTTAATGTCATTTTCCTACCAAAGTGGCTCCATGGGGTCCTCAAGTTGACCCATGGATTTTCTTGGTCGTACATGACTCATCCAATAGGGGTAGGAGAAGTGTAAAGGTATTTTCATATTTTTATAATATCATTTTTACCTTAAATTTCACTAATTACCTTTAATCGCGATGAATTAAACTTAAAAGTTACTATTTACCAAAAAATTATTTTAATCCCATTGAACCATATTTTACTTGCTAATTAAAACCATGTATGTCGGATTTTTGAAAATCAAATCACAGAAGTGGTAATGTTTCAGTTAAATGAAAAATCAGTTTTTTAACTACTACTTAGTGGTTTCACTATTCATCAAAAATTGATGTTTTTCAGAACAATGCCAAAATTTCACCCTAAGCTATAATTGATATTCCGAATTCAAAAATGATGTCTATTTTACAAAATTCCAAACATATAAGTTTCATTAATTAATTTTATAATTAATTCCCACTGTCACAACAAATAGCGTGTTTTTAAGAAACAATATATATCAAAAGATTGACAATTGTTTATGTCCAATTTCAAAGTGAAATTAATTTTAATGAACACCATTGGATAAAAAGTTAAAAATATATTCTAATTATACTTTAAAACCAGTCAATATTATAATTTATCACTATAAATTATTTTGATTAAAAAAGTTGTTTTTAAGTATTTTTCACTATTCATAAAAAATTGGAAGTTCTCTGAAAATTACAAAAAATTCATCTTAGGATAATTTCGATATTCCGAATACAAAAACAAAGTCCATTTTGCAAGATAAAATTTATAAAATTTCAAAAATTAGGTATTACTATTCATAATGGCTACTTTGACTGGTTGTGGTGTATGTTAGAACTCGAAGTTGCGTACAACACACGCTACTGTATTATTCAAAGAGAAGTATACCGTTGAAGATTGGGGTGTTACAGAAGAGGTTCGAGCCATTAGAATAATAATAATTTAATTATGTGAAGGAATAAATAAAACAAAAAACCTCATTGATGAATGTTACCTCTTCTTCCGGTATCTTCTTTAGGTTTGCACTAAAATACTTTCTTGGTTGGATTTATTTTCAAACTAAGGCTTATAATATGAGATAAGGGTAGTTGGGACGTGATTTTTTATGGTATTTTCCAAACCAAAAGTGTTTATAGGTGTAATGAATAGATGATAGGGCGTGACATTTTATAAGTGAGGTGAGTGGCACTTTTGTAATTTTTTGAAAAGATTCAATCATAACAACATTTTTTCATGAAAAAATCCTAAAAAACTATCCATTATCAAAAATAGAAGATATAATGTGTAAATATGGAAAAAATTGGTTTTAGATAAATATTTTTTTATTTTTACCCTTATCTTTTTAGTTTACCCCCAGTAAAACCATTTTTACCATAACTGAAGTAAATAATTTTTTACTACTTTTAATATTCATTTTGATAAAAGACTAAGTTGAAATTATATGATAATATAAATTATTCTAATTAAAAATATAGAATATGTTTTCTCCAAATTCCAAAAATAGAACTGGAAAATTTTAATTTAAAAATTATCCCATTTACATGATGAAAACAGGGGTTTTTAAAGAGAAAATGTTCAAAAGTTTGAAATGTTTTTATATAAATATTCAATATAAAATTGATTAAAATGAAATAAATTGGATTTTTGGATGTATAATTGAACTAATTTTACATTAAAATCATTTTAAAATATAATTTAAATTTATAAATATATTAAAAAAAGCATTTTTTATTTAACATTCAGTATTTTTCATTATTCATCAAAAAATGAAACTTTTCAGAAAAATCACAAAAATTCACCCTAAGATAATATCGATATGATGATTTCAAAAACAAAGTCTATTTTATCAAATTAATTTTCTAAAATTTTAAAAAATTAATTTTATTAATGTTCACAAAAAGATATAAATAGCATTTTTTGAGAAAATAGTATTTTAAAAATATATAAAGTCCTTAACGGAAATTAATTAATTTTTATAAATATGTTTTCTTTATATAAAATCATTATACATAATATTTAAAAATAATTTATTACTATTCATCTTACTAATTTTAATGGCTAGGTTATAATAATGATGATTAAATAATTATATTAATAATATATTGTGGTTTTTTTTAAAACTCAATGTTTAACGCAAGATAACCCAGTATTGTGTGAAGTAAAATCACAACTTATTGTTATGTGTAATGAAAGATATAAAATAAATTTAATTTATTTGAAAAAAATCATAAACATAGGGTATTATAAGGATAGAACCAATATAGATTCATAAGTTGAAAGTTCAGTTGGAAGATCATGAAGTAAAGTGATTCATATGACCTAGTACTTCTCTATGGGATTCTCCCATATATTTTTCCAATAAAGATGATGATAATTTTCACTTATGTGTGGATTATCGGAGGGTAAACCAAATGATGATCAAGAATCGGTATCCCTTCTGTACATCGATGATATCTTCAATCTGCTAAGAGGTGGATGGATTTTCTCAAAGAATAACTTGAGGTCAGGGAATCATTAGTTTAGAGTGAGACCATCTATCATACCTAACACTACTTTTAGGAGTAGTTATGGATTGTAAAAGTTCATGTCAATGTTTTTCAGTCTAACAAACACACCATCGATATTCATGGCCTTGATAAATCCGATCTTTTATCCTTTTATGTATCAGTTTGTGGTAGTTTTCATTGATGCCATCTTATTGTACTCCCAATATATAGACAATCATGCCCAAAATAATGATATCATCTTGAATACACTGAGAGAGAATCAACTTTATGAAAAGCTACCCCAATTCATTTTTTGGATTGATAGAGTGGACTTCTTGGATCATGTTATCTCTAAGGTGGAACTGTCAGCATACCCACATAAGGTTTCATCCATGGTATCATTGGAGCATCCCAAAAATGTCTTCAAGATTCATATATTTCTGGATATAGTAGGTTATTACTTGTAACAACCCACGATTTTATGAAAAATATTCTTTTTAATTTCACTAATGTCTTGTGTTGTACGCTACACCAAAAGGAGCTTGCACAACACGCATCCTTGAATTTCCTTTCATTACACGCAATCGCGACCTTCCTTGATAACGTGTGTAGTACGCAATACCGAGTTTCACTAAACAACGATATGCTATTAAAATATTATTAAAATTAGCCGTTATGAATAGTAATAACCACTTTTTGAAATTTTGTAAATTTTATTTTTCAAAATGGAATTCATTTTTGGATTCGGAATATCGAAATTATCCTAGGGTGAAATTTTGGTATTTTTCTGAAAACTTTCAATTTTTGATGAATAGTGAAACCACTAAGTGGTAGTTAAAAAACTGAATTTTTCATAAAACTTAATTTTACCGCTTCTGTGAGTGGAATTTCGAAAATACAAGAGACACGGTTAATATCAAGGACTAAAATGTGGTTCAATGAGATGAAAATAATTTTTGGTGAATAGTAACTTTTTACTTTTTTTTACCACGGTAAAAAGTAAATAGGGTAATTAAGGGTAGAAATGATATTATTATTACCCTAACACATGTCCTAATTCTATTGGACAAGTGTAATTAGACCAAAAACAAAAATAGGAATAAAATATGACCATTTAGGCCCACTTGGATTAGATTAGGACATTTATTATTAATTTATTTAAAGAAGGGTTAAAAGAGGTAAAATCAAAGTTTATTTACTAAAACATTTTTAATATGGGGTTATACATAAGATAAATTCGACTATAAATATTAATTAGAAAGATAAAAATATTTCCTACATAATGGTATTTTATTTGTAATTTTTAGACATTAAATAATTTAATTTATTTATGACACAACGATGATGCATTAATTATCTTATTAATGAAATATTGACATAATTGATGTTATAAATACCCAAATAAATACAATTTGAGACTTTTTATGAATTACACTAATTTTCTAGTTTAATATGACATGTTATTATGGATTTAATTAACTTGTTTCAAACTTATAATTCTGTTATGATTTTCACAAAAATCAATTACTAAATAGTGTCAAAATTGACATAAAATAGTTTTTAAAACAAATATTATATTATTAATTGTTATTTTATTCCTAAAAATCTAAGGTTCGGACAAATGACTTAGATAAGGTTATATATATTAATAATAAACAACTTGGGGTTCGTTTGGCTGCTTATAGTAAGTTTATTAACCTTATAGTATAAGAACACAAGAAGACACGATAAAAGTACAATTATTTAACTTAATGTTAAATCTAAATGATAAGGTTAAAATAGGAACCTAAACTTGTCTAAATTATATTGGATGAGAGGATTTCGACCCATCCCCACCTTAGCTTCTAAATATATCAATTTGGAGGTATTTAAAACCGAACTTGACTTTATAATAAAATAATATTTTTAGTTATTCCAAAGGTACCCCTCTCCTCCCTTATAAAAGGGTACCTCCTCCCTCTCCTCCTCACACCAATTTGAGAATTCAAGCTCGGAAAACCCCTGCCAAAATCTCTTCTCCACTTCCCTAGTATCATCCAAGAGGTCCTGGTCTTCTTCAAAGACCATCCTTAGTTCTTTAAGTGGAGGTTAAGTGAAGGCGCGTCAAAAAGAGGTAATATCCATTACCAATCTTTTTCAATTTCTTTCTTCTTCAAATTATTCTTCTTTAGTTGTTTCATGATAAAGTAATAACATCAGTATTTATTATATACTGATGTGTTATTATAAATATGAAACAACTCTAATTAACCTTCTATCCATCCTACGGAAAAAGGAAATCACCGCGCGTGCGTACGTACGGAATACCGTCTCCACGCCGTGGTGTAATCTATTTTCTGCCACCACCTTAATTGGATGGGTATAATGGTGTAATGAGTAACTATATATGATTATTATAAAGTGATATTGATACTGAAATATTATACATACACTTCGACACAAGTTCACGATCATGAGAACGATATCATCGCTCGTGCGTACGTACGGACTACCGTCTCCACGACGCGATGAGATTCATTCTCCATGTTAACCATTTAAGAATGATTATAAAGTATATATAAGCAATAATAATGAAATATATGACATTATAAAGCTACTGGATTTATGTATATATGTATGTCATCTACTTACTTCCATTCAAGACAATAAGGAAAGGAAAACAACGTTCATGCGTACGTACGGACTACCGTCTCCATGAACGGTGTGTTTCATTTCATTTATCTATCTATTATATATATATACTGAATATATATGATATATAAATCATGTTTTATATTCTGGAAGTAAGTAAATCATGATATAAGTAATAATAATGTCAAGAACAACAAGTCCAAACACCTACGATAAATGAAACGATTTTACCCAAAACGCTTCTTTAACATGGAATTTACAAAAGAACAGGTAATATAAAGTCATAAGTGAACCATATATGATATCATAACAATGAATATGATTCTTTAATAAGTTAATGACATTATTTAAATCATTATACAGGAGGTTCGGACACTTACGAAGCAAATCAGACTTAAGGTAAGGGAAATATCACAATCTCACTTTTATCCGAGATTGTTTTTACTTTGGTAATTACTGGGGTGTATTTTATCATCCACATCCATGTTACCTCAATATTTAATATTATTTCCATCCTTCTACAATAGTTTATATCCAATTTTACCATTTGGTATGTTTTTTGTAAAAGATATGAAAGTAATCTTTTGTCGTTTTTCGTACGAGGTACTTTTTGACTTTTCCGACAAAAGTACGAGAAGAATGTTTTTTTAACTTATACGGCATTAATAAATTTTTAAAAAATTATTTCCAAGAAGCTTCATTTACAAGATTTCAAGTTTATTTTTAATCAACTTCTTTTAGTTTAAAGTTGTATGACATGTTAAGAAAGGAAAAATGTTTTTGAAGAAGAAAGGATATTTTCCTCAAGAATGGAGTTCAAGTGTTTTATCAAAATTATTTTCCATCTAAGATAATAAAGGGTTCTGTTTTTATCCCTATTATTACATTGATTTGATTATGTTGTCATGGAAATATTTTTATGAATTTATTTATCTTATATGAATTGTTTTATGATGTCACGATGTTTAAGATTCCCATTTTTATTACATGGGTTATAAAATGATGTATGATTTATGATTTTTTGGCACACATAAGAATGGTATCATTATGAGATGGGTGGGACCTATATCTGCCTCCAATGCATTGGGTAAAGATTTTATATCTCATGAGATAGACATGGCTGGAACGGTAGGTTATACTGGTTCAGTGAAACAGGACTGAAACGAGGGTGACTCGGTTCAGAAAGGGACTTTGTCCACTAAGATATTCTTGGCAATGAGTCTTGACTAACAAGAAATAATTCTCTATGATTATGTGTGTATGCCACAAAGTTTCATGTTTTAAGTTATGATTATTGTGATTACATTTCACTGCCATGATTTATCCCATGTTATGAAATTATGATCTCTTTTGCAGGTTAATCTTTCCAAAAGATATGTTCTTATGAATATGATGTGATTGATATTTCTTTTGTTTACCCTTACTGAGCATTTGAGCTCACCCTTTTATTTTTTCTTTTCCCCAGGATATAAAGAAAGGTTTTAGGTATAAAAAAAAGAAGATCTTTATGGGATATGTTGAAGATCTTTCACCACGATTAGAAGATTATATTCCGAGTTTCCAAAGACATTAAACTATTACGATCCTTGTGTGTGTGTGTTTTTGTAATGTACTAAGTATTCCGCGAATGTAATGTAATATCCATGTACGTCAAGCTTCGGGTCTCTACAGTTGTTATCAGAGGAAAGGTTTAGTCAACCTTTGGAAACTAGGATGTGAGAACGTTAGTGAGATCCCTAGAGATATTTCTAAGGTATTTCTAGGGATTTCCCTAAGGATAAGTATACGTATAGGATAGTCCTAGAACTATGGTAACGATCTTAGAATTTAACCTAAGATGTTAGATATTGAAGTTACTCCCCCTTTATTATGATTTTTTCCTCTAACACTACTCTTTTTGGGTTTTAGAAAATGGCTGGAAACAAGGTGATTCACGATAATGGAGGATATGATGGACAATGAAATGATATTTTTCATGAGAAACCAAATGAAATGGGATTTGGAAGTACAAACATCATTATTATGCCGAATCAGCAATCTCATAATATGATCAATAAAGTAAAATTTGGTAAGTTTCCTGACTCGGCTAATAAGAGAAAGATGGAGTTTCATGATGACCATAGAGGAAAGAAAGTTCAATTTCCCCTATGTAAATAATGTGGGAAGAGGCATCAAGGAGAATGTTTCAAAGGAACTGGAAGATGCTTTGGGTGTGGAAAAGAAGGACACAAAGCCAGTAAGTGCAAAGGAAAATGTTCAGTTAACACCAGGGATGAGGATAATGGTATTGCTACGACATCAACAATGGTTAAATGTTTTAAATGTGGAATGTACGGGCATTATGCAAACCAATTCCCTAAGGGAAAGTCTCATGAAGAGAATAAGTATGGTCGTATGGGTAGTATTTATGTGGATGATGATGAAGAGACTACAAATGATATGTGAGATGAAAGAATTGTTGAAGCTCGGTCAATAGGTAGTGGAATGGTTACATGTTTATCATGTGTAATGTTGTATAAGTAATCTCATGGTACTATGGAATAAAGAGACATCTAAGGATTGTTACACTGTTTCCTTTCTTTGAGTTTTGAAAGTGTATGATTAATGTCACCAGTATCCATGAAAGGTTATTCAGATATTTTTGGAATGTAGATGATATGCGCATAATGAAGGGATAAGGAGAAAATTAAATGTTTGATAGTATTCATGAGCTCATGACTGATATAAAGAGAAGGTTATATCATGGTTTGAGTATATAGAATTTTTGGATTTTGGTATGTGGAAAGTGTTAACTTTTAACTGCATTCATGTTTTCACTAAGGTTCAATGGGTATTCATTCTTCAAGAGAATACATGATTAAGGTATTCACATTTGACCAACAAGATATATCTTATGATATATGGGGGATAAATGATGGCATTCACGTGATTGTTCTGTGACATTTCAAGTAATCATTTTCTTTATACTATGAGCTTGGACTGAAGTATTTTAGATAAAACTAAAGATTAGAATGGATTATGTTGGACATAAGTTAGGATAAAACATTTTTCGATATTATTGATGGGATGTTATAGTAATATAGCTTTAGAAAAAGGACAACCTGCAGGACGGGCGACAACCCATCGCGTCGGACAAGGCTGTGGGAATCGAACCCACAACCGAAGTGCGACTGGCCTTTATCGCCTACCACTGGCCTACAGGAAGTCCCTATTTAGTAGAAACTAGTTTTATTATATTAAGCAGTATGATATATGAAGTATAAGTCCATTTTAGGAACCATATATGATTAATCTCACTATAGAATGCCTTATGTATATTTAATAACTTTTGCTAACCTTTTGTTTGAGACAGATGGAATGACCCGTCATTCTATCACATGATCTGCTAACACTTCACGAATAACAAATTCAACTTCCTTTATTTAAGATATGAAGTAGAAATTGTTCAAGGCACGAACAACAGTGATATTGTACCAAAATAAATTAAGTATTTATTCTAATTCAAACTCTTCAACTTTAGGGAAACGATCTTGAAAACCAAAAATGTTGTCCTAGTGCTCTTATATCTGATTAATCAGATGGTACCTTAGATCATCACAAATTTATGGATTTGTGATTTTTGGCTTTTCCATAGCCATGTTCTCTACCACTCTCCATCAGAACATGATGGTTATATTTTTCTTCCATATCCATATTTTCACCTATTTGGAAACCCAGTGATTAGTTTATTTGGGTAACCGTTACGTTTCATACTTTCGTTTTTAAAGATTGGTTTTGGTATTCCTTTTTACGATGTGGGTTTCTATTAAAGAAACTTTCGAATAGTAAACCATTTATAACCCCGATGAATTTCGAGGGCGAAATTCATTTTAAGGGGGGTAGAATGTAACAGCCCAAGATTTTATGAAAAATATTCTTTTTAATTTCACTAATGTCTTGTGTTGTATGCTACACCAAAAGGAGATTGCACAACACGCATCCTTGACTTGCCTTTCATTACACGCAATCGCGACCTTCCTTGATAGTGTGTGTAGTACGCAATACCGAGTTTCACTAAATAACGATATGCTATTAAAATATTATTAAAATTTGCCGTTATGAATAGTAATAACCACTTTTTGAAATTTTGTAAATTTTGTTTTTCAAAATGGAATTCATTTTTGGATTCGGAATATCGAAATTAGCCTAGGGTGAAATTTTGGTATTTTTCTGAAAACTTTCAATTTTTGATGAATAGTGAAACCACTAAGTGGTAGTTAAAAAACTGAATTTACATAAAACTTAATTTTACCGCTTTTGTGAGTGGAATTTCGAAAATCCGAGAGACACGGTTAATATCAAGGACTAAAATGTGGTTCAATGAGATGAAAATAATTTTTGGTGAATAGTAACTTTTTACTTTTTTTTTACCACGGTAAAAAGTAAATAGGGTAATTAAGGGTAGAAATGATATTATTATTACCCTAACACATGTCCTAATTCTATTGGACAAGTGTAATTAGACCAAAAAGAAACATAGGAATAAAATATGACCATTTAGGCCCACTTGGATTAGATTAGGACATTTATTATTAATTTATTTAAAGAAGGGTTAAAAGAGGTAAAATCAAAGTTTATTTACTAAAACATTTTTAATATGGGGTTATTCATAAGATAAATTCAACTATAAATATTCATTAGAAAGATAAAAATATTTCCTACATAATGGTATTTTATTTGAAATTTTTAGACATTAAATAATTTAATTTATTTATGACACAACGATGATGCAGTAATTATCTTTTTAATGAAATATTGACATAATTGATGTTATAAATACCCAAATAAATATAATTTTAGACTTTTTATGAATTCCAATAATTTTATAGGTTAATATGACATGTTATTATGGATTTAATTAACTTTTTTCAAACTTATCATTCTGTTAGGATTTTCACAAAAATCAATTACTAAATAGTGTCAAAATTGACATAAAATAGTTTTTAAAACAAATATTATATTATTAATTGTTATTTTATTCTTAAAAATCTAAGGTTCGGCCAAATGACTTAGATAAGGTTATATATATTAATAATAAACAACTTCGGGTTCGTTTGGCTGCTTATAGTAAGTTTATTAACCTTATAGTATAAGAACACAAGAAGACACGGTAAAAGTAGAATTATTTAACTTAATGTTAAATCTAAATGATAAGGTTAAAATAGGAACATAAACTTGTCTAAATTCTATTGGATGAAAGGATTTAGACCCATCCCCACCTTAGCTTCTAAATATATCAATTTGGAGCTATTTAAAACCGAACTTGACTTTATAATAAAATAATATTTTTAGTTATTCCAAAGGTACCCACTACAAAAAAACCCTGGTTTAGCAGTGGTTTTGTGGCGGCGGTTCACAAAACCGCTGCTAAACGTTATCTGGGAAAGGTTTTGCGGCGGTTTATTAAAAACCGCCACGAAACCCATTTTTTTTAGAAAACTCGCGACGCTTTCCCCCTCGTGTTGTCTCCCCTCTTCCCAGATCCTCCTCACAAACCCTCTCCTCACAAACCCTCCCCGATCCCCGGCGACACCTTCTCCCTCTGGCGACACCGGCTCCCTCCGGTGACAGCCGCACCCTCCGGAGACCCCCGGGCCCCCGGCGAACCCCGCACCTTCCCAGCACCCCCTTCGACCGCCGGCGACCCCCACACCCCCCGCGCCCCCACGCCCTCCGGCGACCACCACGCCCCCCGCGGCCTCTGGCGACCCCCGCACCCCCCCGGCGACCACCGCGCCCCCCGCGGCCTTCGATTTTGGTAATTAGAGGTTCCATTTTCAGATAATCATCTTCATTGACTGTAATATTTTATACCAAATCCCCTCATTCTATCATATATGTGTATGTTGTGAAATATTTGAATATTTTTATGGATCTCAAACACTATGTAATTGGTATTTCTGCTCCTACAAGAAAAATAAGAGACAAGGATTTGTTATTACCTATCTATACTTTATTTATTTCATATTTAAATCTTGTATGATATTTATTGATTCTGTATATGAAATCTCTACATGTCATTGTTATAATGGATTGGTTGATTTCCCATAATGGTCTTATTAATTATTACATTCATTTGATTTCCATTGCTGGACCTAATGGGTTTTTATGTATTTCAAGTAGAATGGAACCATATGTTGATTTGTGTTAGATATTCTCTTCTAGAGTTACATAGGATGATATACATGATTACAATTTTTCCTGAAAAGTGATCATCGTGTAGTGATCTTCCTCCCATATGTTTTGAGTTTCCAATGTGTTTTATTATAATATTTTGGTTTACATCTATTGAGAAGGGGTGGAGTTTTATAATAACATGATTTGTAAAATGTATCCTATTTTTTCACTTTTATCAAATCACACCATCTAAAATGAAGGATTTTAAAACATAGTTTGATGGTTTTTTTTCTAAAGGTTTTATCCAACCCATTTAATATGTTCTTGTAGGTTAAATAAGGTACTCTATTGGTTATATAATCTATTTGATCATGATATTAAAATATTTAATTTTTTTAATCTTTTTGAATTTATGAAAAAAAGTATAAAGTAACCTCTACCCTGCCTCCGCCCTGCCTTCGCCCTGCCTCCGCCCTGCCTCCGCGCTGCCGCCGGTGCCTCCTCCTCCACCGCGGCCTCCTCCTCCTCCGCCGATGCCTCCTCCTCCTCCGCCGGTGCCTCCTCCTCCTCCGCCGGTGCCGCCAGTGCCTCCATGTCTCCTCCTCCTCTGCGGTCACTCCACGGTCACGCCGCGGTCACGCTGCGGCCACGCCGCGGTCACGCCGCGGTCACGCCGCGGTCACGTCGGTGCCTCTGCGGCCGCCGCCTCCTCCTCCGCCGTTGCGGCCGCCGCCTCCTCCTCTGCTCCTGCTCCTCCTCATCCTCCACCGGCCTCATCCTCCTCCTCCTCCGCTGCCTCCGCTGCCTCCGCCCTGCCTCCGCCTTGCCTCTGCGCTGCCACCGGTGCCTCCTCCTCCACCGCGGCCTCCTCCTCCTCCATCGATGCCTCCTCCTCCTCCGCCGGTGCCGCCGGTGCCTCCGCGGCCGCCTCCTCCTCCGTGGTCCCGCCGCGGTCACACCGCGGTCACGCCGCGGTCACGCCGGTGCCTCCGCGGCCTCCGCCTCCTCCTCCTCCGCCGCGACCGCCGCCTCCTCCTCTGCTCCTGCTCCTCCTCTTCCTCCACCGGCCTCATCCTCCTCCTCCTCCGCTGCCTCCACTGCCTCCGCCCTGCCTCCGCCCTGCCTCTGCGCTGCCGCCGGTGCCTCCTCCTCCACCGCGGCCTCCTCCTCCTCCACCGCGGCCTCCTCCTCCTCCTCCGCTGCCTCCGCTGCCTCCGCCTCCTTCGCCGCGGCCGTCGCCTCCTCCTCTTCTCCTGCTCCTCCTCCCCTCCACCGGCCTCATCCTCCTCCTCTGCTGCCTTCGCTACCTCCGCCCTGCCTCCGCGCTGCCGCCGGTGCCTTCGGTGCCTCCTCCTCCACCGCGGCCTCCTCCTCCTCCACCGATGCCTCCTCCTCCTCCGCCGGTGCCACCAGTTCCTCCACGTCTCCTCCTCCTCCGCGGTCATGCCGCAGTCACGCTGCGGTCACGCCGCGGTCACGCCGCGGTCACGCCGCGGTCACGCCGCGGTCACGCCGGTGCCTCTGCGGTCGCCGCCTCCTCCTCCGCGGCCGCGGCCTCCTCCTCCTCCTCTGCTTCTGCTCCTCCTCCTCCTCCTCCACCAGCCTCATCCTCCTCCTCCTCCACTGCCTCCACTGCCTCCGCCCTGCCTCCGCCTTGCCTCTGTGCTGCCGTCGGTGCCTCCTCATCCACCGCGGCCTCCTCCTCCTCCGCCGATGCCTCCTCCTCCTCCGCCGGTGCCGCTGGTGCCTCCGTGGACACCTCCTCCGCGGTCACGCCGCCGTCACGCCGCGGTCACGCTGCGGTCACGCCGCGGTCACGCCGGTGCCTCTTCGGCCGCCACCACCTCCTCCTCCGCCGCGACCTCCTCCTCCTCCTATGCTCCTGCTCCTCCTCCTCCTCCTCCACCGGCCTCATCCTCCTCCTCCTCCGCTGCCTCCGCTGCCTCCGCCCTGCCTCCGCCCTGCTTCTGCACTGCCGCTGGTGCCTCCTCCTCCACCGCGGCCTCCTCCTCCTCCACCGCGGCCTCCTCCTCCTCCTCCGCTACCTCCTCCTCCTCCGCCGCGGCCGCCGCCTCCTCCTCTACTCCTGCTCCTCCTCCTCCTCCTCCTACGGCCTCATCCTCCTCCTCCTCCGCTGCCTCCACTGCCTCCGCTGACTCCGCCCTGCCTCCACCCTGCCTCCACCCTGCCTCCGCGCTGCCGTCGGTGCCTCCTCCTCCACCGCGGCCTCCTCCTCCTCCGCCGATGCCTCCTCCTGCGCTGCACTAGGCATTGATGATATTTCATTAGAGAAGTTGTGAAGCCATTATTTTGGACTGGTATTTGAGATAGATATAACCTTTCTCTCCTTTTCGGTTTTATTGAAGAACATATCTTTTTATTGTTGGGTTAGTTTTTCGTCAATCTTTAGGCTCAGATGTATAATATTAACATGTATTCTATTCCTCCTATATCGGGTTTGGATGTGGAAGGTTGGGTATATATGTGCTCAAACCTAATTGATTTATTCCCACACATGTCATGTATATATAGATAATGTACAAATTAGTTGTGTATTATGTTGGGAAAAGTGATAATTGGGTTAATTTGACCTTACATGGTGGTCGGTGATTATAGATCAATAGTCGATCTCTCTATAATTCATTCGTTTCATATTATTGTCAGGATATGTAATATTTCCCTATTAGGTGTATATTTTTTCCATTTGTTTTCATAATACCTATTGTACTATTTTTTATTCTCTAAAGTAAATAACATGATAGAATGTAAATATTTAGTTTATTTTCTCTTATTTTTATTATTATGAACATATTCATATATATGGTTAGGTGCATGCCTACATGTACATTATGAAGAGGCCTACCATTATAATTATTCATTCTCATCACTTATCTTTAAAAAATGGCCTATGGTGGAAAGAATTGGGTTTTGGTGGCCTAGTCTTCCACCGTGAGGAGGTCATTACTGTGTCGAGTCTCAAAAAACCATAATGGGAAATAAAAACACATGGGTCATCAAAATAATGAAATATCTAAAAAATTATTTCAATTATGACAAATATACATGCCACCTTATCAACAACTACATGACTTAAATATTTCAAAACACCAACATATATCCTATGATGTAGACATTGTTTTTGGGAGAGGCAGATAGATAGAGAAGGGGAAGGGGAATAAATTATATGGTTAGGAAGAAGTATATGTAACCAACACATCAAAAAGGTGATGCTAATGTCAAATAAGACATCATTTGATTATAAACTACTTGCATCAACCTTGGATAAATTCCTCTACAACATCATTCATGGCCATGGTTTGGGTCAAACATGTAGTATTATTTCCATTATGTATGACTACATTTGATGTTACCTTTACATTGTTCTTCATTTATTTTTGGATTTTTTGGTTAGATTTTGGAGATTATTTACACTGGATCATTGTATAAATCATCTGATCTGATAATTATTTTTCTCAAAACTGATATGAGATGTCCCAACATTATTATCTCATGCTGTAACATGTCATTGGGTTAGAGGTACATCACCATTTATAATTTTTAAATAGTTTTAATTAAAATTAGATTAAGTTAAGTTAATTTGTTGATTGACTTGGTTCAACTTCATAGGTAATTTTTTTGGGATAAAGGTTGGAGTTCACCACAAACAATACATAAGTGGTTGGTTATTATATAGGTGTGATGAGGTGGGATGGTGATTTTTAGGCAATTATTCCTTGTTGGTTTTAATTGAAATAAATTATAATTTTATAATAAAATTATATAATTAACTATAAATTGTATATAATTATGTATTTGGTGTTGTGCCTTGAGATAGGTACTAAAGATATGATTTCAGATTTAAAAAATCATAGACAAGAGTTATAGGGTTGTTCTTAAAAAGTGAAAAAATAGAATTGATGTGAGTAGTCCTTCTGCATTTCCCATGTGTTTATGAATTTGATGTATGTATGTGTTTTACATTCTCACCACTACAGTGATCAAACCCTTTTAAAAAATTAATTTTTTCTTATTAAAATAAAATTCTTATAAATGAGATTAATAATGTTTCAATTTCTAAGACAAACCTTGAATAAAAAACTGGTTCTTTATATGTCGATGGTTGAAGACATGATTATAAATGTCTGACTTGTAATACTCAAACCTAGAGAGGTGACACTTCGATGAATAAAGTGAACATAGTGGCCCTCTTTATAGTTGGTTGTGTATGAAACCATTGAGAAACATCATTCCTCTTGGAGGACATCTAAGGTCAAGCCTAAACAATCACATAATGTCTCAGGTTTAAAATGCATTATGATCAGTTTCGATCACACATCAATGGGGTGTTGTTTGAGGAAACATAAATGTGTGATCGATAGTGTTATGATAAGTGTGTAGCCCGATATTCTTATTGCTCCTCAATGAGGTGTTGACGCTGTCTCCTATGGACCAGACTTGTTCTGTTGGTCTGAAGTGGTAAATGTGATCAATGAATCATCTTTATTATATTATGCATACTTTATGATCAATGGTTCATCTTTATTATATTATGTTTCTGTAATCTTACACTATTGTATATTTTTGTGTAGGCACATTGTGATATACATGGATAAAAGCTGGATCACATTACCTAGGAACACACCTCAATATGTTAAGGGTTTGAATGAGTTTTTAGATTTTTCAATTTATAATCAATCCGTTGAAGGGAGAATAAGAAGTCCATGTCCTAAATGTAAATTTAGAACATGGTTGAAGAGGGATGATGTTTATGAACATTTAATACTGAAGCAATTCCCTGATCAATATTTGTGTTGGATTTGGCATGGAGAATCAAACAATACAGAAAGATTGAGGACTGATGTTAATCCACAGAATGAGGTCCCAAGTTTGTCGCCAATGGAAAATGAAATGCAAAACCTCATAAATGATGCATTCGGAACTGCAAGACACCACTATGAGCATCAAAACATATCAGAACAACCAGAAGATGATGCTACAAATTGCAACGTGACAAGTGATATTGAGACAAGATTTAATCGAGTTAGACGTGTTGACGACACATCAACTCATTCTCAAATGCATCAGAAATCAAAAATATTTCCTGCTATTGGCCGATCAGTTGGGAGGACCTCATACGCGACACTAACAGAATTGGAATTATTACAGGCACATAGATATGTGCTGCTGAATAGTGAAATTGCAGATCCATTTTTTGAAGAGTTGAGGATACAAACAAAGAGACGAATGAGAGGCCGAACACGAAATGAAAAAGATACAACGAAAGCTGTGAATAAAGAGCCGGTATAATGTTTTGCACGACGTGTAAGTTTATAAATATTGCAATAAATACAAATATTAGTTTGACACATACAATTTGAAAATCTATTAATTTTTTTTTCAGATCATGAATACTGATACTCAAGCAGACTTGTCATAAGATTTGAAGTTTCTTGCTAGAGGTCCTATAAAACAAGTTAGATTGTTCGGCGCTTATAATGTGAATGGTTTTAGATTTCGTACAGTCGATCGAGAAGTGGGTTTGAAAACATAGAATAGTGGTATATTTAGATTTGCTGAAGTGGAATACTATGGAAAGCTGCATGATATTATTGAATTAAACTACCACATGCATATTTCTATTGTTTTATTCAAATGCAAATGGGTCGATATTATCAGAGGTGTTAAAAGAGATTCCTTGCAATTTACTTCTGTAAACTTCTCTCGCTTGATGGATGTTAGTGATCGTGAACTGCATGATCCATATATCTTAGCATCGCAGAAAAAAATGGTATATTATGTGAATGATGTTGTGGATGAAGGGTGGAGTGTATTTACTCATATAATACAAAGATATTTGTATGATATGGGTGATGAAGTGGAATATTTGACCTCTACAATTGAATTTCATCAACAACAGGAAGCAGAATTATTTTTCCATCATGATATTGAAAATATTAGTCTGGCAAGGATGAATGAAGTGGATGAAGCAATGGAGCAGGAAACCGACATGATTGAAGGGGAAAATGATTGTATGTACAATTATTTATTCATTCAGCAACCACTTGTTTCATTTCTGTAGTCATTCATTATCATTGTTATATATATTTTGTTTGTTAGTATTGGGCATCTATTATCATTTTTAGTTTTTTTTCTGCATAAAGTTTTTTTGAAATATATATTCTGAACTTAATTTTATTTGATTAAATGACAGGAATGCCAAGGAAGAAGCGGTACACCATTCCTTCTACTTCTGTGACAGATGACGATACGTCTGTCCCCACGACATCTGAGGCAGCAGCTGCCTACATCCCTGCATCATCTCCCCCTGCACCATCTTTGACACCATCAGTGGATGCCTTATTAGAGGATGAGTCATCGCCTCCCCCTACAGGAGCCTCAGTAGTGGGGCAGCGACACGCCCCTTCCAGTTCATCACAGACATTCTGGAGGGTCACAGTCATAGGTAAAAATTTTAATTAAATAAATTTATTGAATTTTGCTTATAGTAATTATTTGCTCATTGCAGATGAAAACAATGCAACCGTGGAAAAACACATAAAAAGTTCTGATGTTTGGAACATGCATGGCGAGAAGATAGTGGTGCCATTTGATTTTTATGGGGTCCCGACAGATGACGCCACATTTTTACTTGGTTAGATTATAGGTCAAATGGAAGCAGAGCCCATTTCCCTGCCTATTTCATATGATGATTGGAGGCATATGCCTCCAAACTGGAAAAATGAAGTTTATGATTCTCAGATAAAGGTAATTTTATTACTTTATGGTTTAATTGAATGTCATGTTACTAATATATTCAAAATGAATTTCTGTATACAGATGTTCTTCCACTTTACCGTTGCTGATGTGATAGCACGGAAGTGGACATTGAAAAATCTTGGAAAAAAATGGAAAGATTTCAAATGGAGGTCGTGGTGTGATGTCAACGATACTTCGTTGACCTTGCAACAGATGTATGAGAAGCTACCCAGTGGGGTACCGAACGAACAGTGGAATGTTTTGTCGATAGACATCATGATGAGAAGCAGATGGTATTGAAATATATATTATTATATTATCCTCATTTTACATTTATACATGTACATGAAGAGGAGATAGACATTGAATACAATACTGTTAAATTGAATTTTATTTATTTCAGGATCTCTCAAGACAGAATGCTTCAAACCGGGCAAAGAAGGTCATCCCGCACACTACGGGTTCAAAAAGCTTTTCAAGAATCCAAATGTCATTGGTAATCTTTTAATTAGTTTAAATATTTATAAGATAATATTATCTATTTAACATATTTGATGGTTGATTTATCTTTGTTTAATGCAGTCGCAGAGTTTAGGGCATGACGCATCCCGAACAGAACTGTGGCTGGATGTTCATAAAAAAACAGATGGAAGTTTTGTTAATGAACCTGCCAGAGAAGTTGGGGTATGAAGTCAATTATTTATTATAATAACTTATTATAAGTTTTTACTGTGTTAATATATATTGATATTTGATTTATAGGTAAAAATTAAAGAAATATGGGATGCCAATCCTGGGAAATCCTACCCAGTCTCCCAGGATGACCCGGTTGGTAAAGTCCTTGGGAAGGAGCATCCTGGTAGAGTGCGCGGGATGGGTTTGGGACCTGTACCATCTGAGGTCTTTCACATGCCATCAGGGATTTCAGCTACATATACTCCTGCTTATAGTCATTTCATACCTGAAGATGCTCAGAGGGAGATGCCTTCTCTACGAAACACAGTTCACTAGTAGGGGGATCAGATATCTGGTTTGCAGAAAGAGTTTCTTGAAATACGTCAGTATATGAGCAGATATGCCCCAGGTGGTAGTGCATCGGGTAGTGGTGAGCAGGTAAATCACAAAAAAATCAAAATCATTTAGTTTGAAAACTTTTATTGGTTTTAAGTTTTATTATAAATATGCATCAATATTTAATTTTCAATATAATGTTCTTACAGGTGGCAGCAGGTGGTGGAGATGAAGTTGGAGAGGGTGACGATGCAACATCAGATGATGAGTAGTAGTATTATTGATGTGTTGAACAAGTATGATAACGGTTGGTTTGTATATGTAACATTTATGGCACATAGTTGATGATCCTATTTTATCCCAAACTTATCTTCAGACTCAAAGGTGATGTTTAAAGGGTAATGATTATAGTGGGATGGATCTAGGTTTCACCCTTGTTCATGCTGGGGAACAATGTTTTAAATGGTTAGGTGATGGAATGACTAAGAAATTTCATTGAAAGTCAGGTATGGGCTTATGTGAATGTGCTTGTGGTAAACACGAGATTTCATAGAGGAAGGAATTGTGGTTCAGGTTGTGATATGTGAGTCATCTAAGCTGAGTATCTTGGGAATGGTTAGCTGAAAGTGGATTGAATTATTATACTTCTTCTTAGATGTATATAGGTGAAAGTATCCATTTAAATCATGTCACTAGGCTAATGTGGGTGTCATTAAAGGGTCGAAAATGTCTTCTGAGAAAGATTGCATGACTAGTTTCAGTTAGGCTGATTGGCATTTGACTGTTTCTTTATAGTAAGGTCCCTATTATGGCCTCAGAAGTATTTAGGATTTCCCAATTAGAGGAAAAATTCCAATATTATCATTGGAAATCTTTGGATATTCTTTATAGGAAATTACAATGGTGGAGAATACTATGGTTCATAATTTTCTGTTAATGTTAAAACCTATGGTGGGGAGCACGATCGGTTGGATTCTTAAAGGGATGACGATGTGATCATTTATCTATATTATGGTTTGATTTATTTTTCAGGGCAGTGGTGTAGTACAACCAAAATTATTTTTTTTCCAGTTCAGCATTTAGCGGCGGTTTTAACCGCCGCTAAATGCCTTGCTGGGCAGCATTTAGCGGCGGTTAAAACCGCCGCTAGATATATTACGTTTATATTTAGCAGCGGTTTTTACCGCCGCAAAATAGGCGCATCAAACGGCATAATTTTGCGGCGGTTAAAACCGCCGCGCATAAAAAGGTGTGGCATACCCATAAAACCGCCACTAAATGGAGAGAAACCACCGGGAAATGAGGCATCTACGACACATATTTTAAACCACCGCAAAATAGAAAAAACCTCCGCTAAAAGATTGCCGACGCCAAGTTTAGCGGCGGTTTAAGCCGCCGCTAAATGAAAAAAAAACCGCCGCTAAGGGCTGCTTTTGTTGTAGTGACCCCTCTCCTCCCTTATAAAAGGGAACCTCCTCCCTCTCCTCCTCACACCAATTTGAGCATTCAAGCTCGGCCAACCCCTGCCAAAATCTCTTCTCCACTTCCCTAGTATCATCCTAGAGGTCCTGGTCTTCTTCAAAGACCATCCTTAGTTCTTTAAGTGGAGGTTAAGTGAAGGCGCGTCAAAAAGAGGTAATATCCATTACCGATCTTTTTCAATTTATTTCTTCTTCATCTTCTTATTCTTTAGTTGTTTCATGATAAAGTAATAACATAAGTATTTCTTATATACTGATATGTTATTATAAATATGAAACAACTCTAATTAACCTTCTATCCATCCTACGGAAAAAGGAAATCACCGCGCGTGCGTACGTACGGAATACCGTCTCCACGCCGTGGTGTAATCTATTTTCTGACACCACCTTAATTGGATGGGTATAATGGTGTAATGAGTAACTATATATGATTATTATAAAGTGATATTGATACTGAAATAGTATACATACAATTCAACACAAGTTCACGATCATGAGAACGATATCATCGCTCGTGCGTACGTACGGACTACCGTCTCCACGACGCGATGAGATTCATTCTCCATGTTAACCATTTAAGAATGATTATAAAGTATATATAAGCAATAATAATTAAATATATGACATTATAAAGCTACTGGATATATGTATATATGTATTTCATCTACTTACTTCCATTCAAGACAATAAGGAAAGGAAAACAACGTTCATGCGTACGTACGGACTACCGTCTCCATGAATGGTGTGTTTCATTTCATTTATCTATCTATTATATATATATACTGAATATATATGATATATAAATCATGTTTTATATTCTGGAAGTAAGTAAATCATGATATAAGTAATAATAATGTCAAGAACAACAAGTCCAAACACCTACGATAAATGAAACGATTTTACCCAAAACACTTCTTTAACATGGAATTTACAAAAGAACCGGTAATATAAAGTCATAAGTGAACCATATATGACATCATAACAATGAATATGATTCTGTAATAAGTTAATGACATTATTTAAATCATTATACAGGAGGTTCGGACACTTACGAAGCAAATCAGACTTAAGGTAAGGGAAATATCACAATCTCACTTTTATCCGAGATTGTTTTTACTTTGGTAATTACTGGGGTGTATTTTATCATCCACATCAATGTTCCCTCAATATGTAATATTATTTCCATCCTTCTACAATAGTTTATATCCAATTTTACCCTTTGGTATGTTTTTTGTAAAAGATATGAAATGAATCTTTTGTCGTTTTTCGTACGAGGTACTTTTTGACTTTTCCGACAAAAGTACGAGAAGAATGTTTTTTTAACTTATACGGCATGAATGGATTTTTAAAACATTATTTACAAGAAGCTTCCTTTACAATATTTCAAGTTTATTTTTAATCAACTTCTTTTAGTTTAAAATTGTATGACATATTAAGAAAGGAAAAATGTTTTTGAAGAAGAAAGGATATTTTCCTCAAGAATGGAGTTCAAGTGTTTTATCAAAATTATTTTCCATCTAAGATAATAAAGGGTTCTGTTTTTATCCCTATTATTACATTGATTTGATTATGTTGTGATGGAAATATTTTTATGAATTTCTTTATCTTATATGAATTGTTTTATGATGTCACGATGTTTAAGATTCCCATTTTTATTACATGGGTTATGAAATGATGTATGATTTATGATTTTGTGGCACACATAAGAATGGTATCATTATGAGATGTGTGGGACCTATATCTCCCTCCAATTCATTGGTTAAAGATTTAATATCTCATGAGATAGACATGGCTGGAACGGTAGGTTATACCGGTTCAATGAAACAGGACTGAAACGAGGGTGACCTGGTTCAGAAAGGGACTTTGTCCACTAAGATAGTCTTGGCAATGAGTCTTGACTAACAAGAAATTATTCTCTATGATTATGTGTGTATGCCACAAAGTTTCATGTTTTAAGTTATGATTATTGTGATTACATTTCACTGCCATGATTTATCCCATGTTATTAAATTATGATCTCTTTTGCAGGTTAATCTTTCCAAAAGATATGTTCTTATGAATATGATGTGATTGATATTTCTTTTGTTTACCCTTACTGAGCATTTGAGCTCACCCTTTTATGTTTTATTTTCCCCAGGATATAAAGAAAGGTTTTATGTATAAAAAAAAGATCTTTATGGGAGATGTTGAAGATCTTTCACCACGATTAGAAGATTATATTCCGAGTTTCCAAAGACACTAAACTATTACGATCCTTGTGTGTGTGTGTTTTTGTAATGTACTAAGTATTCCGAGAAAGTAATGTAATATCCATGTACGTCAAGATTCAGGTCTCTACATTACTGATGCTTCATCCAAGACTTATCTCATATAGCAGCATCAATGTCTAGGATGACCAAGAAATGGGTCAAGTTTGTTTGGTCCAATGATTACAAAAGGGATTTCCACGAGCTAAAGAGTAGGATGACCTCAACACTGATCCTAACCTTTCTCATGCATGTTAAGGAATATAACATGTATCGTGACTCATCTAGGGTTAAACTCAGATTATTTTTGATATAGGAGAACCTAGTGGTTTCTTATGGCTCTAGAAAATTGAGACCACATGAGAGGAATTATCCTACTCATGATCTATATTTAGATGAAGTGGTACATTACTTGAGATGTTGGAGACACTATCTTTTTGGTGATAGGTTTTTGGTGTAAATAGACCACAAGAGCTTCAAGTGCATCTTTTCTCATTGAGACTCGAACCTTTGATAGAGGAGGTTGGTCGAGTATCTACAGTCTTTCAGTTTCAATATGGAATAAACTCTTGAAATGGGTAATGTCATTGTCGGTTCTTTAGATATAATATTCAAATAGAGGAAGTTTGGAAGTCTTGTGATGAGTGGTGGTTGATGACACTCTTTACGAACATGCATCTAGATGTTCTGGAGTCTCATGGGTGAGTAGCTCTGATGTCGACATATTTTTTACCCATGCTTCTATACCAGATCTAGGAATAGTGGTTATCTAATCTGGATGGATTATATCTAAATGAAAATGTATATGGCGGGGAGCCACCATGAGGATGGTCTCTTGGAAGAGCATATATTCTTCTTATCCATGTTCGAGTATGGGTTACTATGAGATTATGCGATGAGGTAATGAGGGATTTTCATTCTTCTATATGGGTGGTGCATCTTGTTCTTAAAAATATGTATCATCATATCCATAGATAGTATAGGTGTTTAGGAATTAATAAAGAGATAATGGGATTCATGGAAATATATTTCACTTATTAGTAGGGGAAGGATGAGTATAAGAGGTATACTATGCTATTTCATCCTCTACCAATTTTTTAATGGAAGTGTGATGATTTCATAATAGATTTAGTGATAGTATTACATAGTACAACTCATGATAATGAAATAGTATTGGTGTTAATGGGTTTACTAACAAATTTATCCCACTTCTTTCCTACCAGAGAGACCTTCACCGTCGATGATATGCGTAGTCATCATGTGTGATGGATAGTTTGAATGCATGGTGTTTTGAGGTGTATTATTTCTAATCAAGATCCATATTTCATGTCTCAATTATGTAAGGGTATTTAAAAGGAAATAAGATCAAAGGATCTTTTGAATACCTCCTTCCATCCTCATACTGATAGCTAATCTAAACAGACGATTCAGATTCAATTGGATATTGTAAAAGATGATGTTTTGGATTTTGGTGGTTTATAGAAGTAAAACTTGAAACTCATGGAGTTTTATTATAATAATAGATTCTAGGTATCAATCAAAATGGATCCTTTAAAGGAATTTTATATTAGTTCATGTCATTCCCCTATTTACTTATTAGAGGCAGGTGAGTTACTGCTTATTAGGCCTAGTCTTGTGCTGGGGAAATATAAGAAGGTAAATCCAATCATAAAGTGATTTCTAACCACATAGAGCTAATAGAAATAATTTTATCTCCATCAAAGATGAAATCTAGAGTTTTAGGTTGGTCATAAATTTTTCCTTCATGTGTCACTTAGGATGGGGAAATTCCCTATCAAGAAGCTATGAAAGCTAGAACCCTGGTTTTTCTAGTTGTTTGAGATAGTGGAAAGGGTCTTTAAAGTGTCATAGTATTTGGTACCTGCACACTGTTACAGTTCCATGTATGATGTTTTCCATGTTTCTTATATTTTCATATATATTCTTGACCCTTATCAAATGATATATATTAATGACGTTGAGATGGATGTTAATTCATCATTTAAGGATAATCTGATCTATACCATGAACCATAGTGAAAATAATATATGGAGGGATACTATGATCTTAGTGTGAATGATTTAGAAACATGGTTGTTTTTAATAGGATACCCGGGAGAGGGAATAAAATATATAGACACAATAGCAAGAATTGTGTGTTGATACCCCACATGGATGCTTAGAGCAACTCAGAGACAAGTTGTTATATAGTGGGGTGGTTTTCAGATTCTATTTTTTTCTATGTATGTACTTCTTTAAATTTTAGTTTAATACTCATAGTATTCAGTTGTATTTCATTTAAACTCCAGTTTTTGATCCTTGTACCCTATTGGGTAATGTTACATAATTTTTGGGATAAGGAAAGGGAGATAAATCCAGACCACATGAAACCCATACAAGGTGTGAATGGTTCTGGGAAGACCCCACAAACTTAATTCATGGACTGAATAGTTTTGGGAAGACCCCATGAACTTAATTCATAGCATGAATTATTCTGGGAAGACCCCATGAACTTCATTAATGGACTAAATTGTTCTAGATAGACCCCTTGAACTTAATTCATGACCTAAAATATTCAGGGTGAACTCTATGAACTTAATCCATGGATTGAATTATTCTAGAAAGATCCCCTAAACTTAATTCACTCCCTAAATAGTTGTTATGGGAAGACCTTGTAAACTTAATTCACACCTTGAATAGTTCTTAGCAGACCCCATGAATTTAATTCACATCTTGAATAGACCCCATGAATTTAATTCATCCCCCTGAATTGAACCTATGAAAATAAAAATGACATCTTGGATTAGTTTCATAATGTGAAATGACCTTTTATGTTTTTTTAATTTGAGGAGACTCATTTTTAGTCTTATATGGGAGTCAAGGATTTTACAATGTAAATAGATTATTCATATCATGAATTATCCATTCTCATATCTATTTTAATCCCTCCAATTGCCTCTTTAATTTGATCTGATATGTGTAGCCTTCTCAAATTGTTGACCTTCTACAGGTAATCTATGGAGAGTTCCTATTTGATGCAGAAGCTTGTTCTGTTAAATCTTCGTGTTCCTTATTATGAGATCGAAGGTAAACCTTATGGTCTCTATTATCTTTAATTTCTCCTTGGTCTTCCCATGGGGTACCCTTGTTGACAAAACCTTTGATCTCCATTTAAGGGAAGGAAATAAAATCTGATTGCTAACATGGATGTTGAGGAATCATCCACATCTACTGTACTTTTGAGGTAGGTGGTCTAAAACAACTCCTTAAAAGTCTATTTTTTTTCTAATATGTGCAATAATTATGATCTCACTAGCATTACATGTGTGATATATATCTAATTAAATATATCACAGTTAATGATAATCATGTTTCTTAAACCTCCCATAGATCTCATCAGGTCTATTAGCATTGAGATAGAACTTATAACCACCCAAGAGATGAGCCAACCATTAGGTTGATGGTGAATTGGCAGACTTGGTAACATGAATTTTGGCATAACATATGAATTGTAGTTATTTAATGAGATTTAATCACTTGAAATAAAAATGATTGATTGAAGTGTAATCAACTAGGAATGTTCACTTGATGAGTTGTGGTTAGATTAACATTTTAATGACTACTATGATAAATTGAAAAATAAAAAGAAATTGGGGAAATTATTATGGTAATTATAAACCTGAATTTATGGAATGTAAATGGATATACAAATGTTAATTTTATGAATTGATCAATGTGGATTAATATGAAATATACGGTATAAGGATCTAGCCTTAAACCTTACTTAATATTGATTTAAGTCAATAATTTGACCTTAATTCACATCAAGGATCTTTTTAGGTTTAGAGATTTAGAGAATTAGGTCATAATTTATACATAACAACTCAAATATTACAAAGTAGACACTTATACTCAATATCCATTATTTTCACAAAACAAAAAACTTTTAATAAGAAACATGGGTTCGTTTCATGTTTAAACTTCATAACTTTTCCTTGATCGCATCCTTGAATCTATTCTTCTTTAAATCCTATGAAAACTATTTCAAAACTTAGGATGAGCATAAAATCTTAGTAATGGATACAGTAATAATGAAAACAAGTAGCCTTGATAGAACATGTAAACCATGAATACTTTATCATAAAGAAATACTTTTCACCTTTAAGAAGTAGTAAATACACTTCACTAAATATAAGCTCATTAATTTCCCTTTAATAATCAAAATATTACCTTAAACCCCATAAAACTGACATATAACTTATAAAGGTATCTTGGGACATAATCATACTTAAATGTAATAACCATATGGTAAACTTCCACACATATAACTCTTATAAATGTAATATCCATATGACCTACTTCCATACCCAATGGATTGGAGGTTATAACATAACCACCCGTACTTGGTTTAGCACAGAACCACCTATCTTTGGTTTATCACATAACCAGCTGACTTTGGTTTATCATGTAACCACCCATATTTTATTTATCATGTAACCAATCTTAAAATGTCAGAGTACCATTATATAATCTTAACACATAAAAGATTGAAATTATCAAATTTCACTCGTAAAATTTCATTTGCAATCATAAGAAATCATTTCAAGATACTGAAATAGTCAATCCACTTTCAAAATAATTTTCAATACCAAAACACCCAAAAACGGAATAATTTATTTCTTTTCATTTTAAAAAAATTAAGTCTTATAGAGAAATCCAAATATTAAATAACAGTTATGGTGGTGGAGAATTCATTATCACGGAATACATAAAAACCATTCCTTTGGTCGTTTTGTAAAGAAATTAAAACGCTTCGTATAAAAAGATTTAATTTGAAAAACTTGGAATGAATTAAAATTATAAGGTTTTTATTACACATCTTATAAAATAAGGTGGTGTATAACATCAAAATATGCCTCAATAAAAGGAGATTGAGATGAAGTCCCTTACCTCAAGTCTGAATCATCTCATACGTTCTTTATCTTCATGAATAAAAAAACAAAGTTTAATTTATAATTTATTTATAACCTTTTTCATGTTCATTATTCCTTTTATATCACTTATTACAATGTTATAACAATTACATAATGATTTAAGTTCATTTAGGATGTTTTATCCATATTCGGTACTTGAGTAGAAAATGAACTTGGTACGATGCCAATAGTCCATGTGGTCATAAGTCCTTCATCTCAAAAATAATATTCATGACATTATTATAATTTTTACACATAAATTATACCTTTAAATAAAACCATGAAGTGTGGTTATGAAAAATAAACAATGTTATAATCATGGATATGGTAAGTCGTACGTATGCATGATTAACATTTTCTATTTTTCATTGATCGTTATGGAATAAAGTTAGGTATTATTTTATCTTTCCAAATTGATAATAAAATAATTAATATCATGTTAATCATTTAAATATACTTATATATATCATAAAAGTGATATAATGAATAAAAATGAGTCACATCGCTTCGTGGGGGTGATAGTACACACGCACGCTCAAACAACGCTATCATTTTTATTTGCATGGAAAGTAAGAAATTAATTGAAATATTACTATATTATAATGATTAATATGTCTTTAATATCATATATGAACATTAATTCCATTATTATAACTAGTAATAAGAGATGATTATGAAAAACAAATTAAATCGGTTTATGGAGGTGACAGTTCTCACGTACGCACGAATGATTAATTCCTTTCCTATTTAATAGAAGCTGAGATGGATTTAGGTGATGATATTATCATGATAAAATCTCATTATATTTATTATATTAGAGTTATTATTTCATCTATGAAGAATAATATTTGAAGGAAGTGCAAAAATAAATAAATTAGAAATATTTAAAGAAAATGATACTTATTCTTGGGTTAATCACATCTAAAGAAAAACTTAAAAACTCTAAGGAGGGTGTTATATCTAAAATAAGGCCTAAAGAATGTGGGGATTAATTATATGAATGGTTTTGGGTAGATATTTTCCAAAACAAAAGGTTTTTGACATGTGAGTAATAGAGAGGAATGTGTGCCTTTTAGAGGAGAGGAGAGGGGCACCCTTGGAAATATTAAAAGTATTAAATTAATATAAATTAAATTTTGATTCTAAATGGGTCCATATTTATTTAGTTTTAATATAGGATTAGTATGGGTCAAAATATAATTATCCAATGAAAATTAGACAAGTTTTAGTATTTTTTTAATCTGTATATATTTTTTAATTTAACTTATTTTAACTCTTGCCATTTTATCAAGTAATTTACACTTAGGGGGTTACAATAATTAAAAAATCTTGTCAAAATTTCCATTGAATGAGTTATTAATGAAAATTTTAGAGTTATATCAACTTTTTGTCTAAATATTAGATTTTAAGAAATTTTATATCATTTAATTAAATATTTTATATTTTAAAATATAAATTATGTCCATTTTGACACTATTCATTAAATGAATTTTTTAAAATATCATAACAACTTGATTAATTCGAAAAAACTAAATTAATTAAATCCTAAAATTTCATATTCATCCATAAAATTCGTTGATGGCATCAAATATTTCAAATTATATTTATTTTAATATTATTAATATAATTTATTTGATTCTTTCTTTAATAAATATGTTTCTGCATCATCTTTGTGTCGTAATTAATTATTTAATTCCAAAAAATTATAAATAAATTTCCATGTTTTAGGTAATATTTTTATATTTTTAATTACTATTCATAGATAAAGATAACACTTACATAACCCCATATTAAAATTATTTTAGTAAGAAGAGATATATTTATGACATATTTGCCTTTACTTTAAATTAAATGTTATAAATGTCATAATCACATCTAAGTGGGTTTAAAAGGTCACTATTTAGTCCCAAGGATGGTAATTGTTGATAATAAATCATCCAATAATATTATTACAAGTGTTAGGGTAATTTTATAATATTATAATATTAATTTTACCATTAATCACCATGTTTACCTTTAATCGTGGTAAATAAATTACTAAAGTTATTATTCACTAAAAATTATTTCAATCCTATTGGACGAAATTTTTCATACTGAGTATATACATTTATATCTCTTTTTAAAAATTCAATTCATAGAAGTGGTTAAATTAGGTTTAACACTAATCCTGTTGATGGATCTAGAAAACATATTTTTTACGTAAAATGTTTAAAAGTTCACATATTTTTTCTATTTAATTTTTATTTTAAATAGAATCCAATGAACTAAAATGGATTAAATGATAAATAATTCATATAATTATACACTAAAATCATGTAAAATTATAATCTAACAATATTAATAAATTATACAAAAATGCAGTTCAAATTAAATTTCATGATTTTTCACTATTCTTAAAAATATAAATTTATCAAAAAAATACCAAAAATTCAACCAAAGTAAATTTGGATGTCCCACTTCCAAATAAAAAGTTTATTTTTTCAAATATAATATATAAAAGTGACATAAACTATATTTATAAAATATTTCTCCATCAAAAGGTGGTAAAACAACCTTTTAAAAATATTAGAGTATTTTATGCTTAAAATTGGATTTATTCTCATTTCAATCCTATAAAATTTATTGTAAGAAAATAAAAATATTTAATAAACATGTGTAAACATAATATATTTATTTCTATTCATTACCACCAATACAACAATAAGGTGATAACTACTATTTAAAATAATAATATTACAATATATGATTTTCTTTAGTATAGCTCAATCTTGTGTGCAATATAAGATTTCAGAGAAACCCATTGTTGCATGTCGAGCATGATATCGAACATAGAACCCATTTAAGTTAAAAATACTATAAAATTCATAATATTAATAAATATGAAAAATTATTATTCTATAATTATCTAGGATGTTACATCCTTCCCCCTTTTGGAAATTGTATCCTCATAATTTTAAATTTGGGACTAGTAACTTCACTGAAATACCATATTGGAAAAAGAGTCAAAAAAACCTCCACTTTAAAATAAATAAAGTTAAGTATAGAGGTAAAATGAGATAAAAAATACTAGAGTTACATTTAGGAAAACATGGATATATAAGATAAAACTAACCATCATGTTCTAATGGAGAGTGATAGAAAACATTATCAGGAAAAAGTTAACAATCACAAAGCTATAAATTTGTGATAGGTTAAACAATATTTGATTTCATAGGACGAAATTTAAATGGAAAACTTTTTTTAAAATCCTTTTCATAAAGTTGTGTAATTAATTTACTACTTAAACTATGATCATACAGAAATATACTTACTTGACAAGTAGAGTTTCATCATTCAATTAAATTCCACCACAAACTCATCTTTTTCTCCAAATAATGAGTATTTAAGAGGAATTTTTTCATGCCTGAAACACTAAAACCAACTTATAGAGAATCAAATAATAAATAAAATATTAACTATCTATTCATCCTATCTTGAAACATTAACCAAAAACAAAAAGTTAGGATAAAATAATATAATTCCGCAAATATAATAAAATTTAAAAGAAGAATGACTACTTTTAATGTCACAAATTCAAAAGTAATATCCAAAGTCCAACATAGACCATTCAATAAATAAATATCCTTAAAATTACTGTAAAATATTATAACAAATATTAAATCCCAAAAATTAGAAGGATTTAATCAAATAATCTTCCAAGATAAGTTCTAACATTTAATTCCAAATAACATCAACCACTATTAATGTCTCATACCAAAAATGTAATTTCCAAAATCACATATTCTCTAAGAGAGGTTAATATTTTACATAAATAACATGAATTTATAGAATTCCATAATAAAAACATATATTATTCAAAAATAAAATTCAACCATTTCTCCTAAAATAAAATCCCATAGTATTCTTTTTTTTAGGAATATAAGGTTCCCAAAATAGTGAACGTCTTCCAAATTAACATTTATCACTTAATACCCAAATCATTTTCCTATACCAATGATATCCATTTTATAAAATATGAGTTCCCAAAATCAACTTATTCTTATTCCATCAAATTTTTTAACTAAAAATAAAATTACATACTAACCAGGGACTTCTTGTAGGTCAGTGGTAGGTGATAAAGTCTTGTCGCACTTTGATTTGGGTTCGATTTTTATATCCTTATCTAACGTGATGGGTTGTCACCATTCCTATGGGTTATCCTTTTCCTAAAATTATATAATAATATAAAATTATGAAAATGAGATAAAAATCCTCAAAAATAATCATAACATTTTTTTCCTCCAAGTTTATCTCATAACATTCATTTTGAAATCCAAAATGTAATAACCCATAATTACCTCAAAATCACATATGGGTTGTCACCATTCCTATGGGATAATGTGCTCAAACTTCACGGTTACACATAGTAGAAAAAAGTCTTTCAAAGTAATTTCATCATCAAAAGATCATTAATACTTTTAAACATTTCATCATCCTACAGTCTAATATAACTCTTAAATCCTTTATATGTAGACTTTTAAATTATTTATCATTATTTTTGATCCTTTAACCATGATTTTCCATATTATTCCTTAATACTTGTTTCCTACAAAAAAAACATGAATTATATCCTAAGATTCAATAATGTCAAAAAATGAGACAATAAATAATCTATACCTTTCATATGTCATTTTTAGTTTCCTCATCTTCAATTATAATGGCATTTGGTATTTCTAAATATATATTTGTATGGTCCTCTTTATCCCATTCAAAAACCTTCCTTGTAAGATATTTATTTTCACAATGACCATACTCCTCACATTTAAAACATTCAATTGATAACTCAAAAAGAACTTCATTCACTTTCATGGATTCAACTGAACACTTCCTTTTTCATTGGAAGGTTATTACTTTATAACCTTCATGACCACTTCTATAATATCCTCCTATCCCTTTAAAACATTTTCTTAATTGTTTATTTCCACATATTAGACACATATGTTGTTTAATATACTTACCTTTATTATTATTACCTAAACTTACACAGGGATTCATTTCTCTCATATATGATGCATTAGAAAACTCACCAAGGTTCCTATAGTTAATCATGACTCCTCGTAGTTGGTTTAGAATAACCATGAGAATTCTTATTGTAGATCCTATTTCATTAAGTTACTTATTCAGGAACCACTGCATTTTCCTTCACATCCATTGTTACTTTGGTGCTTGCTAGATCCATCCATTTACTAAAACCAAAATGGTTAGTATCATTATATCAATAAAATCATCATATACTATATTATGAGGAAGATAAACACTAAGATATACTTATTCATGTTATCTCAAACTCATTCAATTTATCTAAAATATCTACGACTCATTCTATTATGCTAACCATTGTATTTATATATAAATTGTAACTTATGATTAAATATCACCCTAACATATAAAGTTTTCTAAACCATCCTTTGATACCAACTATAAGGTCTAATCCTTAAACAATACGTAATCTTTAGTTAAGTCAATACTTTGACATTCATTCACATCGAGGATATTTTTAGTTTTAGAGATTTAGATAATTATTCCATAACTCATACATAATAAATCAAATATTACAAAGTTTACACTTCTAATCACTATCAATTTTTTCCATAAAACAAAAAAAAGGAAATATGGTTTTGTTTCATGTTTAAACTTCATAACTTTTCCTTGATTCCACCCTTTACTCTATTACATTTTAAATCCTATGAAAAATATTTCAAAACTTGGGATGAGCATAAAAATCTAGGTATGTGATACACAAATAAGGAAAAATATTATCCTTTAGAAAAAATTTAAAACATGAATAATTTATCATAAATTAATACTTTTCACCTTTAAGAAGTAGTAAATACACTTCACTGAATATAAGATCATTTCTTACCCTTTTGTAATCAAAATATTTCCTTAAAACCCATAGAAATCAACATATAACATATAAATCTTACTTGGGACATAATCATACATAAATTCAATAACAATATAGTCTAATTACACACATATCACTCTTACAAATAGAATATCTACACGACCAACTTCTATACCCAAAGCATTGGAGGTTATAACGTAGCCACCCATTCTTGGTTTATAACAAATCCACCTATCTTTGGTTAATAATGAAACCACCCATATTTGGTTTATCACATAACCAATCTTATTTGTTTTATCATGTAACCACTTGTAAAATTTTTATGTACCATTATATAATCATAACATATAAAAGATTTCAATTATTATCATTTCACTCATAAAATTTCTTCTGCAATAAAAAGAAATTATTTAAAGATATTGAAACAGTAAATCCTCTTTCAATATAATTTTCAATACCAAAAAACACAAAAAGGGAATAAGGTATTTATTTTCCTTTTAAAAACTTTAATGCTTATAGAGGAAGATAAACATCAAATAATAGTTAAAGTGGTGGAAAATTCGTTGTCACCATATACGTAAAAAAATACCCCTTTTGTCATTTTGTAATGAAATTAAAATGCTTCATATAAAAATATTCCTTTTGAAAACCTTTTAATTAATTAAAATTCAAAGTGGTAGATTATACACCTTATAATATAAGGTGGTGTATAACATAAAAATATACCTCAATGAAAAGATATTGAGATGAAGTCCCCTACCTCGAGTCTGAATTGTCTCATATGTTATTTATATTCCGAAATAATAAACATATGTTAATTTATACTTTCTTGAGTACCTTTTTCATGTTCATTATTCATTTTATATCACTTATTACCATGTTATAATAATTACATAATTATTTAAGTTCAAATCCGATGTTTTTTCGATATTCGGTTCTTGAGTCGAAAATGGACTTGGTAAAATGTCAATAGTCCATGTGGTCATAATTTATTCATCTACAGAATAATATTCAAGACATTATTATAATTTTTATACATAAATTATACATTTAAATCAATCCTTTAAGCATGGTTATGAAAAGTGAACAATGTTATAATCATGGAGATGGTAAATCATACGTACACATGAGTAATGTTTACTATTTTTCATTGTTCGTTATGGAAAGATGTTAAGTATTATTTTATCTTTAAAGAATTATAATAACAAAATTAATATCAAATTAATCATTTAAATATACTTATATATATCATAAAAGTGATATAATGAATAAAAATGAGTCACTTCACTTTGTAGAGGTGATAATTCACACGTATGCATGAACGACGTTATCATTTTTATGCACATGGAAAGTAAGAAATTAATTGATATATTATTATATTATAATTATTAATATGTCATGAATATCACATATGAACATTTATTATATTATTATAACCATTCATGATATACGGTTATGAAAAACGAATTAGATCAGTTCGTGGAGGTGATAATTCACACGTACGCACGAATGATTAATTCCTTTCCCATTTAATGGAAGTGGAGATGGATTGAAGTGATGATATTATCATGATAAAATATTAGTATATTGAGTATAATAGAGTTATTATTTCATCTAGAAAGAATAAGGTTTGAAGTAATTGGAAGAAAAAATAAAATAAAAATACTTAAAGAAAATGATACCTCTTTTTCGGTTGATCACCTTTGAAGAAAACCTTAACACCTCTAAAGAGGGTGTTCTATCTAAACTAAGGCCTCAATAATTTGGGTATGAATTATATAAATGGGTTCAGTTAGATATTTTCTGAACAAAAAGTTTTTATAAGTGTGATTAATAGAGAGGAATGGGTACCTTTTTTATAGGAGAGGTGAGGGGCACCCTTATAATTATTAAAAGTATTAAATTAATATAAATTCAATTTCGATTTCAAATGGGTCCAAATTAATTTAGTTAAAATATAGTATGATTATGGGTTGAAATATAATCATATAATAAAAATTATACATGTTTTATTATTTTTTTAATCCTTATCTTTTTTTCTTTAACCCCTTTTACTCTTTCCATTTTATCAAGTAATTTACAATTTTAGGGATAAAATAATTACCAAATAATTCCAAAATTCTAATGAATGAGTCATTAATGGAATTTTTGGAGTTATATAATATTTTTGGTTGAATATTTTATTTTTAAAAATTTTATATCATTTAATTAAATATTTTATATTTTAAAATATGAATTATGTTAATTTTGACACTATTCATTACATGACTTTTTTAAAATATCATAACAACTTTATTAATTCTAAGAAACTACATTAAATCAATAATAAAATTTCATATTTATTCATAAAATTAATGTATGGAATCAAATATTTAAAATTATATAAGGTTCCATGGTTTTAAATGTCAATTGGTTACTTATAGTGAAGATGAAACATTATCTAAAACTTTTGTGATAACCTTTTGGGTTAATTTGTGGTTTTTATCACAACAAACACATTTTGTTTTATAAATAAAAACCATGTGTACAAAAATATTATAGAACCATATATGAGACAAAATACATATATTATATTCTGTCTCAACCATAATAATAGTTTTATGACTAGAATTGAATACGTTAATGGAAATTGAAAACCCATCGTCCTTGAATGTGGTAAATTAACACATCTCAGATGGTGTTTTTACTACAAGTATAAAAGAAGGGTAATAGAGAGATGATAATTACTTATTCCATTATAATAAAAAAATTCTAGTACATATAAGGTACTGGGGTTTTCATAACATTTTGATGAGGAGAGGTGTAACACCCCAAGCTTCAACGATACGTTTCCCTTTGAATAGTGTAGTATCTTGCATTGTACGCAACTTGGAGTTTTAACACACCACGACCAATCAAACTAGCCGTTATGAATAGTAATACCAAATTTTTGAAATTTTTGAAATTTTATTTTTCAAAATGGACTTCATTTTTGGATTAGGAATATCAAAATTAGCTTTGGGTGAATTTTTGGTATTTTTTTGAAAACTTTCAATTTTGATGAATAGTGAAAAACACTGCGTTATTGTTTAAAACCGAATTTTTATTTAAATAATTATTTATTTTATTTTAATTTATATTAGGTAAAAATAGATACATAATACCTATATATGTTCAATGTAATTTCTTGAAGTAATTGTATAATAATATTAGATATATAAAATTTTATTGAACTTTTTACCGTATTTTACCCACCTTATAGGAGCATTTGAAAATTTTCAGAAAACCTAATTTTATCACTTCTGTGAGTTGAATTTAAAAAATCCAAGAGACATGGTTGAAATCAGTAAGTAAAATGTGGTTCAATAATATGAAAATAATTTTTGGTGAATAGTAACATTTGACATTTATTTTCCACGGTTAAAAGTAAATTGGGTAATTAAGGGTAGAAATGATATTATAATTACCCTAAAACATGTCCTAATTCAATTGGATAAGTGTAATTAGACCAAAAAAACCTTAGGAATAAAATATGATCCCCTTTTATCCACTTGGATTAGATTACGACTTTTATTATTATTTTATTTAAAGAAGAGTTAAAAGTGTTAAATTCAAAGTTTAATAACTAAAACATTTTTAATATAGGGTTACACATAAGATAAATTGAACTATAAATATTCATTAGAAATATAAAAATATTTCCTACATAATGCTATTTTATTTACAATTTTTAGACATTATATAATTTAATTTATTTTGGACGCAATGATGATTCAGTAATTACCTTATTAATAAAATATTAAAATAATTGATATTATAAATATTCGAATAAATGTAATTTGAGACTTTTTATGAATTCCAATAATTTTATAGGTTAATATGACATGTTAGGGTTGATTAAATAATTTTTTTCGAAGTAATAATTCTATTATGATTTTCATAAAAACCAAATACTAAATAGTTTCAAAATTTACATAAATGAGTTTTCAAAACAAATATTATATTATTAAATGATATAATATTACTAAAAATATAAGGTTCTTCCAAAGGAATTATATAAGGTTATATATATTAATAATGAACCACTTGGGGGTTCTCTTGTCTTTTTATAGTAAGTTTATTAACCATATAATATAAAAATACAAAGAGACATGGTAAATGTCAAACTATTTAACTAAGAGTTAAATCTAGAAGATAAGGTTAATATGGTGACCTAAACCTGTCTAAAACCTATTGGTTGAGATTTTTTCGACCCAAAACCACCTTATCTTTCAAATAAATTATTTTGGAGCCATTAGAAACCGAAAATTATTTTATTATAAAATAATATTTCAATCTTTTCCTATAGTGACCCTCACCTCTCTTATAAAAGGGCACTTCCCCTTATCTCAAAATCACACTTCCAAATCCATTTGGCTCGGACAACCCCTGACAAAATATCCTCAAAAATTCCCTCACATTAACCTAGAGTACTTACTTTGATCATAAATCCAACCTAAGGACCCCTTTTTATTAACTCCAAAGGAAACACTTGAAGAAGAGGTAATAATTTCACCACCCTCTTTCAAGTTCTTTTCTTCTTCCACTTCCTATTTCTTTGTTGTTTCCATACCAAAATAATAAATCTAGTAGCTCATAAATACTTTTATGTTACTATAAATATGGCACAACCATATTCGTTATTCTATACATCTTATGAATGACAAAGTCACCATACGTGCGTATGTACGGCTTACCGTCTCCACATCATGGTGAAGTTTGTTATTCAAACACTTCATTATTTAGATGGGTATAATAATGAGTATAATTGATGTAAATAATAAATATAACATGTTAATTATTCTTTATATATGATATATTATCCAATTACATTCGATTTCACTATCAATATAATGATATTGTCGCTTGTGCGTACGTACAGATTACCGTCTCCACAAACGCGATGAGATTCATTCCCCATCATAATCGTTCAAGAATAATTTTCATTTTATTATTAAAAATAAAGTTTAAGAACTTAATATAATTCTGGATATTAATAAAGTACATCCTATCCAAAAAAAACATGTCTTACGTAACCAAACATATAAAGGAAAACGAATCAGTTAACACCTGAAACGATGATACTACTGAAATATTATTAACAAAGAAATATTATAGGATCATATATGATATCATATTTATGTATATAGTTCTTGTATAATTTAATAATAATTATTTAACTATTAAACCGGAGGTTAACATACCCTCGGATAAGTAAAAGTACAATGTAAGGGGTTTTCATCTCAATTTTATTAATGTGAGATTCATGCTATATTTTCCACTATTTCCTTTTGTGTGGTGTATGTTCTGCCCTTGATTGTATTGTTTGTGTAATATAATTTAATTTATGGGTATTTACATCATCATTTTATGATCCTTATTTCATGGGGTGTATGTTTCTTATGTTACCAAATCGGTAAGGGAATTTCAAATTTCAATTTCCACTCATTTGGTTTTACGCAAACTTCATTGATTATTTTACTCTAAGATTATGTGTGAAATCACTATTTATTTAATTATGTAGTAATTTAAACTCCCATTTGTGTGGATATACTTTTTATACACATAATCACTCCATTGATAAATTCTCAAGTCATCAATATGAACTTGATAAGAGTAATATTAACTCAATTTTCATTCATTGAGTTAAACATCCAAGTCATTGGTGTTGTTTTTACAAGAATATGTGTGAAAGTCCTCTGATTGATTTACACTGAATATCCATTCATATTGAGTGTATTTATATTTTTCACAAAAAATGATGTCATTGATTTATCCTTAACATAAGGATACGGTCTTTATAAGGTATTTCATCTCGATTTATATTCCATTGAGACTTCTTTGTTGTTATGCGCAAACTCACTTTTATATGGTGTATATACTGTACTTTGACATAGTATATCATGAATCCATTTATTCTCATGATATTATAAAGTTTTTTTTACCTCAATTATTTGTATTTAAGAATCTCTCATTTGGTTAGGAACTGTAACTAAAATATCATTTTAAATGTTTTAAATATTTATTCTTCTAAATCATTCTCATTAATGTCCATGTTTTAAAAATGGTTTTAAGGATTTATTTATATAGACATGAATGTTTTAAAATTAAAATTCCTTTTAAAAGTTTCAAAGTGTTATGGGACACTTTGATTCAAAAATCTATTTTAAACAAGCTTGTTGATAAATAGTGAGGCTTTTAAATGTTTTCATGAAAAATGGATATTTCTCTCAACGATTTTTACTTATCATTTTCAACTATGTCAAAAATTTTTACGGGATATTATTCTTGATCGAGGTTGATTTATTATGATACAAAACTTCCATACTGTAATGAAGGTTTTGTGATATGTTTGAATGTGGATGTGTTATTTTTATACCATGCATGGTTTATGGATAAAGTATTGACATTTATTATGCTAGTTTTAATATGAATGTTTATGTTATGTTTAAACCTTTTCATACGAGGAATGCATTGGACTTAGTAAGTTATGGGTGGAGCACGCTATAGCTCCTTAATGCATCGGTAGATCTCATGAGACAAACTAGTGTCTTGGCACAAGGCCTTGACCAAATCTTATTTGTAGTCTTGGCACAAGGCCTTGAATATCTGGTTATAAAGTCTAGCATTATGCAATTCATCATTTTGAAAGTGTGTATTGACATTGCATGTGATTATTTGAATATTAAAATATCCATGTTAATAAGTAAATAGAATTATTTAATTTTATGTTTTCCATATTATGTTGAAGTTTAAGTTTAAAAGGATTTTGTTTTTGTCTTATACATTTCCTTGAATGTTTATGCTTATTTATGAAAGTTTCCACAATATTTTTATTCTTAGTGAGCATATGATCTCACCCCTTTCTATGTTTTATTTTTCCTAGGATATGAAGAATTATTTTATGGTTGACCTACAAGGATATTCTAAGGATATAAGTGTGTTCAAAGGGGAAAAATGTTGCTGATGTTTTTATTTCGTGATATAATGTAAAACTTATGAATGTATCTATTACTTTCAAGGATACTAAACGGATCGGTCTTTCAGGATTTGATCCTTTGTGATCATGAAAATATTATGTAATAATGCATTAACTCTAGGTAATTGGGTTCAGGGTGTTATAGTTGGTATCAGAGGAAGTTTAGTACAAACCTTGGAAACTAGATTTAGAAAAACTCTGATTAGAGAACACTGCCATAAGATAGGATTTGTGGATTAGTATAGAAGAACTTCCTAGAATTTTCGTACTATAGAGATTTTGTGAGTTTTCCAATAAATAAATCCCTACCTAGATACAAGCAGGTATAGACGGCTCTGGCACAAATGTACCTAGGGGTAGAACCCAAAAACACTGCTATGAGCTCGACTCGAACTTGAACTAGTGCACGACAATGGGTCTTGATGCACTCTTGGTTACAACACTCCCGAGGGATATCCTTAGGATAATTCTCTTTTACTTTACAAACTATTAAGAAAGGTTTATAAGTATATAATTCCTCAAAGAAACCAATTTTATGATTATGGATTATATCCATAAACTGTTTAATTTATGTTAACTATTTTACATGTTTGGAATTATGTATTGTGATCCATAAACTAATCTAGTGTATGACATTATTTAGAAATAGTGCCTAGTGGAAGGAATGGAAACCATATCAACCCACGTAATCCATTTAGGTATTTCAATCCTACTCATGATACTTATAGTGGAGCTAGTGATGCAACTGGTGCTGATCATCTTATCACCATACTGGGACAACTCACTTAGGTTATGAATAATAACCTTATCCGTATAGAGCACCCAGATCCACAGTGCAGAGGATCAATGTTAGACTGCTTCATGAGGTAGAAACCACCAACATTCAATGGGAGTACAAAGCCATTAGTATCTAAGCAATCAATAACTTCCATAGAGAAAATATTTCATGCTTTGGGGGGTAGCAAAAGGAAAAAAGTTGTGAAGACAGTTTATCGCCTCATAGGAGATGCAGATAAATGGTGGTCATTAATCAAAACACAAAATAAGATTAAGAAGTATAAAACATGGAATGGAGGGAGTTTAAAGATATTTTATTAGAAAAATACTTTCCTCGTGACCATCGAGCGGATATGTAAAGGCAATTTCTGAGTCTGAGGCAAAATGAGGATGATAATGTCACAAAGTATGAGTCTAACTTTACAAGGTTATAAAGGCATGCAACAAATTATATACGTAACCCAAGGAGTAATTTAGATCAATTCTTTTATTGGTTAAAACCATTTCTCCATCGATAATTAGTCTCACAATCCTTCTTATCGTACGAAGATATTGCCTCATGTGCTATCAAGACAAAAAAGGAATTATTTAAGTCTTGTGACATTAAAGAAAATAAAAAGAAGAAGAGATCTACTGAACACTCTGGAAATGGAAATAAGGGGAATAAGGGAAAATTTGAATATCAATACTATGGTAAATGTGGGAAGAAACACCTCGGTACTTGCCTGAAGGGAATGAGAGTTTGTTACAAATGTGGTGAAAAAGGCCACCAAGCTCGTGATTGAAAGGGGAAAAAAGATCCTGTCAATGTTGAATAGTAAAATTGTAGAGAAAAATGGCATTATGAAAAAAAATTTCCTAAGTGCCAAGGAACCTTACCTCAAAAAAAAGTCCAAGGGATCAAGTACAAGCTTATGCGATCACTGCTGCTGAGGTTGAAGCTCCGAAAGACGCGGTGGTAGGTAATTTAATGGTTTCCTCAAGTTTATCCAATTATTTATTTGATTCTGGGTCATATAATTGTTTCATATCTTCCTAGTTTTCTAAGAAAATTATATATTTTCAATTTGAATTAACAAGGGATTTTTCAGTAAAAACTTCTAAGGCAAGTATCATCGCAACAAATGTTTGTGAATCAGTTCCCATTAGGGCATATAAATGTTCTTTATCTGCTGATCTCATCATCATACCCATGATTGAATTTGATATAATCCTCAGTATGGATTGGATTTCAGACCATGATGAGAAAATATATTGTAAGAATAAGGAGGTTACAATTTTCTATGATGATAAGGAGTACCTTATCTTTAGATCAGAAACATCACCACCTGATTCTTATCTAGATCCACCCCCAGTAGCTCTAATAAATTCAATTATCTGGGAAGAAGGGAATGAAATAACTATGAGTGAGTAAAATAATGTTCTAATAAAGGACATACCTATTTTTCAAGAATATATTGATGTGTTTCTAGAGGATTTACCTGGACATCCTCCATAACAAGAAATTGAGTTTTTCATTGACCTAATTCCTTGTTCAAGGCCCATATCGAAGATCCCTTATAGAATTGCCTCCATGGAATTAGTGGAACTAAAGAAACAACTATAGGAATTGAGTAATAAGGGATTTATTCACCCTAGTGTTTCTCCATGGGGAGCCCATGTCCTATTTGTTAAGAAGAAAGATGGATCTATGAGGTTGTGCATTGAATACAGAGAGATAAATACTATAACAATAAAGAAAAAGTATATCCTACCTTGCATTGATGATTTATTCAACCAAATTTTTTCAAAGATTGACCTTCGATCTGGATATCTTCAGCTGTGTGTGAAGAAGGAAGACATTCCGAAAACAGTATTTCAAACCAGGTATGGGAATTACGAGTTTACAGTAATGCCTTTTGGATTGAATAATTCTCCCTCAATTTTAATGGATCTAATGAATAGAGTTTCCAAAGAATATTTTGATGACTTCATAGTGGTATTTATTTATGATATCTTGGTATAATAAAAAATCTATGAAGATCATGAAAATCACTTGCGCACTATTCGGAATATCCTCAGAATAAATGAATTATATGGAATGTTTAGAAAGTGTGAATTCTGGCTTCAAGAGATTTCTTTTCTTGGCCATATTGTCTCTAAGGATATAATCTCTGTTGATCTTTCAAAGACTAAGGCAATACAAGAATGGCCAACACCGACGATTATAACTGAGGTATGCAGTTTTATTGGTTTAGTAGGTTATTTTTGATGTTTCATCCAGAATTTTTCCTGGTTGGCTAACCCATTAACCAAGATCACATGTGAAGGGGTTAAATTTGTTTAGAACAAAGAGCGTGAAGAATGTTTTGAAGAACTGAAGAGAATATTATTCAATGCTCTTATCTTGACTCTACCATTAGGGAATGATGAGTTTGTTATTTATAGTGATACTTCAAAGAAAGGACTTGGTTGTGTTTTTATACAGGATGATAGAGTTATTTTCTATGCATCACGACAACTACAAATTCATGAACAAAACTATCCCACTCTTGATATTCAGTTAGTAGCTGTAATCTTTTCTTTGTAGATCCGGAGACACTATCTCTATGGTGAAAAATGATAGATATATACTGATCACAAGAGTTTGAAGTATATTTTTTCACAGAAATAACTTAACATGAGGAAAAGATGATGGTTTTAACTACTCAAGGATTATGATTTCACTATACACTACCACCTAAGGAAGGAAAATAAGGTGGCAGGTGCTTTGATCAGAAAGGTTCATGGAGTTTTGAACAAGATGGGAGTTGAAATGGATACTATTTTCATAGATCTAGTAAAGATAGATATGGGAATAACCATGGAAGGTGAAACATCAATACATTTTCAAATGGTTGTCAAACCATATTTACTAGAAAGGATAAATAGTTCTCAGAATGATGATGAGGAGTTTCAAAAGAAGATTAAAGCTATGAATGATGTGAGATTGAGTGACTTCGTGTATGAAGATGGAATTTTAAAATTTGGGAAGAGACTTTGTGTTCATGACATACCTGATCTAAAAAGGGAATTTTGGGATGATGATCATAGCTGCAATTTCTCTATACACCCTAGTAGCACTAAGATTTTTAGAGATTTGAAGAAATATTTTTGGTCGGATAACATGAAGAGAGATATTGCTGATTATGTGTCAAGATGTATGTTTTTTCAAGAAGTGAAAGCTGGAAGACAACATCCTAGAGGTGTCATGAAACCTCTTCCCATACTTGAGTGAAAATGGGATGATATTATGATAGAATTTTTCATGTGGCTACCAAAGACTCCAAGAAGGAATGATGCAATATGGGTCATTGTTGATTGTATTACCAAGTCAGCTCATTTTATTACTATAAGGGAAGATTTATCACTTGAACGTCTGAAAAAACTATATATTAATGAATTTGTAAGACTTCATGGTGTACCCCTATCGATTATTTCTGATCGTGATCCCCGTTTTACATCATGATTTTGGAAAATTATTCAGAAGGACCTAGATACTAAACTTTGTTTGAGCACTGCCTACCACCCTCAAAATGATGGACAATCAGAACAGAATATTCAAACCTTAGAAGACATGTTGAGATCTTGCTCACTTGGCTTTCAAGGTATGTGGGATCAATATTTACCTCTGGTAGAATTTTACTATAATAATAGCTTACGTTCAAGTATTTAGATGGCACCATATGAAGCGTTATATGGAAAGAGATGTCTCATGCCAACTTGTTGGGATGATGTTTGTTAAAGAAAACTCGTATGCCCAGAACTTTTTGAGGAAAAAATGGAAAAAGTGAAGATTATCTAAACCCACAACCAAGTATCCCAAAGTAAGAAAAATATCTACGCCGATAATCGATGGAAGGATTTGGAATTTCAAGTAGGAGACCATGTTTTCTTGAAGGTATCTCCATGGAAGGGTGTTATAAGTTTTAGTAAGAAGGGTAAATTGAGTCCTAGGTACATTGGACCTTTCGAAATTTTATAATGAATTAGAGTTGTAGCTTATCGTTTGACAATGCCTCCAAGTCTCCCCAAAGTTCATGATGTGTTCCACGCATCACTGTTGAGGAAATACATGCCTGAACCAATGCATGTACTCACTGATGAAGAAATAGAATAGGAACCCAATCTGTTTTATTGCGAAGAGCCTATCAGAATTCTTGATACCAGAGAACAAGTGTTGAGAAACCGGATGACTCATCTGGTGAAAGTTCTATGGAGAAACCATAAGATGGAAGAGGCAACATGGGAACCCAAGGAACTTATGATGAAGTACCACCCAAATCTTTTTATGCAGTAATATTATAGAAATTTCAAGGATGAAATTATTTTAAGTAGGGGAGAATGTAACATCCCAAGCATCCATGTTACGTTTGCCTTTGAATAATGTAGTAGCTTGTGTTGTACGCAACTTGAAATTTTAACACACCACGACCAATCAAACTATCCATTATGAATATTAATACTCACTTTTTGAAATTTTATAAATTTTATTTTTCAAAAAGGACATCATTTTTGGATTTAGAATATCAAAATTAGCTTAGGGTGAAGTTTTGGTATTTTTATGAAAACATTAAATTTTTGATGAATAGTGAAAAACACTGCGTTATTGTTTAAAACCGACTTTTTATTGAAATAATTATTTATTTTAATTTAATTTATATTAGGTAAAAATAGATAAATAATACCTATATATGTTCAATTTAATTCATTGAAGTAATTTTATAATAATATTAGATATACAAAATTTTATTGAACTTTTTACCGTCTTTTACCCACCTTCTAGGAGCATTTTCAAATTTTCATAAAACATAATTTTATCGCTTCTGTGAGTTGAATTTAAAAAATCCAAGAGACATGGTTAACATCAGTAAGTAAAATTTGGTTCAATAATATGAAAATAATTTTTGGCGAATACTGACTTTTGACTTTTTTTTACCACGGTTAAAAGTAAATAGGGTAAATAAGGGTAAAATGATATTATAATTACCCTAATACATGTCATAGTTCTATTGTATAAGTGTAATTAGACCAAAAAAAACTTTAGGAATAAAATATGATCCCCTTTGGTCCACTTGGATTAGATTAGGACATTTATTATTATTTTATTTATAGAAGAGTTAAAAGTGTTAAATTCAATGATTAATAACTAAACCATTTTTAATATAGGGTTAGACATAAGATAAATTCGAATATAAATATTCATTAGAAAGATAAAAATATTTCCTACATAATTATATTTTATTTATAATTTTTAGACATTATATAATTTACTTTATTTACGACACAATGATGATTTAGTAATTACCTTATTAATGAAATATTAAAATAATTGATATTATAAATATCCAAATAAATATAATTTGAGACTTTTTATGAATTACACTACTTTAATAGGTTAATATGACATTTTAGGGTTGATTAAATAATTTTTTTTCGAAGTAATCATGTTTTTATGATTTTTATTAAAATCAAATACTAAATATTGTCAAAAATGACATAAATGAGTTTTCAAAACAAATATTATATTATTAAATAATATAATATTCCTAAAAATCTAAGGATCTGAAAAAAGACTTATATAAGGTTATATAAATTAATAATTAACCACTTGGTGTTAGCTTGGGTTTTTATAGTATGTTTATTAACCATATAATATAAAAATACAAAGGGACATGGTAAATGTCAAACTATTTAACTAAGAGTTAAATCTAAAAGATAAGATTAATATGGTGACCTATACCCGTTAAAAACCTATTGGTTGATATATTTTCAACCCATAACCACCTTAGCCTCTAAATAAATCATTTTGGATCCATTATAAACCGAAAATGAATTTATTATAAAATAATATTTTAAGATTTTCCTAAAGTTTCCTTCACCTCTCTTATAAAAGGGAACTTCCCCTTATCTCAAAATCACACCTCCAAATACATTTGGATCGGCCAAACCCTACCTAAATATCATAAAAAATTTCCTCAAATCAAACTAGAGTCCTTACTTTGATCATAAATGCAGCCTAAGGATCCCTTTTGATCAACTCAAAAGGAAACACCCAAAGAAGAGGTAATAATTTCACTACCCTCTTTCAAGTTCTTTTCTTTTTCCACTTCCTATTTCTTTGTTGTTTCCATACCAAAATAATCACTCCATTACCTCCTAGATATTGTGTTTTTATTATAAATATGGTAAAACCATATTTTTTATTCTACCCATCCTATAAATGACAAAGTCAATATACGTGCGTACTTACAGCTTACCGTCTCCACGTCGTGGTGAAGTTTTTTATTCAAACACTTAATTATTTTGATGTGTATAATAATGAGTATAATTGATTTAAATAATAAATATAACATGTTAATGATTATTTATATATTATATAACATCCAATTACATTCGATTTCACCATCAATATAATGATATTGTCGCTTGTGCGTACGTACGAATTACCGTCTCCATGAACGTGATGAGATTCATTCTCCATCGTAATCATTCAAGAATAATTTTTATTTTATGATTAAAAATAATGTTTAATAACTTAATATAATTCTATATATGAATAAAGTACATCCTATCCATAACAAACATGGCTTATGTAACCAATCATATAAAGGAAAATGAATCAGTTAACACCCAAAACGATGATACTACTGAAATATTATTAACAAAGCAATATTAGAGGATCATATATGATATCAAATTTATGTATATAGTTTTTTTATAATTTTATATCAATGATTTAACTATTATACAGGAGGTTAACATACCCTCAGACAAGGAAAAGTATAAGGTAAGGGGTTTTCATCTCACTTTTATTCCCATGAGATTCATGCTATATTTTCCACTATTACCTTTTGTGTGGTGTATGTACTGCCTATGATTGTATTTTTTACATAATATACTTTAATTTATGGGTATTTACATCATCATTGGATGATAATTCTTTCATGGGGTTTATGTTTCTTAATTTACCAAATCGGTAATGGAATTTCAAATTTCAATTTCCACTCATTCGGTTTTACACAAACTTCATTGATTATTTTACTCAAAGATTATGTGTGAAATCACTATTTATTTACTTATGTAGTAATTTAAACTCACCTTTTTGTGGATATACTTTTGATACACATAATCAATCCATTGATAAATTCTCAAGTCATCAATATGAACTTGATAAGAGTAATATTAACTCAATTTCCATTCATTGAGTTAAACATCCAAGTCATTGGTGTTGTTTTTACAAGAATATGTGTGAATGACCTCTGCTTTATTTACAAAAAATATGAAATCATATTGAGTGTATTTATATTTTTCAAACATAATTATGTCATTGATTTATCCTTAACTTAAGGAAACATTATTTATAAGGGATTTCATCTCAATTTATATTCCATTGAGACTTCTTTTTTGTTATGCCCCGACTCACTTTTATATGGTGTATATACTGTACTTTGACATAGTATATCAAGGATCCCTTTATTCTCATGATATTATAAAGTTTTTATTACCTCAATTATTTGATTTTAAGCATCTCTCAATTTTTGGGAACTCTAACTAAAATATCATTTTAAATGTTTTAAATATCTATTCTTCTAAATCATTCTCATTAATGTCCATATTTTAAAAATGGTTTTAAGGATTTATTTATATGGACATGAATGTTTTAAAATTAAAATTAAATATAAAATTTTCAAAGTGGTATGGGACACTTTGATTTAATAATATATTTTAAACAAGCTTCTTGATAAATAGTGAGACTTTTAAATGTATTCATGAAAAAGGGATATTTCTCTGAGAGATTTTTACTGATCATTTTCAACTATGTGAACATCCTTTAAGAGATATTATTCTTGATCGAGGTTGATTTATTATGATAAAAATATTCCATACTGTATTGAGTGTTTTGTGATATGTTTGACTGTGGATTTGTTATTTTTATACCATTCATGGTTTATGAATAAATTATTCACATTTCGTATGCTAGTTTTAATACTAACGTTTATATTATGTTTAACCCTTTTCATATGAGGAATTAATTGGACTTAGTAAGTAATGGGTGGATCCCACTATAGATCCTAGATGCATCTGTAGGTCTCATGAGACAAACTAGTGTCTTGGCCAATGCCTTGACAAAATCTTATTTTTAGTCCTAGCACAATGCCTTGACTATGTGGTTACGAAGTCTGGCATTATGCATTCCATCATTATGAAAGTGGCTATTGATATTGCATGTAATTATTAGACTAGTAGAATATCCATGTGAATAAGTTAATCGCATTATTTGATTTTATCTTTTCCATATTTTGCTGAAATTTAAGTTTAAAATGCTTTTGTTTTAGTCTTATACATTTCCTTAAATGTTTATTCTTATTTATGAAATTTTCCGCTATATTATTATCCTTACAGAGCAATCTGAGTTCACCACTTTCTATGTTTTATTTTTCCCAGGATATGAAGAAGTATTTTGTGGTTAACTTGTAGGGATAGTCTAAGGATATAATTTTGTTTAAAGTGTAAAAAATTTTGTTTATGTTTTTATTTCATGATGTAATATAAAACTTATGAATGTATCTAGTACTTCCAAGGATACTAAACCGATTGGTCTTTCGGGATTTGATCCCTTGTGATCATTCTAATGTTATGTAATAATGAACTGACTCTAGGTAACTAGGGTCGGGGTGTTACAAGAGGTAAGGATAGAAAAGAAAACAAAGGAACTTGAAATGAAAGTAAAATAATTCAAAAAGAAGAATTTACCACTTAAATTAATCTTCCTTGAGAGCCTTATAAAGGGAGAGAATTAGGTATTTTGAAGAGACCAAGGGATTCTAGATGTGGGGAAGGAGTCTAGGGAGAAATTTTAATATAATTTTGTCAAGTCACAAGGATTTATAGGAGTGAAGATAAGAGGGGAGTGTGGGTGGTTTTTATAGTGGAGGGGAGGAGGGTTTTCTTAATATTGTAAGCATTAGTTTATTATTCCTTTATAAGAAAATAAATAGTGGTGATTCCATAACCAAAAATAGTAATAAGTTCATGTTAGTTCGAACCAATGGCCATTTACATCATCCATGACTCAAGCATGATGCAAAAATTCAGGTTTTAGCAATTATCGTAAATTATCGTATTTTACTATTCATACAAAATTCAAGTATTTCAAAAAAATCCCAAAAATTCACCTTAACCATTTTTCAGTGTGTAAAAAAAATGAACTCCATTTTATGAAAATAATTTTCTAAATATGGGAAATTAAATTTTTAAATAAAATAATCATTTACTTGAAAAATACATATTTAAAATTATAACTAATTTTATAATACATTGAAAAATTGACTAAGGTCTCACAAAATTATCCTATACTAATAATACATAAAAAAATAATTTATGAATACATTTTATGAAAATACATTTCTTTTTTAATTATTAAATTATTCATAAATTTCTAATTAAATATTTATGACTTCTAAAAATACCAACACTGTCATATTATCACTTATAAGATGGATAAATTTTATTTATAATTTAATTGGTAAGGTCACTATTTACTTAGCCATTTTACTATTTGTAAGGGTTAGTTACTATTTACCAAAAATTAAGTTTGTCTTATCAGACTCTGAACATCTTACTAATCGCAACCGTATATGTCAGATTTTTAAAATTCAAATCACAGAAGTGACAATATTATGTTTAAAGGTTACATAGTACTTAGTATTTTATTGTATTGGGATTTCATGTGATTATACGAAATAATTATAATAAGGGGATTTCCATTGAATAAAATTTGGGTCGTTACAAAGTATAGGACAAAAAAAGTGTCAGTGCATAGAGTGGAGAACCCAGTCTCAAAGGAAGAATAACAGGATAAGAACATGGAATTAGATTAGTTGGTTTATTTGTTTTAATTTAATATATATTTTATTTAAATTTCTACCTACATTCATGGAAAAGTGCAGCTATATATGGTGAAAAGATTATGACTATTTCTTTCGAGTGAAAGACCTGCATATAGGTGGAGTCTCTAGTTTCTTAAATATAGATTACTGATCTACTCAATGAAGCAACCAAATGAACTACCCTTTTATATAATATCCTATTATTATATGGACTTCCATAAAAAAAGTTAATATATACCAATAAATCCAGAACTTCCCTCACTAAGTTTGGGTGGTTAAAGTGCATATATCACCCAATCATTGAGAAAAGGGTAGATTCCAACCACAATTGACACTTGGATGAAGTAAATATCCCCAAAATCTCAATATCATTCCCCAGTTAAAGTTTATGAAACCATTGTCATAAAATTATTTAATATATCCAACAAGTTTTAACAAAATAGGGGAATGAAAATAAATAAGAAATCCCCCAAAAAGGGCTTGAAAAATTTCCTATGAAGCTGTAGGATCAAGTAGACCATGTGCCACCTCCTCTATATCACCCTCTCGATGATCTCCCCTTTTATCGTCCATTTACCCATAGAAAATAATGCCCCACCATTTCGATCTCATCGTCCCCATTTCTATATTTATTTTTTATTTATATAGATCATTTTTACTTACTCTCTAGAAAGACATTATTCCTATAAGAGTCTTCTCCCTGGCCAAAGTACACCTACTATGTACCCCTGCTTTAGTCGTGTAATTTTGAGGCTAGTTAGACCACCTACTGGCATGAAAGTATGAAAAAAGTAATTCCCTCTAGACAACATATAGTAACCCCTCCTGAAAGAACGATGTAGCCATATATTCCCACATATCCAATTTGACCGACATAGTCATTTGAATTAACATAATTGAATTGATCATGTACACATTTATCCATGAATCTGATTGGATGACATAGGTGTTTTCGTTTACATATGTGATTGGTCTACATAGGTGAATCCCAACATATCTGTCGAGATTGATGTTACCAATTATTCCATGTATGAAATTTCCTTTACATATGAGATAATTCTCACATGCCCAAATCCCTATATAGATGATTCTACCAATGTATCTGATTCAGCTGATGTAGCTGATTCCCCACATATATGACTTACTTCCATGTATCCATTTCTCTTTTGTAACCTAATTTTCAAACAATACTAATTTTTTAAAATATCTTATTGGACCTTTCTCTGTAGTTCCCAACCCATCCTACTATAGAATTTGAATCATCGAGTGATAGAGGTTATATATGACTAAGCAGAATGATTTCTAACATTATTCGGCTTAGCTCACACATGATGTAGCACTGTATGCGATCATCTACTTATTTTTCACCATAAATCATCAAGAATGGAATGCTTGGAATCCATGGGAAGTGAAATATCAAGATTCATCTAGGGATGTGGATCTATATTATCTAAAAATGGATCAGATATAATTTCATTACACTTGAGTGAAAGCTGTAGATTTATTAACAGGTGATGTCGACTAAGGATTCAGATATAAGGTTCAAAATCATCTTCAACTTCCTAGAATTATGCTCAGTCCACCACACTCTTCAAATGGAGAACTATGTTTCAACAGAGGCAGTACAGGCTTCAACCAATTTAGCATCAGCAAATCCCTCATGGTCATCCATAACAACTAAAAGCTCTAAATCTGATTTGGTGGAAGGTGGCAGAATTAGAAACCTTCACCCATAGGTTCTTCATGGTGTAAATATTCTAGATATTAATGGGCTAATGTTAGCACACAGTCAGTCAAAATGATTGACCTTGACATAGGAATGCAAAAAAATTTATCTCTTTTACTTATTGTACAAGACTTTTTGTCCCATCAACATTCATATAAGCAAGTAAAAATAGATTTTTTATCATTAAAGCTTTCAATTAAGCATAAAAAGTAACACACAATAAAATAAAACAAACAGAACTTAAATTAACAGAGCACCCAAAAAATAAACAATATACCAAAATAATTCATTGAACCCAAAAATACCCAAAAATAATTATAGATTCAATGATTATCCATTACAAGATAAATTTTTATAAGAAACATTCTTATTAAAATAGTTATGGAAAAGTGTGAAAAAATAGTTCCACATCAAGTGTCATACTGGAACTTGAGGGTCAATGAGTTTATTTTATGAGTACTATAAATTTATTAATTTAATAACTCCATTTATCAATTTTTAAGGAACTATATACTCAGATTGGATTTATTTAGAAACATTGGTGTCGACCTGTGGAGTTTTACTCACACCTTGTTCAGACCATTATTTGGTTCCTGAGAATATTTCATGGATACAAGCATGGACAAGAGAAAGTGACATTGTGTTGGTTGATTTCTTGCTGGATGGGTTAGAGTTTGGATATGGGACTAACATGGGGATTTGGATTGAAATTTTGGGATATTTATCTTTTCTTTCTATTATTTTATTTATATGACTTCCATAATTTCATTTAGTTACATTCATCCCATCATTGTATTTTTTAGTTATTATTAGATTTTTCTGCTTTTTCCCTTTATCTTCTTGGATGAATTCTTGAGTATTTATATATTATTTCATCTATTATTTTAATTCAGTTCTATAGTGTATATTCTCTCCACAATATTCCTTACATCCTCACTGTTATTCAGAAACCTATAGTATATGGGGAGGTGTGATAGAGGTCATATATCCATCTCAGTTTGGTCACATGAGGGAGAACTAGGTTGGGAAAGTTACTTGGTCACTATAAATATGGTCACTGAAAATATGTTTATCACAAATATAGTGGCAGAAGATATGGTCTTCAGTTATATATCTAATGGTTATATTGAGGTCATGAATTGCTAATTAGTAAATAAAAAATAATATAACTCACAATGAAATAAAATATTAATATTAATATATATATATATATATGTTATGTATAAATATTAATATTAATATATGATATGATATGATGTATATATAAAATTTGTATAAATATTTTAATATCAATGGAGCAGTTTAATTAAATTTTAGAATATAAATAATTAAGTTTAATGTTATTTGGTACAAAAGTATTTTTTTTAAAGAACGGTCATGTTAATTATTTTATATTTTATCCTAATATATTAAATTGAATGATTTTAAAACACTATTACATATTAAATAATATATTAACACCTTTTAAATTAAAAATTCATATGAAATTATATTATGAATACTTAATTTTTAAAACTGATTTTTTTTAAAAAGATTGGTGTTTCTTTATATTTTTTATTTTCATTCAAAACTAAATTTATAAATTTTAGAATCTTAATTAGATAAAACACAATTATTTTTTTCTTTTACAATTCCAAAATTATCTTAGCATGAATGTTTGAGATTTTTTAAATGATTTTAGGTGAATAGTGAAGAATAATGATTACACGACTTTAATGTCATTATTAGTATATAAGTATGAATTATAAATTTATGAAACATTTTTATTTAAAAAAATATTAATATTATAATTAACATTATTTTTATTATAGTTTACATACCTATATTTGATACTTAAAACTCAAGTAATTTTTTTCTCAAAAATTATTTTAAAATATTGCACAATTACTATATTAAAATTAACTTTTAACAATTTTAAAAATTGAATTGGAATAAATGGATTTAATATTTTGAATTAGTGGGTACAAATTATTTAATAAGGGCCAATTTATTTTTATTCATAAAGATTTAGTAACCTTAAGTAAAAAAAAGTTACCACGATAAATGCTTAAATGAAAAAAGTAATGATTCAAGGGATAAAAGGATTAAAACATGTTAAAACATATTTATAATTGAGTGGTTGAGATATTTACAACCTTATATCAACCTAAAATCAATTATTTTCTATTTTTTGAGCCACTTTACATGTTTAACATGTTATCCCTTTATATTAAATTTAAATACTTACAAAAATGTAATTCTCACCACTTATAAAAGGGGTCTATCACCACCCCTTCAATACCACTCTAAAAATTAGATTTAAAATTAAAAAAAAATAATCTATTTAATTTCCATATAATTCTATTTCACCCTCATAATCTTTTTGTCACATTATATTATCCTAATCCCTTTTTTCAGGAAATCCTCCAAGAGAAACCCGATGTTCTCAACGTATGTTCAATCTTATTGCTAACATCATTTCCAGTTATATTTAAATTTTAGGTTTATTTTAAAAATATTATATTATTAATTAATTATAAATATTATAATGAGTTTTTTATATTTTGGGAATAAAAATTAACTACCTCTTCCCTTTTTCCATAAGAAAAGTGAAAATGACATTTGTGTGTGTGTGCAGACAACTGCCTCCAAAAAATGTCATATTTTTTCCCATGATTACCTTAAAAAGATGGTATTAATATTTAATTTAATGTATAAGAATGATATTTATATAACATTTTATATTCTTAAATGATACAACATATTATACATTTTTCCCATTCTATGGAAATTGAAAATGTCAACCATCTTAACGTGTGGACTACAGTCTTCATGGAATGATTGATTTCTATTTTTCTTTTCATCACCACCTTATATAACTATTAATGGGAATTATTTTAATATATGAATATTTTTTATTATATTATTATGTTTCTTTATGAAAAATAAGATAACCTATTAATGATATGATGAAAAAACAATCATTGTTAATTCAATCGTTTAAAACAAGCTTAATAAGTGGAAAATATTTAATTAAAATTATGTAATATTTTCATATAAATTGATTATTCTTATAATTAATTTATAATTATGATATATCACATTATAAAACAATAAAATGTATTATTATTTTACTTTTGATATTATATTTCAACTAAATCACCACATAATCGTCCATTAATCATGATATGTTCATTTTTGGGTTGGTTTGACCACCTACTTGAAAAATGCTATGAAATTATATCATTTATGACTAAAAAATAATAATTAATGATTTAATATTATTTAAATACTTAAATAATTATTTTTTGTTTATGTAAAGGATACATCAATATTTTACTCAATAATTAAGAAAACACCCTTTTTTTTAAGAATCACTTAAATAATCTTATTATTGATTTCATCATCTGGGATAAAGAATGAAACACTAATGAAATGAAATTGAAAATTTAATGATCATTATAAATCATACATTTATATAAAATTATTTATATGGTGAATATGAAATTTTGAAGAAGAATGAATACTGACACCACTCCTATGAAACTAGTATAATCCATTAAAGTTATAAACACCTAATGTGGAAAAATAGGTAAAAAATAACTAATATATATTTATTTATAAGCATGGAATTATTATAAATGAGGATTATAAATGTTTATATTTATGAATAAGGTTCTTGGGTATATAATTAATATAATTAATATAATTATTTAGGATGTTTGGTATAAGTGAAAAATGAACCTGGACTAAGGTAAGTGTTTTTGTTTCAAAATTCCTCTCTTCAAAAAATGTTTATTTATTATACACATAATTTCATTTATGTGGTTTATATAATTACTATTTGAGATATTATATCATGAAATAAATTTTATTCATTTTAATTTAATTCAAATTTAAATCTCTCTCTTACAATATTCTGTTATTTAAATTCTCCTAAAGTTGTAAGGGGTTTTCTTGACTTGATTTTTTTTCTTTAGTCATAATCACTCCACTCCAATCATGATATTTAAATATTTAATTATTATACCATATTATTATGTTATATTTTATTTACATATGATTTTCTATATAAATCATTTTTTCACACCAAATAATTATTCCTTGATGGATCTATCATTTCCTAAAAAATGTAATTTTGTTAAGAATAATTCCAATATATTTTAATGGAGTTTCCCTCTATATCTATGTTTTTACTTCCTACCAATGCTATCGTTTATATTGTGAAATAAAATTTTGTACTAACTCAGGATACCTTCATATTTCCCTTATCTTATTTTAAAAAGGAAGTTTTGGTAACTCCTTTTTTATGCAGGTTTTCAATAAAAGTATTTCAAAATGTTCTAATGGTTTTTCATCCTTTCAAAATCAAATATTTTATATTCTAGTATATATTATAATTTGATAATATTTATGTATTTTCAAAGCTGTATTATTGAATAATTTTTTTATGAGTAAGATTTTTTAAAAAAATTATCTTTACCTTTTTTTAATCATTGTGCCATTTCTAAGGCCCAATTATTGAAGATTATTTTTAAAAGTAAAAGTTTTCAAATTTTTTTCACTCTAGATTTTTGAAACCTTTATATACATTTTTAGGATCCACTACTATAATGACGTTTTTAAAAAGTAACTTTTTTTTAAAAAAAAATTTCACTTCAACTTTTAAAAAATGAATTTTCAAATTGACCACATTTTTTTATTTATTACAAAGATATAAGTGTTTTCTAAAAACCATCTTTCGATTTCACCCCCATTTTCCTATTTATCTGTAATCTATTTCTTTATTTGGAAATTATTTTTTATGAATCTCCATCAAAATGTTCTTATGAAATACTCTTTTTAGGTGATTGAATTTTGGGTATCAACCGTTGTCATTCCTGAGGTCAATTTTTACGATACCGTCAAGAAGTGTTTTGAAAACCATTTTCATTTCCATGGGTTATTTATGATGAATTTAATGATTTTTTTAAACTATAACCATATTTATAGATTATTTATGGGTGGGGTCCTATATATCCTTCCAATGCATTGGTAATGTTTTTATCATATGTTATCAAATGGGTAAACATGGGGATTTATTCTAAGAAAAAGGGTACAATAGAGGATTTATCCCTTGATAAAGGGTTCATTAGAGGATTTATACCAATAAAAAGGGAACACAAGGGGATTTATACCAATAAAAAGGGGTTTTTGGAAGGTTTTATCCCAAGACTAAGGGTAAATGAGATTATTTTTAAAGCCCAAAAGGTACACGGGTGGTTAGCTCAAGCCTATTATGTGATTAATGTCTTGGTGGGTAGCACTAATATATGGTTTCTATGTTTATTTTTCCCCCACTCGTATTCATATTCTCATGAAAATTTTATATTCTCATGGTTTTTGTTTAAAGAATAATGTTTATATAGTATTTTGATTCGTGTATTATGTTATTACAAGGCTTATTCCATGACCCATGATTTATGTTCTATACTTTTTTGGGTATGATTTTATTATGTATATTGATTATACCCATATTCCCATCTTAATCCCACTTATGATATTTTTTTTGCTTATGTTTACCATTACTAATAATTATATCTCACTCCTTTATTATTATTCCAAACCCAAGATTATGAAGATGAGGGTATCATATGAGATGTCTAGAAGAGGTTTTAGAGGATCACAGTTATAGGGGAATGTTAAAAAGTGTTGTAAAATAATATGTTTATGTATCTAGTCTCCAAGACACTAAAACTTTCTGTCCTAAGGGTTGTGTAGCTTTTTGTGAGATCTATTATCTAAAAAATGGAATCAATGTATTATTTATGTATTTTTATATTGGGTCATTATAACTAATAATATTATCATATTTTGTTCCTATTTAGAGGTCTGAGTTCCCATTTCATGTATATTCCAACTAAGATCATTCACAATGAAATTTTATTTACATGGTACATACACCATCTCCAAGTAAAATGTATATAAGTACTTGATCCAATTCCTCTACCATAGGTTTAAGTATCACTGGGATAAAATGCATCATAATATTTAATGGTCTATTGTAATAAAAAATCACCCAACAAGGAGATAATGATGGAAATATTTCAAGGAATGAACGACATAAAATAACTCCATATATTCAGTAGGGTAGTTTCCTTTAGGGGGTTATAGATGATAAGACCTATAAGATACTACCCAATCTTCCTAGATTAATACAACCCCTAATCCAACCCTTGAATCATCATAATAGACTGTATATTCATTCCTTGGGATTGGAATATTTATAATAAGAGTGGATGTCCACCTATTATTTAATTCTTTAAAATACTCCTAACACTATTTTATCCCTTAAAACCTATCTCCCTTCTTAGTCATTTTAATCATGACAACATAGAAATGAGATATGTTCTGAATGAACCACCTATAATATATATCCAACCCCATAAAGCACCAAATATCAAACATGTTCTTAGGCCATGCCCAAGAAATCAATACTTCCACTTTCTAGGGGTAAAATTATATTCCTACTTCAAAGATCACATTCCTGAGAAAACATACCTATTACATCTAGAAATGAAACTTTGATAAATTTTTATAAAGATGATGTGATCAAAGTGTATTAAAAAAAATATCTATATGTATGTCATGTAACTCCATGATCTGTGAGTATATCAATAATTACTTGACAAAAATAATGAAAAAGGAGTCTATGTAGGGATGAAAAATTTAGTTCATGAGATCCAAGAACACCACCAATGAATTATTCAACCTGAATTAAATGAATAGATACTCATAAAATTGGTGCCTGGTTTTGAACAAATTTTTTATTATTTCTCCAATCTTAACATAAAGTTGATGGTATCAAGATCACAAGTAAATATTGGAGAACCACTAGGATCCAATCAACTGATCAAAAATATCATTTATACTTTGTAGTGGATACCTATTATTCACCATGAACTAATTTACCTTCTAGTAACCCATACATAACCAATAAATGTTGTCTACCTTCTTGTTGAATAGGATAGGATAACCCAATTAATAATTGATCATATGAATAAATCCCTTCACCTCTATATCTTCAAGTTTCACTTTTAACTCTTTAAATTATGTCGGTACCATATGATATGGAGGAATTGATATCATCTATTCACCTAGAATTATTTTATTATCAAACTTAGTTTACCTTTCAGGAGGAAGGACTAATAATTCTTTTGAAAAAACATCCTAGTACTGGTCCACCACAAAAATAATAGTGGATGGAATGATCACCTCATATTCTATAAGTGTTATACCTAACAACTATATTGTACTGGTTACAATATGATTGGGGTTAAATCCCATTTTATATGATCCTAAATCCTATTCACCATTCAAAACATACTATTTTCCCTCAATAGGGGTAAAATACACTCTCTTTCATTAGTTGTCAATGTGATCTCAAAAACTTGTTAGTCATTCCATACCAAAGACAAAATAAATTCTTTTCATTTATAAAACCATAAAATCTCATTGATGTTCATATCCCACAATCACTATAGGACACTTCTGGAATCTCTAAATATTATCTATCCTCATTCTAATTGGATTTTCAAGGGTTAAAAATCCTAGGGAATTTTTTTGGTCAATCCTAAAACAAAAATGACTTGAGTAGAGATAAAACAATGATAAGTACTTGTATCAAGAAATGTAGATGAAAGAATAGACATAATCAGAACCACAACACTAACTATCCAACCTCCACCTCTAATGTTAGTTGGAACCTGATGCATCACATAAAATCTACCTGTATCATATATGTTACCTTTCCTTCACTTTCCCTAGCTAACCATGGCCACAAAATCCTGTATAGTTTGCAACTATTGATGAGATTCCCTGGCCTCCCTACCACTTGACCTCCTTATAACAACCTGACTATCATTCTAAGGTCCCCCTAACCAAGCCCTTGATACCCATTTCTTTATATATTCCCTTCCTAAATCACACTACAATATCCTTGAGAAAAATATCTATAGGTGACCCATATTACTATATGGATGACACTCTATCTTCAGACTGGTATAGAAACTGGGGTGATGACCCCTCTCCTCATACTAGTAACATAGAGAAGTGCCTCCTCGAATATAAAGATCTAAATAATTCCTACTCTACTCTAACTACCTTTCACTTAACTGGAATATATCTTCATATATCCTATTTTTTAAATCCATAATAGTCACCCATAATTCCACTAGAAATACCACTCATTAGTCCATAGAAAATGGGAATAAGTCCCGCCACACTATCCTCCTCCAGGACCTTATCAATTGTGATATATTTGAGAATCATTTTGAGTATGAGATTAGGTCAAATTTCCTAACATGATACATCACCTTAGTTTGTAACAAAATTTAAAAAATATTTTCCATTTGGGCCTCATTCTAATCCAACAAAAGTTAAAAATGTAGTAACACCATGAATTGAGTTACATAAATTAACACCAAAAGTGCTCTCTACTGAAGCACCATAAACACATGTGCTCGATCTAACCTTAAAATCTCTATAAATAATTTATCAAAGAATAGGTCCCTAAGTAACCTAATATTTGAACCTCATTCCTCTTCACCTAAATCATGATTCCCATCCACCTCCTAGTAGGTCCCTAAAGCATATAAGTGGATAGCTTTAACATCTGATCATTAGGAGTCTCAACCAGCTCAAATACCACCTAAAAAATCTCTATCTAATCCTATACAACCTAAGTACCTCCTATACCATGTAATTTTGAATCTTAATGAAACAAAAAATATTTTGAAAAAATACTCTATTATTATCCCAACTCTATCCAATCCTACACCCTAAAATGACATTAAAAAAACCCAGGCTGAATTGGTTTCACTAAATAGACTACTAGAACGACCACTAGAATATTACTATTCACACCCTCTTTAAATATAGAGGCACAAACAGAATATATTTTACCTAATAAATCTCATAACATGAGTCCTTGGGTGATATAAAAAGACTTTTTCTAGGTGGAATATCTAAAATTTCAAAAGAAACTCTAGATTTTCCTATATATCTTAAATTATCAATAAAAGTTAAAAAACTAATTGGAAAATTATTATCTTAGGAAAACACCCAAATAGACTACCCATGGTTTCAAGTCTTACTCATCCTTAACTACCTAAGGCCTTAACCCATCAGGGTACCAACATGTTAGTGATAATTATATATATATATATAAAATATATAACATATTCTAGTTATATCAATCATAGGAAAAAAGTGTATAACATGTGAACCTACGTTCCTATCCATGATTCATGATCTCACACACTCTTTCAAATAATCCAAGAAAAAATCCCATAAATTATAACCACGCCATAATACCCATAGAATGACATGAAACTATAATAAAAACCCAGTAAAATAAATCTAACATCCTTGGTAACTTGGAGGTGCACTTTACAAGTGTTGAATAGGTATTAAGAGGTGCACATGAGGTTATGTGGAACCTTGTCTTAGACTATGTGATTTGGGTGGGGGCGTTACAAAATGGTATCAAATGGAGATTTCGATCCACCAACCTACGGTTTAACACCCTCACCCAAATCACTGGGTCTAGGCCAAGGTTCCACATAACCTCATGTAGGTCTCCTTATATATGCAATAGGTTGTTTACAAGAATTAAGGACCTAGGTGTTAATGTTGGGAGACTATGTCATTGGTAGTATATTTCCAACAATAATAAATATAGTGGAAGTAATAATAAATAACTAAATCAACAACACCCACATAACAATAGTAGATGGAAAGGAAAACAACCCCAATACAGTAATAAGATGGCATAAAAGAATAACATCTAGTCAATAGAATCCACACATATGGTGTATCAATGTACTAGAATAAACAAAATACAGAAAGATAAATGAGGCCTGGAAATAAAATATCCCAGAGTCTGTCTCAGTATCATCCTGGTCCACCCTACTCCTCTGCTAAACTACCCAACATAGATCCATTTCCATTTATTATATCCCTGAATATAAAGTTTTCATGTGCACTAAGATTTCCATGCAAGGTGTTAGTATAAAAAAATTTTTGAAAACAAAAATATATCCTTAACATAGGTGAAACTTATGTAAATAATTCTGTATGCAATGACTGGAAATAAAGTATATGTAATAACACTACCATATAGGTCATCATACACTAACTAGGATGCTAGAAACCCTGATCCTACCTACTTCATCCCCATGCTAGAAGATAAGTCATGTCTATCTAGTCACATAATCTGAACAATGTCACATAATTCTTTCCATGAACTAACTATTTCACTGATGGATATCCATAATATAATCATCACTAAGAGAAAATTTTATTATATTTCGGATGGATAACCCCAACATAATCTAAACCAATAACATAATTATCTCTATAACTCAATCATATCATCAATGAATAACCACTATATAATTGAAACCCACATTCAAAAAATATCTCATAGTAATGTATCATAAGGATACACACACACACACACCTTCAAGCGAATCTGTCACACAACAAGGTATCACAAGGATACACATGCACCCACATGATAATAAATTACACAACACGGTCTCATAGGCTACACATGAACCCACATGCCAATAAATTACTCATCAAGATCTCATAGGCTACACATGTATCCACATTCTAATCAAAACATACATCATTATATAAAATTTATAACATGGTAAGGACTTCCTACCTTAAGTGTATTGGAACTCAAATTTACAATATCTGCTAATAAAATAAATCCCAGCATATGAAATACCAAGAATAAACACAAAACTCATCACAAAAGTATTATAGAACAACATCTAAGGATAAGAAGGAATTTAGGTCCCTGAAAAGCTTAAACTTACTAAATAAAAACCACTGAAATGGAATGATCTCAAATAAACCAATAGAAGTGAGGTTATTATGGTGGACCTGGGTTCCTTTCCTTCAATGATGTAAGGAAAATTTATTATATTACACTCTATACATTATATTCATGCATGAAGGATTCAATATAAGGTTTCTTTCAATTAAATATATGAAGATCATGGATAAGAAGAACACAATGGGGACATACCAATGATTTCTAGATCCAACAATAAAATATCCAACAAAAACAAATTCTCGATTGAAATTAATAGATAAAATTGATATTGGAGTCTCCTATTTTGATATCTCTGTCCACACGAGGAAGCATGAGAGTTTTCAATGAGGTTTTGGGTTAAAATTATAGTTTTTGAATTAATCAATACCGTGTGCATGGTTTGGTTTCCCAGTTTGAAAAACTGTGTGACAACTGTGTGGGTGAAAATTTCCATAATCCAGGTCACACAGTTGGGATGCACGATTCGGTAAACTATGAAACTTCCATTCAAACTCCATTTTCTCTAAAGTCTCTAATTTCAAAATTTCCTAAGAAATTTTCAATGGGTTCTTTTAATTGTATACCAACAATGAACCCTCTAAACTGCTTCCAAAACTTCCCATAACAATCCAAAAACTCCCCAAGAAAAAACCAAAAAAACCATAGATCAAAACCTATAAAGATAAGATAAAAAAATACAACATTAATGAACCATATAAATCCAAAGGGTGTTACATACTCTCTATCTAATGTAATTTTCATCCTCAATAAGAATCAATAGGAGTTATACATGAATAACTCAAGACATTGAGCCAATGCATCTGATTCATACTCCTAATTATCTTCTTTGAAATGGCTTTGCTTCCCCAAAACTCAAACTCGAGTCACCATATTTCCTCATAGTACCTTTTTTCTCTGATCAACAATCTTCTCAGGATTCTCCTCATATGAATCATTTTCCTCCAACTCCACATCTTCACTATTAATCACTAGCATAGGATTCGGCTCATACTTATGGAGCTACAACATGTGAAACATGTAAGAACCTAGGTTTTTAGAAATGGGTAAAATTCCGACCCTGTTTAAACTTTTTGACTGATTTTTGAGAAGTCTGGAAAATATGGGCAGTTTCTGGAAATTTCTAGACTACACGCCGTGTACTTTAAGTACACGCCGTGTATGAGCTACCCGAGTGACCGGCCGTGTGCTCACTGAGTACATGCCGTGTGAAGACCGTGTATAAGTTTCTTAATACACGATGGGTATTTATAGACACACCTTGTATCCCTTACCCATGCGAGGCCAAGTACATGTCGTGTGGTTCTAGGTATAAATTTACATCTACACGACATGTGGTCTTCCTTGACACATCATTTACCTTTGTCCCGTGTAGCAGCCGAGACCCTAGCCGTGTGTTGACCGTGTGCATGGTCCAGGCCGTGTGCTGGAATCCTCTTAAGTCAGAGTACGGAAACACATCTACAGAGTGTGTACTTTGGAAATACACATCGTGTACTTTTATTTTTATTTGAGTGGTCGAGGAGCTGTCGCGTCTCATTACCAGAAATCCCTTCTTCTTCCCTGTTGGACGGATGGTTCGTCCGAGAATCCCCTAAAAACATAAACCCTTCCAAAATCATCATACGACCTACGTTCATTGATCCATCGGTGGCAGCAGGACCGCATCGGAAAGGCTAACCCCACGCACCCTTCTTCGTCTTTGATCCCTAACTTATTCCTCCACAGATTCCATCCGAACAGAATTACCAGATTTGGCGGAAATGCAGATCTACCGAGATTCAGTCCGATTCAGAGGCTGAAATCAAAGGAGTGTCATCGTCCGAGTACGAGGTGGGTGGTGCATACCTTCTTTCGTGTTTTCGTAGAAAATTTGGGGTTACGACCTCCGGGCGCAATGTCGGGTGTTGAGTGAAACCCTGTTTATTTGTTGTTAATTAATTATCTTCAATGTGGGATTCCTCTGGGTAATCCCTGACCGTTGTTGTGCTACAGCAAGGCTGAGTGAGAGGTCATGGCTCGTCTAGGGAAATTCGGCTGGGGGTTCCAAAATGCATATGTTTGGACCAGTATTTAAACTGCTGATTTAGACTTCTTTTGTTGTTGTTGGATTAAACTATTGAGTTTGATTTGTTATAAGCATTCTAGTAATTGTTTAATGCATTTAAGACCTTAGGTACTAGTATGGATTGGCGTAAGTTAGTGCAATTAATTGTTTGGTAATTTCATGTTCAAAGTAATGCTTGAGTATATTTATGCAATGTGTGATATTATCTGTGTTGAACTACTCGTTGTGTTGGGTGTGGCCCAGATATTTGTTGAGTGATGAGGATCACAGGTTGGGGCTTTGGCTCGGGTTACGTTGGGTGGTTGCTACCACGAGATTGGGCATCATGGACGTTGGTTGAGGCAGTTGGACTGTCAGGTTGGGCTTGGCCCGGGTTACTTGGATGGTGAGGCCATCAGACTTGAGCGACAAGTTCGCAGGGACACAAGGTGTTAGAGGTGTTGTGGCTTGGGACATAACGAGGTGATTACTACTCACCGGGTACTTATGAGTAGTGTGCACACAGATAGACTCCGAGATGAGGTGGTACGACCACTCGTTGGGTAGAGGCCCCCGATAGTTGCGGTTAGGTATTTTGGTTTGGGGGTGCTTGCCATAGGAAGCCACGTGGAAGTTGAGGAGCATTTGGGAGACAACTTTGAGGCAGTTAGGTTTGGGGCAAAGACTCACAGTGATTTGAGGGCAGACATCGCTGTCCCTCCAGTTACTATTTGAGGACAAGTATCGGTGTTCCTTCAGATGTGTGCCATGGGAAAGTTGAGTTTTTGAGATAGGTTATGGTGGTTGGGCGTGCCTTCAGGACGTTGATACTTGAGACACATGGTGTCGGGTGGCACGAGGTGGCGGGCTACAGACCAGAGATTCCATCATTGGTCGAAGCAAGTGACACTCCCTGGTGGCTGCTGAGCACCAGTGAAGTCTTTGTTTACTTTTGGGCATTGCACTATTACTGTTTTTCTTATTTAAGTATGTCTTCCTAACACTTATATTAGGTACGTACCTTTGGGTGCTATTCTACTGAGACTTGTCTCACACCCTACACAGGTCCTTCGAGACGCGTGTAGACTTTATGAAATTGCGTGTAGGTAGAAGGTCAGCCTCATGTGCTAGACTTTAGTGTTGTGGACATGGAGACTGGCATGGACCTTGAGGTCATGCCATAATGGAGTTACTTGTTTAGTATTCTTTTTCTTGCATCAGTATGATTACTTTATATTGTAGCTACTTCTAGTTAGCCCTTGGTGCCATTATATATATATTGTTTGTACGACTTTCTTGGATGCATGCTTGGATGCATGCTTGGTTGTTTTAGCAGTTATTACAGTTGATTTCTGGAATGATGTTCTGTTTACTTTCCACTGCTACTGTTTCTATATTGCTTCCACTGTTTATTGTTATTGAATGTGCTTCCGCTATGCGGGTCTGGTTCGAGTCTTCTGAGTCATTTATTTCCACTGCATCTCTACTGTTATAATCGGACAAGTACCATTACTATTATCCTCCGAGAGGGTATAGCCTCCCCACTATTCCTATTCAGGCCCTCGCTGCTAGTCGGCAGCCTTTGACATTCAGGGGAGGTGCGCCTAAGGTAGTGACACCCAACCCGTTCGACACCGTTCGGGTGGATGGCCGGGTTCGGGTCATTACAAAGTGGTATCAAAGGGGAGTTTTTGAAAAGGATTTAGTAGCATTGCCATGCTGGCCACTAATGAGTTTGAGACTTCTCTTTTTATTTCTGCTGGTTTTACTATTTGGGATATGGTAGACTGGAGATATGTTCTTGTTGGAACTTGATTTTTGAACTTGTGCTTGGGTGCCTGCAGCCCCATGTACGAGGGATGGATTGAGTTTCCAGGGGCAGGAATTGTTGTTTTCTTTTTTCTCAGATTACAGTTGATATGATTTCCACCTCGGTGGCTCACTTGTTGTGTGATTTTATTGATTATGACATGTAAACCTTAGCTGGTATGGCATGGGTTTCTTTCTTGGGTTTTGATAGGCACATTTTAGGGTATTTAAATTTCATAACCGCACATATGCTTTGTGAAGTGGTAATACCATGTGAATAAAATCAATTACCATGCTATGTATGCTCAGAAATGTGAATAGGTAAAACTCCTGATAGAATTGCTTGTTTATTTCAATGTGTATGCCATTCTATGTATTTTGTAGAATTGTATGTGTAGGATAATTGGGTATGGCTCTTATGAGAGCAGGCATGTACTATGAGTGAGGCAGTGTAACTGTCAGGATTGGGCGACTCGGTCGTCGGGTTTGAGGCAACGTTGGTTGTCAGGACGGGCATGACCTGAGGTACTATTGATACTTGGCTCAGTTGAGGGTGGGTAAGGAGGCCATGAGGCTGGGATGCGGTGGGGCATGGGTTGCAGTGAGGGGGGGGGGTAAGGGTAGTTTTTATGCACTGCCTTTTACTGCTTTCCTTATCTACATAGAACATGTTGTTATGTATATATATGGGTTTTCTGACCATTTATGCTATTCGGCGGGTTACTCCTTCACGCCTCGATGGATCATCAGGCATGAGATGATATAGTACCGCAGGAACAGGTTCAGAATCCGGTGCAGACAGAGTATGAGCCGCAAGTACAGGCTCAGGGATAGGATCAGGTTCAGGATCCAGTGCAGGCAGGCAGCCACCAGGTTTGGCGGGGTTCAGCCCATGGTTTGATGAGTAGCTCCGAACTAGCCTGGTACGCATCTTACAGGGGATTGACAGAGGCACGCAGGGTACATAGCCTTCTATGGCGTATCTGATGTGGGAGTTCCAGTACCAGCACCCGCACTTTTCCAGGGTGAGGGTGGTCCACAGCCGGTAGAGAAATGGATAGAGAGTATGCAGATGATCTTTGAGCAGCTCGAGATGCCTCCAGGGCAGAGGGTAAAGCTGGCGATGTACATGCTGAGAGGCTCGGCGAAACATTGGTGGGATGTATAGGTGCAGGCTTGTAGGAACGAGGGACTCACATGGAATGACTTCGAGGATAGATTCTTTGAGCACTTCTATACATAGACACTGAGGGAAGAGAGAGCCTGGGAGTTCTTGAGTCTTCAGTAGGGAGATATGTCCGTCATGGACTACACAACTACCTTCACAGAGTTATCTCGTTTTGCACCTGGTATGGTGAGCGATGACGCAGCTAGGGTGAGTCACTTTGAGGATGGCTTGCAACACGCCATTCGGGTTCAGGTAAACATCTTCAGGCTGGGTTCCTTCTCTGACACGGTGAACCAGGCGCTCATAGCTGAGGGCAACGAGAGAGAGAAATCTCGTTTTGGCAGGGTGACAGCTTCAGGTTACGGTCCAGACAGCAGGAAGCGAGGGAGAGATGAGTTCTAGCAGGGCGAACAGGACAAGGACTCAGCTAGAACACCCCGTGGTAGTTCAGCGGTGGTTTTCATTCAGTGTGGAAAACAGTGACATGTTTGGGATCAGTGCGATAGTCCCCTGAAGGAGTGCTGGGCGTGTGGACAGGTCAGACATCTGGAGAGATTTTGCAGGTAGCCTTCTCAGAAAGCCGACAGATAGGGACCAGGATAGACTGTGGCGTCAAGTGTTGGCTCAGGATCAGTACCAGGAGAGGGTGGTTGAGGTTAAGCTGCACACGGAGGACGTGAAAGGGATAGCGAGATCCAGCTGAGGGGTCAGTGGCCGGTGACTAGATAAGCATCGCAGGGAGGTCAGACATCGGTCAGTAGTGCTTCAGGCCAGGTGCACGCTGTGGAGATGCTAGGGATTGAGCAGGCTGAGGAGCCGACGATGGTGGAAGGTACACCGCGAGTGTGTCCATGAGTTTCTTTGCTTTCTTTTGGAATGACCTCTTGAGGCGTTCCTGGTTGAGTGCACGAGTTGCACATGTTACTTGTGGAATAACTAGAGACTAGTTTGAGGGATTGGAATCATATCAGATGCGTTATATATTTTATTATATATTTGAGATGCGTGGCATCAGGAGCATCAAGGATGCAGGTTACTTGAGGTGTCGTGGCCATCGGGGCATCGTGGATGCGAGTTACTTGAGGTGCATGGCACCAGGTTTGATTTGAGCAGCTATTAGATGCAGGACCTCAGGGAGGCGGACACCGATGCTGTGAGGGTTATGTTGGGTGTCGGAAGCGACACGTGAGCACCAAGGAGGTGTAGGGGTGACAATGCATCATGGGAGGTCCATGGGTCCAGGAAATAGGTTGTTGGGCCTTGCTTGTTTATTTTATTTTCTTTGAGCTTTGTTCTGGTTGAGACGAAGTAGGCAATTCCTAAGGTGAGGACCCCTTTTAGGAATTTAGCCAGAACCTTAAGACTGGGGTAGTCTGGGTTGTTTAACCAGGATGGGCGTGTTCAGTTCCATCTCCTGGTTTTGTTTGGTATCTTGGGGATGAGCTACGTTAAGGTGGGGAGTTTGAAAGAACCCGGGTTTTTAGAAACGGGTCAAATTCCAACCCTGTTTAAACTTTTTGACTGGTTTTTGAGAAGTCTGGAAAATCTGGGCAGTTTCTGGAAATTTCTAGACTACACACCGTGTACTTTAAGTACACGCTGTGTATGAGTTACCCGAGTGACCAGTCGTGTGCTCACCGAGTACATGCCGTGTGAAGACCGTGTAGAATTTTCTTACTACACGGCGTATATTTATAGACATGCCGTGTATCCCTTACCCGTGCGAGGCCAAGTACATGTCGTGTGGTACCGGGTGTAAATTTCCATTTACACTACATGTGGTCTTCCTTGACATGCCGTTTACCTTTGTCCCGTGTAGCGGCCGAGACCCTGGCCGTGTGTTGACCGTGTGCACAGTCCAGGCTGTGTGCTGGACTCCGCTTAAGTCGGAGTACGGAAACACATCTACACGGCGTGTACTTTGGAAATACACGCAGTGTACTTTTATTTTTATTTGAGAGATCGAGGCACCATCGAGTCTCATTCCCATAAATCCCTTCTTATTCCCCATTGGACGGATGGTTCGTCCGAGAATCTCCAAAAAACACAAACCCTTCCAAAATCATCATACGACCTCCATTATTCGATCCGTCGGTGGATGTGAGACCACATCGGAAAGGCTAACCTTGCGCACCCTTCTTCGTCTTTGATCCCTCACTTATTCCTCCGCAGATTCCATCTGAACGGAATTTCCAAATTTGACGGAAATGCCGATATACTGAGATTCAGTCCGATTCAGAGGCTGAAATCAAAGGAGTGTCATAATACGAGTACGAGGTGGGTGGTTTATACCTTCTTTCGTGTTTTCGAAGACAATTTGGGGTTGCGACCTCCGAGTGTGACATCAGGTGTTGAGCGAAACCCTGTTTATTTGTTGTTAATTAATTATCTGCAATGTGGGATGCCTCTGGGTATTCCCTGACCCTTGTTGTGCTAGAGAAAGGCCGGGTGAGAGGTCATGGCTCGTCTAGGGAAATTCGGCTGGGGGTGCCGAAATGCTTATGTTTGGACCAGTATTTAAACTACCGATTTAGACTAATTTTGTTGCTGTTGGATTAAACTGTTGAGTTTGATTTGTTATAAGCATGCTAGTAATTGTTTAAGGAATTTAAGACCTTAGGTACTGGTATGGATTGGCGTAAGTTAGTGCAATTAATTGTTTGATAATTGCCTGTTTCAAATAATGCTTGAGTATAGTTATGAAATGTGTGATATTATCTATGTTGAACTACTCGTTGTGTTGGGAGTGGCCCAGATATTTGTTGGGTGATGAGGATCACAGGTTGGGGATCTTGCTTGGGTTATGTTGGGTGGTTGCTACCACGGGATTGGGCATCATGGATGTCGATTGAGGCAGTTGGACTGTCAGGTTGGGCTTGGTCCGGGTTACTTGGATGGGGAAGCCATCAGACTTGAGCGATAGGTTAGCAGTGACACAAGGTGTCAGAGGTGTTTTTTCTTGGGACATAATGAGGTGATTAATGCTCACCAGGTACTTTTGAGTAGTGTGCACACAGATAGACTCCGAGATGAGGTGGTACGACCACTCACTGGGTAGAGGCCCCCGATAGTTGTGGTTAGGTATTTTTGTTTGGGGGTACTTGCCATAGGAATCCATGTGGAAGGTTAGGAGCCTTCAGGAGACAACTTTGAGGCGGTCAGGTTGGGGGCAGAGGCTTGCCGTGATTTGAGGGCAGACATCAATGTCCCTCTGGTTACTATTTTAGGACAAGTACCGTTGTTCCTCTGGATGTGTGCCATGGGAAGGTTGAGTTTTTGAGCTAGGTTACAACGGTTGGGAATGCCTTTGGGATGTCGATACTTGAGACACATGGTGTCAGGTGGCACGAGGTGCCGGGCTACAGACCAGAGAATCCGGCGTTGGCCGAAGAAGGTGACACTTCCTGGTGGCTGCTGAGCACCAGTGAAGTCTTTGTTTACTTTTGTGCATTGCACTGTTACTATTTTTCTTATTTAAGCATGTCTGATTAACACTTATATTAGGTATGCACCTCTGGGTGGAATCCTACTGAGACTTGTCTCACACCCTACACGGGCCCTTCAGGATGCGTGTAGACTTTATGAAATTGCGTGCAGGTAGAGGGTCAGCCTTAGGAGCTGGACTTTAGTGTTGTTGATATGGAGAATGGCATGGACCTTGCAGTCATGTCATACTGGAGTTACTTGTTTAGTATTCTTTTTCTGGCCTCAGCATGTTTACTTTATATTGTAGCAACTGCTGGTTAGCCATTGGCTCCATTATATATATATTTTTTGTATGACTTGCTTGGATGCATGCTTGGTTGTTTTAGCAGTTATTGCAGTATATTTCTGGCATGATGTTCTGTTTACTTTCCACTGCTATTGTTTATATATTGCATCCGCTGTTTATTGTTATTGAATGTGATTCCGCTATGCGGGTTTGGTTCGAGTCTGCCGATTCATTTATTTCTGTTGCAGCTCTACTGTTATAATCGGACCAGTACCATTACTATTATCCTCCAAGAGGGTATAGCCTCCCCAATTTTCCTATTCAGACCCTCGCAGCTAGTCGGCAGCTTTTGGCGTTCAGGGGAGGTGCGCCTAAGGTAGTGACACCCGACCCGTTCGACACTGTTCGGGTGGCTGGCCGAGTCCGAGTCGTTACAAAACACATCATGCATACCCCAATTTTAGGGAGGAATGTCTAACCTATAAGACACCATTCCAATACATTTCATGATCATTAATAGACCCAAAAACCACAGTGATAACTTTCCCTACCTTTGCAACCATCAATACCCCAACTAGGATGACACCTGCTATAATACTTAGTCACCCACAATGAACTCCAAGGTTCATCACCTTTAGTTGGAATTTGAACCCAACCTAGTTTGATTGGTGACCAATCAATTGTGGGTAAAATACACCCATTTAGAATTCTCATACACTAGAATCAAACCAATTATTATTGACCCTCCCATATTAATCCAACATTATAGTAAAAAATATGGTCATCCATAAAGTTCCACAGATAGATCCATCTAAGTAGAATCCTATAAACTATTATTGTATGAAAATTTTTACAAGTCCATATGGTCATCCCATGACCCACAAAAATAAAGAACATAATCTCTATGTATATACTCTAGAATATGGATCATCCTCTTAGACTATCTATCTATTTGTGGGTGATATATTATGCTCATCTTCAGCTATAATCCAAACACATTCCATAGTCCTTGCCAAAACTATGGCATGAAATGTGAATCCTGATCTAATATTATTATCAGATCCACACTATGTAGTCTCACTATTTTTTTCACATGAATCCTACCCAAATCATCCATAGATTTGGTTTCTTGAATAGGTAATAAGTGTGTAATATTTTGTATCCATTCAACCACCACCCACACTATATCATGACTCCTCATTGTTTTGGGAAGTCCCATGATGAATTCCATCATATCCTCATCCCACTTTCACACAGGAACTGGAAGAGGCTATAATAATCCAACTTGATTCTGGTGTTCTAACTTTACCCTTTGAAAGGTAAGGTAATGAGTGACGAACCTTGAAATTTTTTTATTCATTCTTGACCACGGGAAATAAAATCTTATGTCACAATATATATAAGTTGATTTTGGGTGCAATTCCCATTACGAGGCATGGGAGTCCCTTATCAATTACTCCCTCATTGAATTCAAAACCACCACCCTACCATGGACATGAATTGTGTCATTCTCCTGTAAGGACTATTCTATTATAAGTTTATCTCCCACCAATTTTACATGCATCACCTGACAGTCCAAAACAAATTCCTAGCTATCCTACTCCCGATCCACCAATTAAGAAATGATGAAGAAGGAAGAATATGTTTCTTAACCTTGATCCTCATATGCATCCCTCTTCTAATATACTATTAAGATCATCTTATTCCACTCATATTATGGTTTTTAAGTTACCATTTCTTCCTGTTAAGAGAGTAAATAAAAACATTTCATTTCTATGGGGAATACACCATCTCAAATTTGAATGAATACAAGTGCTTGACCCAATACCTATGCTATAGGCTTAAGTCTCTTTAGTATAAAAGGTATAAAAATATTTCATGGTTCATGTAGATTAAAAATATCTCACTGAAGAGATAATGATGCTAATACGTCAAGAAATGAACCAAAACAACTAAATCTGGATCATTGGGAGGGAATTTACACTCATGAGATCATAGATAAATAGACCCATAAGAGATTATATGATCCTCCTACATCAATATATCCCTCAATACTTCTCATAAAGCATAAAAATAAATTATATTTCCAATCCCTGGGTTTATAATAGTCATAATAGAATAATATGTAATAATGTTCTTCAGTTTTTGAAAATACTATTAAAACTAATTCTTCCACTCAAAAATACACTACTACAAAAACGGGCAAGGGATGCACTACACATTTATCAGTGCTAAAAAAAGTGCTAATAAAGGGGGCCTTTATCAGCGCTTCTTTTAGTAGCACTGATAAAGGGGGGATTTGTCAGCGCTTTTCCCGAGCGCTGATAAATGTTATGTTTCAAAAAAAAATTCATGAAAAATAATATTTTGTTATATAAGTATATTTATATTGATATAAATACAATATATATTTTTTAAATATGTTATAGATATGTATAAATAGACTATTACATTTCATATATAATAAATTTAGTGAAAATGGCTTCAAAATATTGTATAAAAATTTTATTAATTTATAATTTTATAATTATTATTGATTAAAAATAATTTTATAACAATTTGTGGACAAAAAAAATAAAAACAATTAATAAAAGATCTAAAATATGTTGAAAATGTAACTCAAACTTCAAACGACCATAACTTTTGATCCGGGTGTCCGTTTGAGCTCTACAGTATATCAAATCGAAGCCTGCGACAGGCTCTACGCGCTAGTGACCTAAAAGAAGCCTTTGTCACATTTTTCTAGCACAAAAATGCCCATAAGGCCTCCAAAACTGAGTTTTTAGTCGGGATACCCCGATTTTTTAAAATTCAAACAAGTATAACTTCTGATCCGGATGTACGTTAGGCCTGTACCACATTTCATATCAAAGATTGTATCATTTTCTTCGATTTGACTGGTTGTGGAATTGAAACAGAATTATAGATTATAATTTATGGTCGTTTTAACATTCTATGGCTTTTCAAATACAAATATATATGTATTTATTCATAAATATATATGTGTTTGTGTGTGTGTGGTTGTCTATGTGTGTGTTTATGTGTTGTATATATGTATATATGTATTTATTTATTTATTTACTTATAAACACACATCAAAAACATATTTTTTCATAAATGTATATAAAACTAATCTTATAAGTACATTCTATGGCTTTTCAAATACACATATATATGTATTTATTCGTAAATATATATGTGTTTGTGTGTGTGTGTCTCTCTGTGTGTGTCTGTGTGTTGTATATATCTATGTATGTATGTATTTATTTTTAAACACACATAAAAAACATATTTTTTCATAAATGTATATAAAACTAGTCTTATAAGTATATATTAATATACAAATAAATATACATATAAAAATTATAACTAAAAATATATATATAAATATATTAATATACGAATTAATATATATATACTAATATATGAAGAAATATATTTATATTAATATGAATCTATATCGATATATGAATAAATATAACTATATATAGATATATCATTAAATAGAGAACAAAACGAAATGACTTAGTGGTAAAGGTGCAGCCACGAAATGGGGGAGGTCCCGGGTTCGAGTTTTGGTTGAAGCGAAGGGGGTACGCACGTATGAGGATGTGCGGGAAGGGTATCGTGTGGGAGACCTCATAGAGCTGATAAAGGGGGTGTGAAGTGCTGATAAAATCACCCCCCACATTTTTTTTAATTATTTTTAATTATTTTATTTTTTTGACCTTTATTAGCACTTTTTAAAGGCGCTGAAAAAGGCCCCTTTTATCAGTGCTAAAAAAAGCTTTGATAAAGGGGTCTTTTATCAGCGCATTTTTTTAGCGCTGATAAAAGCGGCCTTTATCAGTGCTTTTCGGAGCGCTGATAAAAGGGACACCCCTATATGATAGCTGAGATTTACAACGCTTTTTTAGCGCTGTTAAAGCCCATTTTGAGCACTGATATAGGCCGCTTTTGTAGTAGTGATAACTCCCTTATTGGTCATCTTTGTCATGGGTTTCTCTAAAATATAGAAGTTGTGAATGAACTGCCTATAATATCCAAAAAACCCTAGAAATTTTTGAATACGAAACATGTTGTTATGACATACCCACAACATCACTACTTCCCCTTTATCTAGGATGATTGATATTCTCTCTTTTAAGATCACATTATTAATAAAACATATCTTTTAGATCCATAAATGATACTTAGATAACTTATCTTAAATCCGATTCACACAAATTTTAATTAGCACAATCCCTAGATGTCTATTATGTAACTCTCAGGACTATGAGTATATCAAGATATCATCAAAAAAAATTAAAAAGGAGTCTATGTAGGGTTGAAAAATTTAATTCATGATGAACACCATCAATGCATTCATCAGCCCAAACAATATGGTGATATAATCATACAATCCATATCTATTTTTGAATGCTATTTTTGGTACTTCCTTGGTATTAACCCATATTTTATGATATCCATATCACATGTAAATCCTAGAGAACCACTAGACTACTCTCAATTTATTAAATAGATCATATATCATTAAAAATGGATACTTATTACTCATCTCACCTTGAATCATCTTTTTGTAATCCACAGAAAAATAAATATTACCATCTACCTTCCTAGAAAATAGGATAGAAGAACCCAAGGATAATTTCTCAACCAAATAAACTCTTTCACCTCTAGGTCCTCAATATGTAATTTTAACTCTTTTAATTTAGCTATTTCCATATGATATGCAGGAATTGATATTGGATGTTCACCTTGAATGAGTTTAATATCAAAATTAGCATCCCTTTCATGAGGAATTCCTCATAAATAATATGGAAAAATATACAAGTAATGGTCCAGCACATAAGGAAGAGTGGATGGAAAAATCACCACATCTTCTATAAGAGTTATGCCTTCCACTTGCACCATACTGGTCTCGATATGACTGAGGCATAATCCCATTCATCCTACTCATAAATAACATTCCCCATTCAAAACATACTCCTTCACATTAGGATTGGGTAAGGATACAAGCTTGTGGTAGTAGTAAATTTGAGCTCAAAAACTCATCAGTCATTCCATATTAAAGATAACATCAATTCTTGTTATTTAAAGAACAAGAAAATCACATAGATATTTATAGACCACAATCACTACATGAAATTTTGTGCATCTCTGAATATGATCTATCCTCTTTCCAAGAGGAGTTTCAAGGGATAACAATCTGAGGGAAAAAATTTCTATCAAATCTAAACCATAAATGACTTGAGTATAAATAAAAGAATAATAAACTCCCATTTAAAAAAAGTTAGTTGAACGTGTAGAAATAATGAAAACTTCACCTATCATCATAGAAGGTCCATCTCTAGTTCTAGACAGAACCTAATATATCACATAAAATCTACCTACATCAGATATATGGCCTTTACCCCACTGACTATGGCTCACCTAGGACACAAAATCCTATATATTTTGTAACTTGTTCTGAGTTTTTTGGCCCTCTATGTGGACCAACCTTAGTGTAGCAGCCCGACTATCAGTTTGTGGTCCCCCTGACCAAGCACTTGATGCATGTATACCAAGATACCCTTATTGAATCTCTCTATGATATCCTTGAAAAAATCACTACAATTAATTATAAAAAATTTATAATTAATTAACTAATTAATATAATGAGGCATAGTAACTAATAACTTATCAGGTAACACTACATCACTAGGCCTATAACCAACTATGTACAAAAGGTCCATGGAACACCCATAAAACCTCTATGAAAAAAATATCCATCAATCAACACCAAATAATGACTAAATTAGTCCATTAAAATTAAATTTCTAAAATAAATTTTCCAGATTACATACCTTGATTGAAATTGAAAAATATGAAATGAATTCATCATCCCGAGACATCCACTATCTATTATGTAAAAATTACCTATTTTTCAGGATGATTCCGCCATGCTCTTGTGGAATCATGAATAACCATATCCCAAAGACACCAAAATCAGCATCTAAAAAAATATAAGAAGAACTAATGTAGGAATAGGAAATTATACATACAAAAATTCATGGAAATAACTTACAAACCAATCCCCATTAAGGGGGATCCAAAAGAGTAAAAATGAGTGGACTATCTATCCAAATAGACATCACTAACCACCCATCCTTTTTAAATCATGGTAGGGGATAACTTAAAAAATATGTGTTGCCCTTTATTTTATTAATTAGAAGAGTTATACTGCAACATGACCCAAGGGGGTCACAGTGCAATGCCCCTCATATAAGGTTGGATAGTGGCATGACTTTCTAGGTCATGACACAATACCTACCCCTAGCCATCCACAACGGTGCAACCCTAGGATCCTCTATGTGACCAAACACCTAGAGTATCATGATACTACTACATCCTGATAACCCTTCATGGTGTAGCTCACCCACTATAGCATAATACTCTCCCCTTAAGAAACCATCATGGAATAGCCACTCTGGATGTAGAGTGATACTTCCCTCAGGAGCACCCCTTGTAGTGTGATCTCCCTCAGTGTGACATCATTTCCCCAATATCTAGATATTAAATATTATATAGAGGGTTGGTTCCCTTACTTAATATAATTACCCTCTAACTTCCTCTAAAAATTAATCTTACAAGACACACTCCATTCCACAATGCCCCTTGGTTATGGAATAATTTTTCGCCTATAATATATTTCTACAGCAGGGACACCTAGACCCTACTATGACACTCACCCAATCTTCTGAGATACCTCTTGGTCCTCCAAAATTATCTAAAAACACTTATTAGAGTGTTCAAACTCTCTAAATTCCAATTCAAAAACCAATTCACAAAACATCTCCTAATCTCGAACTAAAAAATAAAATTTCTTTTAAAATCACCAACCCATGAAAATGTAGGTCATTACAAACTCCCTTCCATAACACTTCTCATTCCAAATAATTTTCCTCATGCATCACCCATGGACCACAGTGGTTACTATTTTCTGAAGCATTGTCTAATTTATATCCTATGGATGATCATGGTCATTACTCAATGAATATGAACTAATGGAATATACCAAAGACCATATGCCCCTCTCTTTAGCTTATCATAACCACAATTCGTCCCCCGTATGACTATCATTGATCCTCATCTAAGCCATCAAACTCAATCAGACATGAAATTTACTAGTCGGTACCCTTCCAAACTAATTATTTACATAATCTTATGACCTACACATGGTGGCACCAAATAACTCCACCAACTCCAAGGTTATTCCCCACTCCTAGAGATAGTCATGAATTCCTAATTCAATGATTCCATACGCTAAAGGATGATGTCATTGGTCCAAAATAGAACATCAACCACCCAACACTACACCTGAGAACCTCCAGAATATTCTCATTAGAAACTATAGACACATACCCAATACTATAATAATAACACAAAACCTTGTTCTTCCATACAAGTCATCCTGATTTTCATCAGCATCGACATCCCATGGACCTGGTCACCCTACTGACTTGTTTTCAAAGCTAATACCTGATTCTTACACCAGACCATGACTTGTAACTCATCAACATCAGTTAACAAACATATTGAATTAATTTGATCCACCTCAATACCCATATTTATGTATTTCCCATTTATCAATAGAACCCAACCGCTCACACCTAAGTAATGACAAAAAACCAAAACCACCTCTAGGCGGGATCTACAAACATTCCACTCCCAGTGTTTACCAATAACCATTGAAAAAAGTATCATAAACTCTTTTTATCTATAATGAAATCCTCACAATAAGATTTTCCTTATCACCGATCAATAAGAAAAAAAATTCCAACATCCCCTCTCATCCTCCAAACATTGAAGCTCACAATACATACTCATTAAATCTCAATAAACTTACATTATGAGCCTTGTTCTAGTTTCCAATGATTTTTTGGTTACCCATAATACCATTATTCAATGATATTGATAATCCATCATTGAAACACTGATTCTATACTGATTCATCTCAAAAACCATGGCCTTGATCACCACCATGTGACTCTCACATTCCAATCCACTATGGACTCAACCTAGTCCATATAACAACTCCCAATCTATCTAGTTCCCCCTCACTATATCTTAGGTACTATCCTAATTTTATAATCATTATGTAGATCAATTTATCTCATCAGTGTCTCATTGGTCTGAATAGTCATCCTACCGTGTTTCAATTTTCAAAAAATATCATAGCTCATCTCTGAAATGAGATGATTGTATTAAGATATCCATAAACCCATGAAATTACATCACACTTTATCACATCCTATATGTGATTATTTATGGAATTACCATAAATACCCCCAAACATATATACCCCTCTCAGTCTCTTATACCTCACATGGGTATCAAAGGACCGACCACACACATCTCTGTAAAACTTATCTTTTTTATAATTAAAAGGGAAAACCCATTAATACTAAAGGAGAAAACACGACTATGTAGGTCCAAAATGGTAAAGTCCCAAAACATCACCAATAATAAAAGACTTACAAGCAGGGTGGAGGGATCTGAGAAAGAATATCCAAACCATTTCTGTGACATCGCCAATGGAATCTAACAAATTATCCACCATGTTCAATTATTCCATGTTTGTTAAAATTTAGTGTGTCTTTACAAGAGGATATTTCATTTTCTAATTATGTAAAACACTATATAATGAGGTTATTTGTTTCCCAATAGGTTAAAAATATTATATCTATCGGAGGTAGGGGTGAATTGTATTCAAAAAACAAACTAACAATTTTCATCCCACTCAAAGAGTTATATGTTTGAGAGATATAAATCTTGATCAATAAGAGTGTATCAATGTAAACATGTAAAACAAAAATAAACTCACAATGAAAAATATATGATTTGGAAGTTCAAAACTTAAACAAAATACAAAAAAGTAAACCAAATAGAAATTAAACAATTAATTGAGACATAAAATGAAAAGTATTGGATAAAAATTTAAATACTTACATTACAAAAAATTATATTAACAAACATTTCCAGTCATGGGAAGTATTATCTTTTAAGAAAAATTAGTAAGTGGATAAGTAGAATAAATCCAAGGTGTTAAAAAGTTTAAAATACTATAACTTCATCGACTAAGTTAGTGGATAGTAATAAGTTCTATACCAGGAACTTACTTGATATTTTTTTGGAAACATTTATCTCTAGCCCCAATAACCTCTTTGATCTCCTCAATCAATAATAATTCCATGTACCCAAGAATTCATTAAACTCCATGATTCAGAAGTTGTAGTTTCTTAGCCCTAGAAACTCTAAGATCACAGTGATTAAAAGGATAAAATTTCTCCATAGAGTCTCATCAATCAAAAAGATAGGACAATGAAAAATTATAAAATAAAAGGAAAATAAATTTTACAAATAAACATACCAAATGATATCACTTATCAAAAACTAAAAAAATACAATTAATATTTCTATAGGTAATGAGATTATGGAAAAAATCAACATGATCATAAGTGAATATGGTATTTTATCTATCACCTATTCCAAAAACCCTTGGTATAATATATAGATAATGGGTAACAATATTCAACAGTCATATTTCACAAACATTAGGTTTATTTTAAATAACATTAGACAGTACACTATCTTCTGATGATATTAGATTTATCTTTCGATTAAGATTACCAATGCACCATCACAACGCTTCAATAATTTATAGAAATTGTATGTATCTCCACAATTCAATAGAATATAGATTTGAAGATAAAAAACTATTCATGGAAAATTGTAAACAAACAAATTCATGTCAATTTAATTCAACATGATCATATTGTGATTTTCAAAATAAAGGATATGAAATTATTTTATTGACTAAAAAATCTCCCCAATAATCATTCCCTCTTAAAAAATCACAAAACATGAATGTGAAAGGTAAGTTTTGTTAAATATAAAAGAACTAATACTTGTATATTCTAATAGAACCACCCTTAAGTTTATCATCCATAATATTTACAATTCTTCTACTTTGAACTCAAATTAAAAACACATTAGTAAAAAAAAGTCTCCCCATTAAACAAGGAAAAAATTTCCATTCCTTCATTTTTTTGGAAAAGCTTATCATTACTTTTATTTCTCCCCCTTTGGGATTTCTAAATATAAATCTACAGAAAGAGAAAAAATTTAAGCAATATATAACAATTTTGAAATATAAATATCTATTTATCTTATAGTTCCTCCCCTAGGATATAAATCTCTCCTTTTGATTTTCAATGAAATATATGATAAAAAAATTTCATCTCTATAATTTCTGATAATATCCCCTTGTCTGAAACAATAAAATAAAAAACCTATACTGAACATTTTTATGGTAATTATAAGAAAGTACTTTTTTTTAAAAAACCCACTAATTGTTAAAGTCATTTAAAAAATTAAATTATAACATTGAAAAAAAACTTTATACAACAATCATAAGAAAAAAATTGAAAATATATTCTTTCTTTAAGGATTTGGAAACCACCTTTTCTAGCCTTTTCGACCTCTTTTTTATCTTTTGAGGAGTTCATTAATTCCTTTAACTTATTATTAAAATCACCAAGTTCTATTTATTTTTCCTTTAAATTCTATTCTTTCTCTATAAAATTTAAATCTTGATGCCTATAATTAATGTTGTCTCCATGTTGTTCCTTCCTTAAGGTAATATACTAGTCAAGAAGATAATGAATTTCATTATCCCGATTCATCTCATACTTAGAAATTTTCTTTATTTTCTATAATTAAAACACAAAATATTTCATAAAACTAGATTAGTCAGCTTTTATATCCACCTAATGATTTATAATATTCTTTAAAATATGAGAAGTTTGATCATCCACTATACTTCCTTATAGAATTCTTATCCTTGAATTGATTTATGGAAGAAAAGATATGATATTGGACACCCATTAAATATATTATATAATGATGACTTTTTGATTTTCCATTCTTATAATTCTTGATCAATCTACTAAAGAACATTTATATTAAGTATTATTAATCTTAGCTCTGAAATATTCATTTTTAGGTGTAGTTTTTGTTTCATCCATCTCATTGGTTGAAATGTACAGGATATCAACATGATAAAATGATTAATATTCCTATAATTCTTAAATGTAGATTAAATTACTCCCTATATCATCCAAATATTTTTCTTTTTAAACTTTTTATGGCCCTAATAACTTTCTATGGTCATGGTAATCTTTTATAGAAGACTTCTCTGACTTATGTACTTAATCAGATGAAGATGTTTTTATCTTACAAGATTAATCTTCTGATTAACTAACTAACTTTGAAAAAATAGAATATGATGAATAATAATTTTTAAATTATGATTAATATAAAACTACTCATGGTACTGAAGTTCTAAGGGTGGCTTGACAATTTCATCCACTTATAAATTTATTATATCTCCACTTGTCTCCAAAGTCGGTGGTGGAAGAAATCAAATGATGTTTCTTATTCAACTTCTATTGAAATTTTATTCTCTTTATAGATTTATCTTCTAAGAATTTAAACTACTTTATTAGAGTTACTTGAGATTCTTAAGTATTTTATCTGATGGTTATGGAAGGTAAATCATTTAGATACTTTTTTTATTTGAAGGAAAACTTATTCATCTTATCAACCTCAATCTATTGAACATCACCATCTCTCATAACCTTAATATCCAATTTATATAGTTTAAAAAAGGTTTTACTAATTTTATTTCTTAAATATTATTTATAAATTTATAATATTTATTTTACACTTCATATCCATACATCAAAATTAATATTTCATGTTTTTCAATATATTTTTTCTTTTTTTTTCTATGTAGGGGATTTATATGTTGGGACATTTACTAGTTATCTATTATTCTTCTTTTCATCCTTTTTATTCTTTTATCATATTTCCAAAGTTTTAAATTCCATTACCATTTAAATAAATATATTTACATATAGATGATATAATTGTTTCATCCTATTATTGTTTCATTATTTATAGTGTTTTCTATAAAACTTTCTAGATTCCCAAGGTCCTTAACCCCTTTCTTCTCTAAAATTGTCACAATGATTTGATTTAAAATCCTTGTCTATGGTATAAACTTAAAATTCACCATATATAAACATATATATTCTATATATTCATATATTAACTTCGTAAGATTGAAATTTCTCATGTTTTAGAGAAATCCAAGAACAAAAATATCTTAAAGTTTCACTATTTCCTTATCTCTCTTCCTTGGAAGTATAAAATTTAAAACCGTTGAAATACAATTCTAACTTTTGGTTTAAGATTATTATCCTTATGGACATTTTCCTTAACATGAAATAGATGATTCAAAGATTTCTCTTTGACAAAACATCCAAAAAAATTGGAAGCATATGTGAAATAATGATCCACTAACTTTCAAGTTGTAGCTCCATAACTAACACAAAAATCCCTCACTGTAAGGTTTCATATTGTAAATTACACTTTCATATGACCATATGAAATATAAAATATATATTATCCATAGAATTAATATATAATTTGATGATAAAATAACTGTTATTCCTTACTTGGAAGGGTTATAGACTCTCATCCATTAAACTGGATCACTATATTTAACAAGGATTTATGTTTTAAATGGTAATAAGCATCAATAGACCTTTCACAAAAAAATATCTATTAGAAATATCATTTGATGGTGCAGTTATGATTTTGAAAATACTAAAAATAATTCAAAATATATGATTTTATAGAGACAAGACTTTATATTAAAGGTCAACAACCAACTCTGGGTCCACATGCATTTATATAGGAAATTCTTCTAGATGTTGATTTGATTTTATCTAATAGTCCAAAATGTTTCATTCCAAAGAATAATGACACCAAATATCTTAAAGGAATATATTTCAAATTTCTTAAAAAAAATTCTATTACATTCCAATAAAATAAATTCTCAAAATAAAACATAGATATATAAAATTTACCAAAGTATGAAAATTAACAAAAACTACCAGTTTATCATATGTTTCAGAGGATAAGAATAAAAATAATTGAACATCCAGAAATTTATCTTCAAACATTGTGGCATGACATTCTTCCATAAGATATGGTTCTAGAAGTTGTTCTCAAATTACATTATTATATTTTATTATATTAAATGTTAGATAAAAAATATATTTATGAAATTTAGCGAAAATAAAAACTGACTCCCCCTAGATAAAGGAGTTTATGTTTAATGAAAAAACTTTATTAGTATAAAAAACATAAATAAAACTAATAAAACCCTTATGTAAGTGTAAAATCTCAATCCATAAGAGTAAAATTGCAAAGTGTGAGAGTGTAAATACTAGTACATTATGTAAATGAAAAAAGAAATTATAAAATTATAAGAGTAACTTTAAAAACATAAAACTAAGAACTTAAAAACATAAAATTAAATTGTTACCAAGTTCTATATATTTTAGTTCTGTTATTAGTAAAAAATGTGCTTTCCTTGATCAGAAATTAAGATTGAGGCATCTAGACTTACTTCGATCCAAATATTTTCAAAAATAATACTTTTTATAACCAAATCTTTCCCACTCACCTATATTCCATAATTTTGAGTTCATTTGATATGTATTATTTATGAGTTTTTAATAATTACAATTTATTTAGTGATCATTTATTCTTACAATGTCCACCCCTTTGACATTCTGGGAAGAATAATTCACTACTTGGACCAAAATAATTCTTTTATTAGTGAAACCTTTAATTGTAATTTCTTTCAAGTCTAGAAGTCTTCCTCTTCAGACATAACTATTTGTAATGATGTTCAAAACTCTTCTTTCATGTAGTGAAATTTAATAGTAATATTTTCTAGCTCTTAACTTTAGAATTTATCTTTAATTGTTAATTTTTATCTTATTATGATGTCAAAAAAATACTCTGTCTTTTTTAGTTCTAAATAAAATTTTAAACCTCCTTAGATTCAAAAATATTATCTTAATTTCCAATAACCTTTTATTTATGGTTAGCTACCTCACTCATATACACTGTAACATCATCCTTAGCTTAATCATAATCATTTTCAACTAATTCTTTATTTTCTTTATTCTTGTTACATGTATTGAAATTTCCTCAAGATATGGTGTATCACCCTCATCATTTATATATTTATATTATAATGAAAAGTTACAAGAATAATCTAGAAATAAATTCATCAGGATTCAGCTTCCATCATCTTTCCCATAATTCATAACTCATTGTCAGGTTACTTAGCCTAAAAACTAATATTATTCTGGTTGTTGTCACTAACTGAATCACTGATGTCATCAAAACATGGATCTTCACTACCATTCCATGTTCCATTTATAGTTATAAACACATTCTTCCATTTTATTCTTGATGAAATCTTATATTTATTTTCATTTTTTTTAATATAGGATAATATTTTTGATGTGCCCCAACTTCTTACATTTGTAACATATAATATTTAAAGAATCCATTTTATCACAATTTCCTTTTATTTATTTTTTATTATAACTTTAAAAGTATATTTTTTTTCATATATCTATTCATTCACCTAGATAATTGATAAATCTAACTCTCAATAAGTTATATACAACTATTATTTTAATTCTATCTTGAATTAAATTTTTATGCAATTAGTATGTATATGTTTTGGAATTTAATGTGCTAGAAGTTGATACTCATGACACTGTATTTTTCATTATTTATTTCTCATCATAACTTCTAAGTTAGTTCTCATATTGTATAAGGGTTCTAATCAAAACATCCAATCTTACATTTGTAATATGTTTAGTATCATCAATAGTAGTTCACTTTAACTCCCATTCATTAGGTATAATGTTTATAACTTTTTCTACAAGTTGGAAATTCAATAATTCTCTCTCTCTCAAAGAGACTATATAATATTTACATTATTCATAACTCTCTATTGAATTTGAGAAATTTTATCACTTTATAAGAAATCATAACCATGATAATCCACACTAAGCATCTCTCTCTTTATATATAGAACATTTAACATTCCAAAATGAGTATCCTATAACTTATTCTAAATTATGTTTACTATTTTACATGAAGATATTTTACAATAGATTTTTATTTGAATAGAACATAATAATGTATTTCATACTCAGAAATTAAGTTGGAATTATTATTTCTCATCATAAGTAAAATTAATAACATGTTTCTCTTATATCTTGAAAGTTCTGGTACGTATATGATAATTTTAAACATTGGTATTTATAAAGTTCTATTCATTCACACCATTATTCATAATCATTACCATAAAAAATCATTGGTTGATTTGGATTTAGTTACTCCGATATTTTGACTTGAATTACACCTACCATAACTAAAAAATTGATCTTTTATTTATTATATGTTAGTATAAGTAAACTTATAAATTCTGAAAAAATAGAAAATATAAAATATGAGAGGCTTGAAATGATATATTTTTTATCTCAGATATCAAGATACTCTAATACAAAATTTTTTCCCAGTAGGTAAATAATTTGAAAACTATAGGAGGGGTGGATTGTAGTCATAAAACCAACAAACAATTTTCATCTCATAGAAATAGTTAACTGATCAAAAGATATAAATTATGATCAATCAGAGTATATCAAAGTAAAAACATACAACAAAAATACATGCACAATTAAAAATAAATAATTTAAAAATAAAAAACTGAACTGAAATATAAACAAGTAAACCAATTAGTAATTAAATGATTCTATGAGAAAAAAACAGAGTATTGAATAATAATATAAATAATATTATAAAGGGTATTATATCACCGACCACTTCCATTAAAAATAATTCTTTTCTTTTAAACCAAATTGGGAGGTGGATCCATAGACTAGATCTGAGGTATTAATAAGTTACAACCAATAGAACTTTAACAACGAGGCTAGTTAAGAGAATCAAGTTCCATACCAAGAACCTCTTTAATAGGAAAATTGATGGTATATAGCTTTACTCTCGATTACCAGTTTAATATCCCCAATAAAAAAAATCCAAGTACCATAGTCTTTTTTGAACTCTATAGTTAAAAGTTTATCATTTACTATATCAGAAAACTCTTCAATAAATGTGATAGAAATAAAGAAATTCCTCACTAAAATCTCATAAATAAAAAATATTGAACAATAAAAATTATAAACTAAAGTCTAAGATATTTTAAAAAGAAACACTACAAACAATATCTCTTAGAAAACACTAAAAAATAAAATATAAAGAAAACTTAGTAAAAATATGATTCACAATTTCAACATAATCATAATTTAATCCAGTATTTTTTCTATCTTTCATTCCATGAAGACTTTATCCAATTTACATATAATGTTGTAATAAAATTCAACAGTCACATTCCTCAAAATTTAGGTTTTATTTTAACAACATCATAAGGTAAACTATCTTCTGATTAGAGTAACTATATATTCTGATAAAGATAATTAGAATGTCATCACAACACTTTAACATGTTCTAGAAATTATATGGATCTACTCATTTAAATGTAATATAGAATCATTAGATACAAAATATGTATAAAAAAATCAAACAAACAAAATCAATTTAATTCAATTCAATTCTAATTTATTATGATTTTCAAAAAAAGGACATGAAGGTAGTTGATTGAATCAAATATTTCCCCAAAAATCCATATCCTTGTACTATGAATTTGATGATGATATTTGAATCAAGTTCGACATACTACAAAGTAACTCTAGGTCCTTTAATATCTCCAGGACTTTATAAAAATCCATCTCCTCTTTTATGAAAGGGTTTTTAGGTTTGAATTGAGAAGTGAAATCTATAAAGAGAACCCCCACCCCCCGAGCATCATGATCTAGTATGCCTCCGCTCATATCACCATTTTTATATGATCCATCTGTGTTATGATTTAGAATGGTATCTAAGGGATTTCAGTGGATCCAACTTACTCTATGAAATTTATGGTGGGATGAGGCTACATGCATGACTTTCTATCCAAGTGATTTGAGGAAGGTATATGAGACCTCACCTTTAAGGTTTTCTATCATATCCTAGATTAAAGAGAACATATTATAGTTTAACTAATAAGGATGATCATGCATACCTTTATGTCACGCTTTTTTTGTGGGCATAAAAAAATACCTATAACTCTTCTAAAATAATAAAACAATGCATATAAACTTCAATGGAGTTAATACTAGTATTAGAGAACCAGTATGAAAGGAAAAGTTCAAAGGAACCACCATCTGGATGGATATCCATGGTGGAAGACAACAGTTTCTAAATGTGGACCACCTAGTACCAATAAAGGAATAAATATGAAATGGATTCCTCTTTTTCCTCTCTAAAACATAAGAACTTAGATACAATGTAAATCCCCTAACATTATACCTCCCAAACAGTAGTAATAGTGTTATTATAGATCCTCTACACTCAGAATATTAACTTCTTTGGTAGACCTCCAACCAAAAGCTATATGCCCACATAACCTAAAGTAGTATTAAAGTGGATTAAATTATTAATTCCACTATTCTCAAGAGGATATTAAAGAAGAGGCTATAGAAACAGACATTCATGAACATTAAAAAAGAATATCACATTAATTTATCTATATTGGATGGGGTTAAGAACTATTTTAATCAGACCTAGAAACCCCATTACTATTTTGTGGTTAATATCATAGGATAGGGAACCATGATAATAAATCGGTTCCCCCAACTAGTTTCCTTTCTAGGGTCAAATCTTACCATGGCCAATAATCTTTCAAGAGTTTTTATAAATAGTCTGGATACTCCCTTCCATATTAATCCAGAGTAAAAATGTACAAAAATATCCCATGATGATAATATCCATTATATCAGCTAATATCATTTTAACATATCTTCTTTATAATGAGTTTCCTTCCAAATGATCCCATGTTAGTTTGGATTGTAATCGAATCATTGTATCTTCCAAGTTGTGTATATTGATTCCCCCTGAGTACTAGGATCTATCAATATGCCGTACAATGAAATATCTTCTCAGATTGAAATTTTAAAGAAATTTTCTAAAAACTATTTCAATCACTTTGATGAATGACCTAGGGACATTGATCACTAACAGAACATGAATGGGGATAGAAAAGAGATGAGACTCCACATACATGCACTCTCGGATCTGGTACTAAAAACATATTATTTATCAACTAGTTTTGATACCAACTAAAGTGACCCAAACTTAACTGTTTATAATTACAATATCATTTAAAAATATGGAGTTAGTTACATACCGAATACCTTTTAGGTTTAGGTTTTTAGAGAATTAGAAAAAAAACCCATAAAAAATGAGCCCCTATATTGTTCAGCTAAATGACCATTTTCTCCCAAAAATGTGAATTCATTATATTACAATAATTATTAAACATCTCCCATAAAAAATCTCCACATATGATACCCTTCTAGAAAAATCACACTTAATAATCTTATATATAACCTGGGGAAGAGGAAACTTGATGAGGGTGAAATCATATTCTTAGTAATGGGTATCATACAACTGAATCTATAATGGAATAAATAATTAATGAATAATATGGAAAGAATAAATAACAATCAAATAACTCTATATAACTGATAACACGAGCATGTATTATGTCTATAGAAAACATAAAAATGTAAATAATCACATGGAAAATAATAAATGATTTTATATTGATGTAATGCATAATTTTAGACATCATAAACATATCATCAGGACCTCATTCCAAGATATCATACATAAATTGGTAAGGATTACACCAAATATATAATATTGTTTATCCCATGAGAAATATTAATGCATCAAGAGGATATATGATTTTGGGACCCATTGGTAACTAAGTCCAATGCGTTCATAAAATTAAGGAATGAATAAAAAATATAAAACATAACCAATATTACATAGTAATCAATAAACATATATATTGAAATAAAAAGTATACAATGTTTTAATATTTCCCTTGAAAATAAATGAAATAAATTTCTTGGTAATCACCCTTAAAACTGACACCGTATATTGTAATGGGTTCATTGTTAAGTTAGTAATATAAAATACAATATATAAATATTAGAATTTATATATAATATATATGTGAAATTAAAGAATATGGGCATAAAGGATAAAAAAATGTCAAGGGAGAGATAAAGAGTAAAAATAATATAACCCTTCCAAACAAGATGAGGCATGAACTATAAATTAACAATATAATTTAAAGGGTAATACATGAAACATAAATCCAAAGGATATATATCTTATAGATTTTGAGAGAAAAATGGAATCAAATTTATAATGAAAATCACAAGGATTTTTTAAGATGGTCGTAAAAACAAACTTATAAGCCACAAAAAAAATCCATTTGAAAGGGAAGAAAAATGGGAATTGAAAAAATTATTTTCAAAACAATTAAAAATATTGAAATCTTGAAAAAAAATTAATTTAAAAATAATAAAATATTATTAAAGGGTAAAAATATATAAATGGAATGAAATACCTTTATTTATTCTTCTAAAACATTATCATTTATTTTTAAAATGAAAATTTCATAAAATGATGGGAATAAAAATTACTTTACGAAACCATGAAAAAATAAAGGAATATTTAGTGTTTATAAAACTCTCAAATTGAGCTCATGTGATAAAAATTAAAAATCATATTCTTTTTACACTTTTATAATGAAAGTCAAAAATGAACCACGTAGAAAACATTAAAAATATTCAATTTAAAAAATTTAAAATGAAAAAGATAATGGAAAATGAAGTTAATCAACCATTTAAGTATATAGAAGATCATTCTTGAAATTTTATAAATAATATATACATAGATGGAAAATTGACATTAAAAATAATGATAATTACTCTTAACAAAAACATATTTTTAAAGAGAATGAAATTCACCAAAGAAGAAGATTTTGATATAACAATGTGACTTACTTAGAAAAGGCAGTGAAATATTAGGAAGAGGCTCCTTCGCTATAGCGTTTCTGTTCCCGCTCTAAGATGAATGCGCCTCTCAATTGCAGGCCAGGCAATTGGGTAAGATGGAATACTCCTTTGAGTGGCTTGAAACTCAATACAGACGACTCGTGTATACAGGGGTACATGAGCGGGGGAGGGGTGGTGCGGGATGGGTGTTGTTCTGTTCACTTAGCCTTCTCGGCCAGGCTGGGTCAGGGAACCTCTCTCCAAGTGGAGGCTATGGCGATGTTCACCGGGCTTACCTTGTGTAGACAGCAGGGGCCGACCATCTCGGAAGTTGAAATGGACTCCTTGGTTGTCCACGATTCCTTGAAAGGGTGGGGTGTCACACCATGGTCGATATGTTATACTATCAAGAAATGAAAAAGTATCCTCAATGGCAACATTCGTATACGACACACATGGAGGGAGGGGAACATGGTGGCGGACTACTTAGCCTCGGTGGAGTACCCTGTCACGACGGAGGTGTTTCTCCACATGGCTGGAAGCATTAAACCCAAGGGGATTGATTTTATTAAAGGGGGTGACCTCAGTTTACACTACTTCAGACCCCCGTAGATTCCCTTCTGGAGGAGAGCTCATCCTGGCTTCTCCTTCTTTGTACTTATTTTTCTTCCCTTTTTAATAAAATTACAAAAACAACATTGAAGAGAAGTGAAGTAAGAATATATCAACTAAGTTCTTATGTTAAGAAAATCTACTTAAAAAAGGCAGAAATACAAAATAAAACAATTTGAGGTTATAATTCACATAATCATATTATAAAATAACCAATTAAGGATGGATATAGCTTAATTAAATGGAATTGAGTTAGGAATACACTTATGGGTTTGGTAATATATGAATCAAAGGAACACAAAAATAAATAAAGAAAGAATTTTAAATCACATGAATAAAACATTATTTATGATAAATGAATTTAATGGACAGTAAGTACATCATTTCAATTAATAATAGGTTCATAATTTCAAATATGTCTCAAGAAAAGGAAATTGAGACAAAGAAATTTTACCTTAGGTCCTATATTATTTTGTCATATGTGCCTCCTCTATAATAAATTTATTTTTATTAAAATATGAATCTAAAAGTAAAATTATATTAATTTTTAATTCTTGATCATTTATAATCATTATAATTTATTTATTAATATTTCTTAAAGATAGAATGTCTTGAGGACACATTTTCATTTAAATTATAGTGTTTTTTTATTTAATTATTTGGATTATTTGTAATTTATCATTATGTAAAATTATTTATATAAGCTTATAATACATTAAAATTCATTTATATTATATAATATATTGTAAAAATCTATGAAGGTAGTGATAAGTAAAGTATTGAAGAAATCCTCAATAGGCAGATAAAACCGACCATTATCAGGACGTATCAAAAGAAAGGAGAGAGATATATAGTATATGATATAAATAGATTAAAATAGTTATACTGGTATCATAATAACATTAATATGTTATATAATTATGCATGAAATATTTTAAAATGGTAGAAAATAGAAAATTTATTAGGGGAGTAGAAAGAAAAAAGAGAGAAAAAGCATAAAATGAGAATCTAAATTACCTACTCATTATATATTTACTCCATTGTTAAAGCATTTAAGTCTTGGAGTATGGTAAATCTAATGAATCACTGAGGTTTATAGGAGTATTAATATAGAGTTAATTGGTAGATATTAATATTTTAAAAGTGTATGGGAAGTTATTTTCCAATAGAATGGATAGGGGCATTTGTACTCATGCTAGTAAGAATTTTTTTGGTTAAAATATTGATTATTTAAACATTTAAGAAAAATAATTTTGAAAATTAATGATTACCACGATTTTTTTGGTTTATAATTAAATAAGTACATTATATTTTACATAGAAACGAATCCAAAACTGAATGAAATCTTTGAATCACTCAATTAATGATAATTAATTAAAAATATTTTTTTTAGAATAAAATAGAACTTAGGTTCCAAAACTTCAAACACGAGTTTCTAAGTTCAAAATATTAATTTTAAATGAATTATTTCACTACTTAAATACATATTTGGTTGATAAAAATGTTTTATAAATTTTTAAGCCATTATTGCATCATAATGATGTCATAAAAGTTGTGATATCTGTAAATAAATATATTTTTTACTATTCACCTAAAAATCAGCTTAGAAAGATCCAAAAATTTTACCTTTATATAATTTTTAAATGATGATTCGAAAAGTGAATTCATTTTTATCAAATTCAAATTGTAAAATTTAGTTATTTTACTTTTAAATTAAAAAATATAATATAATGAATAACTATTTTTATTAAAGAAAATGGATCTTTTAACTTTAAATGCTATTAATCTTATTTTATATCAATTACTAATTATATGAGTGTTAATCTATAGTTTTTACATTGAAAATTTTAATTATAATAATCCTTTAAAAGTGTTAAATTTTATTTATTTTTTAAAAAATATATAATATACAGAAAAGTAAACCTCTTTGAAAAATATGCATTTTAACACTAATTATTTTAATAACATCCCATTGAATTAAGTTATTTATATTCTAACTATTAAATTTCATAAATTCATTGGTATTATAACACATCAAATTATTATTTAAAATAATGAGAATAATATATAAGGGATTAAATTAAATAATTTTAACTATCTTTTTATTTACATTGAGGTTTTACTCACATTTCATTTTATTTTGGTGTTGTGTATGATACAATATATTCAATATTATATTTATTTAAAGTAAAAAAATTCAAATCATTAGGTGTTATATTTTATACCTTAAATAAATTCCAGCCTCATTATTTTAATTTCTCTCACTGATGAATGTAGGCAAGGGCGTTCTTAATATTGATGTAAATCATGATATAAAAATGCATTCAAATCCTTCATAATGGTTTATAAAGATCATGTGAAACATCCAAATCATATCCCTAATGAGTGCAAAACAAGGTGTGAAAATAGGACCACTTTTTATGCACTGATTAAATATAAGGTTAATACCCAACCAAACCTTTTCAGGGCTATTTACCTTAAGTGCATCCGAGCTAGAGCCTGCATCCCCTTGTAATATCCAGATAGGGATTTCATTTCTAAGTAACCAAAAAACTCTTTACTTTAGAATTTTTTTTAAAAGTTTTTCTTATATTTAGATTTATCCTTAGGGTTTCTACTAATTTATCCTACTCCTAATACCCAATAATAATTGAACATAAATATATCAAGATCTTTATTACTATATTAAAAACCCAAAATGTATGGAAACCTATGCTCCCAAAAATCAACTTACCATTTAATCCCTAAAAAATATATAATTTCACTCAATAAATATATAACTTAATCATATATAATCCCAAAAAGATATTAATATTTTTCCAGAATAATCTGAATTTTTTTATCAATAAATTACTTTTCACCCCCTAAGGTAATCTATATTGCTATACTTATATTCCAAAAAACAATTAACCCACCAAAATTAACTAAACATCTAATAACATGTCAACCAAAAGGTTTATCTATTCCTCAATCATGTATTCTCCCTAAAAACAGAATAAAAATCTCTAAAAACATCATTAACCACCTTAAAATATAATTTCATAAGACCTAAAATGAGGTATCTATGATTTTAAACTTATGATCAACATTAAAAATACTATCCCTTGATGATATCCTTAACTATTAAATTATCCTCATTTAATAATATAGTTAACTCTAAAGTTATCTAAACCCTACTCTAATACAAACTATGATGCCCATACCTGCACTCCTGGATCAAGTTCTAAAAAAATATTATTTATAAACTAGCTTTGATACAGACTAATGTTACCAAAAATTAACCATCCATTATTACAATATCAATAAAAAATATTGATTCACTTATATACCCAAGTACATTTAGTCTTAGAGTTATAAATAATTAATAAAAATACTTTAACTAATAAAACCCCTATCTTTTTCCACCAAATAGGAATTTTTTCTACTGAAACGGGAATCCATTATATTATAACAATTGTTCAACATCAAAGAAAAATTATCCCCACATGATACCCTTTTAGACACATCATACATAATTAAGTTCTTCATAACCTTTTAAAAAATAGACATAAGATGAGCGATCTAAAATAGAAGATATTATTGAGCATATTAGAAGAGGATGGAAAACCTATTGAAGAAGGAAGTATCAATTTACATAACATTTCAAAAGCCATGAAATCCTTACAAGTGAAGTTATCATGGGAAATAATTGAAGGAAATTCTCCTTAGGAATGATTCATGAGAAATAGATATGGGGAGGATTGTATAAAATGGTCCAAATGTAAGGGGAGAATATCGGGGCTTGGAAAGAGACTGATCAACCATATGAAGAGTCTAAAATGGGTAGTATGATGGGTGGTAGGCTATGTAGACATCAATTATTTTAAGGCGAACTGGGCAGGTGAGCCTCCCTTTATTCCAAGGTTCCCAGTTTCTAAGATATATTTCAATGAAGTATATTCATTTCATGATATTATTATCACAATACTCAACCAACAACAAAATATAACCATTTATAATATCATTATGGCTAACGATCAACATAAGTTTATTTTTCTGAGTCAATTTCTTGGTAGTTCAATAGAAGATACTTTCAGAAGATGGAATACATAAGTAATGGGAACAGTGAATGGGAAATAAGAATGTGGTACAATTATTTCCCAACAAAAATAAATTTTATTATATGGTGAGTAAGGAAAAAAGATATACTAACTGGTGATAAAATTCAAAAAAGGGTGTTTTTCTGGATTCACACTACCGATGTTGTGTTTTAGTGAGTAACGAAACTATCTAACATCTATTCTTCAAAGGTAACTGGGTGGTATTCATTTGGAATCTACTTTACCATCATATGGGAATCATTGGAAGCAGGGATTCTATGTTGGAATTCTTGGTCGGTAGGTTTGAGGGTGCTAATCCTGGAATTGAAGTGAAAGATCAAAGTATGATATTTTGAGTGGAATACTAGGATATATTGAAGGGTAGTAACAAGGCTAGGGAAGACAATGTCTGCTCGCATAATTTCTTATAGATACAGATCAAATCCTTGATGGTGGAGCTAGTGGATCTTATACCTGGTGGGAGATACTCACCCTTGATATGTAAAGTTATTCCAAGATTTTTCATGAATGTGTAGGGGGGGGGGGGAATAAATGATCCAGGAGTATGGATTTGATGGAAACCTCCAAAAAGGGGGCTAAATATCAACGTTGATGGATCATGTATGGCTAGAGATATAAGTGGAGGAGGAATTGTGTGTGATAATATATGATTATTCCTTTTTAGATTTAGTTCCTTATATAGAACAGATTACTAAATGAGAAAAGAGGTAATAACTTAGGCCAGTGGTCTCACCTTATGTAGACGCTTCAATATCATCATTACGAAAGTAGAATATCATTCCATAATTCTCATTGGTATAATGAAAGAAATATCCAATCCACCTTGGTAGTTAGCATACATCATCAGGAAGTGTAAGGAAATTTTGAACTAGGATACTATGATCAAGAACACTTAGAGAGATAGAAATTTTGTATTTGATTCCTTGGATAGAAAGGAGGATCTAAGTGTGGGGACCACCCAATATTTTTGTAACACCATAGGTAAATAAAGAATATGAAATTTTCACATTTATCCATATTTGTGAATAAAATATTAATATAACTTTAAAGGGGACTCTATGCTCGATGGCGAACCCAATACGCAACAACGAGTTTCTTGGGAATCTTACATTGCACTCTAATAATAAAATAATATTATTTTAAATTGTAGTTAACGCCTAGCCTTTGTAATAGCGGGAATGAACAGAACTAACTAAAAAATTATTATATATGTTTGTAAAATATTTTTACTTTTTACAATAAATGTTAGAGGATTAAAAATGGGAATGAATCCAATTTTAAGCGTAAATATTTTAATATTTTTTAAAGGGTCGATTAAACACCTTTTGATGACAGACCTCTTTTAAATCCACTTTTTGATAATTTTATGTGTTATATTTGACAAAATAAAATTCTTCTTTAGAATCGGGACATCAAAATTTACTTTGTGTAATTTTTTGGTATTTTTCCGATAAAGTTCATTTTTTAATGAATAGTGAAAAATGTTGTATTTTAATTCAAAACCTCTTTTTAATATAATTTATTTATATGATTAGATTATCTTTTTAATTGGTTTTAAAGTGAAATTAGAATATATTTTTACCATTTAATCCAATATTGGTCGTTGGAATTAATTTTATCTTGAAATTGGACTTAAACTAGTGTCAATCTTTTGATACTTATTGTTTCATAAAAACACGCTATTTGCTCTGACAGCGGGAATTAATTATTAAATTAATTAATGTAACTTATATGTTTTGAATTTTGTAAAATATACATCATTTTTGAATTCGGAATATCAAATATAATTTAGGGTTAATTCTTGGTATTTTGCTGAAAAACTTCAATTTTTGATGAATAGTGAAACCACTAAGTGAAAGTTAAAGAAACTGATTTTCCGTTTAAATAAAACTTTGGCACTTATGTGATTTGATTTTCAAAAATAAAACATACATGGTTGTCATTAATAAGTAAAATGTGGTTCAATAAGATTAAAATAATTTTTTGTGAATAGTAACTTTTATGTTTTATTAATCGCGATTAGAGGTAATTAGTGTAGTTTAAGGTAAAAATAATGTTTTAATAATATTAAATGACCTAGACACATGTCTTACCCTCATTGGATGAGTCATGGCCGATGAATAAAATCCATGGGCCAACTTGGGGACCCCATGGAGCCACTTTGGTAGGAAAATGACATTAATACCTTTTTATTTAAAGTTAAAATTAAAATGTCACAAACATGACTTGTTTTACTAAAACAATTTTTAAATGGGGTTATACAAGTCATATTTTTTACTATAAATATTCATTATAAATATAAAAAGATTTCCTACATCATGATATTTGTTTTATAATTTTTAAACTTTAAATAAATTAAATTTTTATGACATCATGATGATACAGCGATTACCTCATTAATAAGGGATTTAAATATAATGAAAAGATAATGTTAAAACTATAACTTACACTTGTCAAAGACCTATTGTATGAGTATATTTCGAACCCTTACCACCTTATCCTCTAAATACATCAATGTGGGACCTTTAAAAGCTGAAACTCATTTGAAAATAAAGTAACATTTTATAACTTTCCAAGAGTGCCCCTCCTATCCTCTTATAAAAGGCTCCCATTCTACCACCTTACACACACCTCTCAAGCCTTTGCCTCGGCCAAACCCTGCCCATTTCATCTATCCACATCCCTATCTTCATTATTGAGGCCTCACTTTGGGAAGAATCTTTTCCAAGGAAGCCTTTGAGCTCAAATCAAAGAGAGTTACCCGATTTAAAGGTAATGTCTTCCCTTGTATTCTTTTGTTTTATTTTTCTTCTCCAAACCCCTAAACTATTTTTATTACTTTTTTTTGTAACAAAAACAGTATCTTAAATATACTAGGATGTTTTTATAAGAAGGATTCGAGCTACACTTTCACACACCTCCGTCTAATGGTTAAAGAACATACTGTTTCTGTGGATGGAGAATTACTGTCTCACGAAACGATGATTGTTCAATATTATTTTAACACCTTCAATGGTGGACATTAAGATGTCACAATTTTTATATATGATATATAATATGTTTATGATTTCCTTAAGCTTATGTATTTTTCATTTATGGCATACCTTTATTGTTTCCATTATGGGTAAACGCGATATCTTCATTTTAGGAAGTGCGGACTACTGCCCCCTCAAAGTGATTTGATTCGTTAATGCCATATGTGGGACATATAAAGGATGGAATTAATGTTATTACATATGATATAATACTGGAATTATAATATACCTTTATATAATTATTATTTAATTACATTGAATAAAAAAAAAAGAAATGAAAGTGGCATTCATGCGTACGTACGGCTTACCGTCTCCATGAACGGTGCATTTCATTTCTTATCTCCAAATGTTATGTACTATTATAAGTACATATATATAATGGATATATATGTAATATAGTACATCTAAATGATGGATATCATCCTGTAATTATAATATATATATGTCTCATTTTGTTTTAATTCCATTAATATGACAAAAAATGAAAGTAGAGTTCATGCGTACGTACGGCCTACCGTCTCCATGAACAGTGCTTTTAATTTCTTATCTCCAAATGATATTGAATAGTATAAAATGAATAGATACTGGATATATATGATATTTAAAACATAAATACTATTCTAGATATGATGTACCTATAACTACATGGAAAATTCTTTTCCAACAAGTTCAATTTTTACTCATGTACCTAACATCGACAAAAACATCTGATATGAACTCACTTTATTAACCAATTATTATAACCTTATAATATGTGGTATTAACTGAATAATAATATTTAAAGTAGGTACTTAAGAAATGATAAATTGACCAAATTTTATTATTCAGGAGATTAAAGAATGATTGAGTCATGTCAGGACACTAGGTAAGGGATCCTACCCCTCTCTTTGTTTTTAAGTACAGTCTTTTATGTAATTCCTTTTAAGCTCATCTTTCTAATGTTTGGGGATGTTATTTTATATTCCTCATACTGTAATTTTTATGTTCATATTATGAGAGACCCTATTTGATCTCATAAATCCATTTTTGGAAGTTTTAAGTGGCGCCGTTAGGCTGCCGAGTTTTCGTAAGAGATTTTTCATCTCACTTTTATTCCCGTGACATTTATGCTACGTTTGCCACTATTTTATTTTGAGTGGTGTATTTAATGCCCATTATTATACTCTTTGTGTAATATAATTTCATTTATGGGTATTTACATCTTCATTGTATGACCCTTCTTCCATGGGGTGTACATTTCGAATGTTACCCAACTCAGTAAGGGGACCTTTCACCCTCCTCTTTTTAAAAGACTTTTTTGTTATGTATTTAAATTCACATACTATTATGTTGGGATATGTTCTTATATATAATTATTTATGTAAATTTTATGTTCAAGTTATGAGATACCATTTTCTCTCTCATCAACTCATTTTCTAAATTTTAAAGTAACGTCGTTAGGCTGTCAGATTTCTATAAGGGAACTTCTTAACCAACTTTCAATTCTTTGGGTTAAACATATACTTCTTGATTTTATTATGCCATGATTATGTGTGGAATATCTATGTTGTAATTTACACAAACCTTTGTGTAGATATACTATTTCTACACATAATCATCTCATTGATAAATTCTTACGAACTTGTATGGGAAATAATAACCCAATCTCATTTCATTGAGTTAAATACCTATGTCATTGGTTTCCTTTTTCCAAGATTATGTTTGAATGACCTCTGATGGTTTCACACTTAATATCCACTTATATTTGGTGTATTTATATTTCTCACACATAATTATGTGATAGATTTATCCTTAATTTAAGGATACCATCGTTATAATGGATTTCATCTCAATTTCCATTTCCATTGAGACTTCATTGTTGTTATGCATCAATTCACTCTTATATGGTGTGTATACTGTCCTTTGACATATTATATCATGAATCCATTTATTCTCAGGATATTATAAAGCTCAGATTAAATGTTATTCCTCAATTATTGGTATTCAAGTGTCTCTCATTTTGTTAAAAACTCTTTAACAAAAATATCGTTTTAAATGTTTTAAAGATTCATTATTCTAAATCTTTGTCTTTAATGTCCATGTTTTAAAAATGGTTTTAAGTATTTATTTATATGAACATTAATGTTTTAAAATTATAATTCTATTAAAATCTTCAAAGTGGTATGGGACACTTTGATTCAAAAATCTCTTTTAAATGGTTTTTGAAAATGGATTGATTAACTCAATATCTTGTAATTACTTATTGTGATTGAAAATGAAATGTTGTTATTAAAATGATTATATTTTCAATATTTTATGTGTAATGATGGTACTTGGACATTTTACGGGTGGTTACGTGATAAACCATATGACGGGTGGTGTCGTGAATACCAGGACAGGTGGTTACGTTATAACCTCCAATGCATTGGGTATGGAAGTCGGCCGTATGGCTATTCCATTAAGTGATATGTGTGGAAGTCGACCGTATGGTTATTCCATTTAAGTATGTTTATGTCCCATGTTACCTCTATATGTTATGTGATCTTTATATGTGTTTTATGGTAATCTTTTGGTTACAAAAGGGTAAGTAATGAACTTTTTTTCAGTGAAGAGTTTTTACTACATCATAAAGGTGAAAAGTATTACTTTTATAAAGTATACATGGTTTAGTTGTTGTTTTGAAAAACTAACAGTTTTCATTTATTGTGTATCCTTTACTGAGATTTTTATGCTCACCCCAAGTTTTTGAAATGTTTTTCACATGACTTAACGTGGAATAGGGTCAAGGATGGGATCAAGGGAACGTCATGCTACCTAAAACATGAATCTAGACATGTTTCTTTTTAAGAGTTTTTATTTTATGGAAACTTAGTAGAAGTTTCTACTTTGTAATCTTTTGAGATGTAATAGTTATGTCCTAATTCTCTAAAACTCTAAACCTGAAAAGATGTTCAATGTGAATTATTAATTTAATTCAATATTAAGTAAGGTTTAAGGCCGGGGTCTTATAGTTGGTATCAAAGGTCGGTTTAGATAACTTCAGAGGTTAGGGAATATCTAAGCAAAAGTGACATTACTATAATGGTTAGGATTTCTGAAAGAGTCCTAGTTTTAGATAAAGTGAATGAGTAAGTATATCTTAGTGTTTATCTTCCTCATCAGTACATGATGGTTTTGTTGATATACTCACACTGACATTTCTGTTTTTAGTGAATGGATGGATCTAGCAGGCACCAAAGTGACAATAGGTTTGAAGGAAACTGTGGTGGTTCTCTGATTAAGAGACTGGATGAAATGGGAGATTCAATGAAGAAACCTGTGGTTGTTCTAAACCAAATATCAAGGATTCATGATCAACCACTTTTACCTTGGTATGTTCTGTAATGCATCATGTACAAGATGACCAATCTATGTGGAAGTTTAGGTAAAAATTATAAAGGTAACCATTAGGGTTTATATGATCCTTACTTTTGAGGTAATTATGGGTTATTATATATTATGATGGAAAATGAAAGGCATGAGATAAAATTGATGTTAAAATATGTTATGATTATTTTTTATGATTTTATCTCATTTTGGGGAATTTTTTAAGAATTATATAGTTTTGGAAAAAGGACAACACGCAGACCGTGTGAGAACCCGTCACGTCGGACAAAGCTGTAGGAATCGAACCCACAACCAAAGTGCGACTGGTATTTATTGCCTACCATTGGACTATGTGATGTCCCTGGTTAGTTTGACTAATTCTTTTTAGTTAGATGATTTTAGGAATAAAGAGTAAGTTTATTTTGGGTTATCTGTGGAAATGATTAACCTATCATAGAGGATATTTGATTAGGTTAATTACTTTACAATATAAGAATTTAAGAGCAACTGATGTTATTTGGAGATAAAAGTTAATTTTTACCTTGGAAGATTATGTGATTAAATCCTTCAAATATTTGGGTTTCAATCTTAGTTTGGATTACTTTGAAGAATTTTGTGGAAAAATTGTTTATCAAATGGTCTTCGTTGAACTTTGGGTTTTGTTGGAAAATTTTTGGAGATTAAGAATAGATTTTGTTTTTATAAAGGGTTACCCTTTTCTGGATTATCTGATCTTGTAATAAACTTTTTGGTTTTGGTTTTGGTTAAAGTCTAAAGACATGGGAAGTATATAGTTCTATTTTGTGGATTAGGTGATTCTATAGAAGTTGATTATAGCTCTCTTAATGCGAACAAGTATTCCTAAATATTCATCTTTTGGAGAAAATATGAGTTTGATTAAGGAATCTAGTAAATGTTGAAAGTCTACGTGACAAGTATGTATGTTTCATTATGATTTAGTTAAGCTCAAAAATAAATTCCTCAATGAAGAGTAACTTAAAACAAAGATGATTCCTATTAACTTTTCCTACTGGGGAATCGAATACCATTTAGCCCATCACAGGTTTGTGATTTTCTTATGGTCAACTTTCTCCTAGTAATGTTTACTATCACTCTCCCTCAGAACATGACCCTTTGTTTTTTCCTCCATATCCATGTTTTCTTACATAGAATCCTAGAATGGGTTAACTCGAGTGACCTTTGTACTTCTCTTTCTTTATTTTAATGTGATTGTTTTACTGACTCTTGTTCCGATGTGGGATTTTCAATGAAGTTTCCAAGCCCAATTTTAAAATTGTGAGGACGTAATTCCCAAAAGGGGGGAAGGATGTAACACCCCAGGTAAATATGGAATATGACATTTTTACATTTATCCATATTTGTGAATAAAATATTAATATAACTTTAAAGGGGACGCTATGCTCGATGGCGAACCCAATACGCAACAACGAGTTTCTTGGGAATCTTACGTTGCACTCTAATAATAAAATAATATTATTTTAAATTGTAGTTAACGCCTAGATGTAGTAATAGAGGGAATGAAAAAAACTAACTACAAAATGATTATATATGTTTGTCAAATATTTTTACTTTTTACAATAAATGTTAGAGGATTAAAAATGCGAATGAATCCAATTTTAAGCGTAAACATTTTAATATTCTTTAAAGGGTCGATTAACCGCCTTTTGATGATAGAACTCTTTTAAATCCACTTTTTGAAAATTTTATGTTTTATATTTGACAAAATAAAATTCTTTTTTAGAATTGGGACATCAAAATTTACTTTGTGTAATTTTTTGGTATTTTTCCGATAAAGTTCATTTTTTAATGAATAGTTAAAAATGTTGTATTTTAATTCAAAACCACTTTTTAATATAATTTATTTATATGATTAGATTATCTTTTGAATTGGTTTTAAAGTGAAATTAGAATATATTTTTACCATTTAATCCAATAGTGGTCATTAGAATTAATTTCATCTTGAAATTGGACTTAAACTAGTGTCAATCTTTTGATACTTATTGTTTCATAAAAACACGTTATTTGCTCTGATAGTGGGAATTAATTATTAAATTAATTAATGTAACTTATATTTTTTGAATTTTTCAAAATAGACATCATTTTTGAATTCGGAATATCAAATATAGCTTAGGGTGAATTTCTGGTTTTTTTCTTAAAAACTTCAATTTTTGATGAATAGTGAAACCACTAAGTGGTAGTTAAAGAAACTGATTTTTCGTTTAAATAAAACTTTTCCACTTCTGTGATTTTATTTTCAAAAATCAGACATACATGGTTTTCATTAAGAAGTAAAATGTGGTTCAATGAGAATAAAATAATTTTTGGTGAATAGTAACTTTTAAGTTTTATTAATCGCGATTAGAGGTAATTAGTGTAGTTTAAGGTAAAAATAATGTTTTAATAACATGAAATGACCTATAAACATGTCTTACCCTCATTGGATGAGTCATTACCGACCAAGAAAATCCATGGGTCAACTTAGGGACCCCATGGAACCACTTTGGTAGGAAAATGACATCAATACCTTTTTATTTAAAGTTAAAATTAAAGTGTCACAAAGATGAGTTGTTTTATGAAAACAATTTTTAAATGGGGTTATACACGTCATATTTTTGACTATAAATATTCATTAGAAATCTAAAAATATTTCCTACATAATTATATATTTTTTATATTTTTTAAAGTTTAAATAAATTAAATTATTTATGACATCATGATGATACAACGATTACCTCATTAATAAGGGATTTAAATAAAATGAAAATATAATGTTAAAACTATAACTTACACTTGTAAAAGACCTATTGGATGAGTATATTTAGAATCCTTACCACCTTATCCTAGAAATACATCAATGTGGGACCTTTAAAATCCGAAACTCATTTGAAAATAAAGTAACATTTTATAACATTCCAAGAGTGCCCCTCCTCTCCTCTTATAAAAGGCCCCCACCTCTACCACATTACACACACCTCTCAAGCCTTTGGCTCGGCCAAACCCTGTCCATTTAATCTCTCCACATCCCTCTTTCCATAATTGAGGCCTCACTTTGGGAAGAATCCTTTCCAAGGAAGCCTTTGAGCTCAAATCAAAGAGAGTTACCCGATTTAAAGGTAATGTCTTCCCTTGTGTTCTTTTGTTTTATTTTTCTTCACCAAACCCCTAAACTCTTTTTATTACTTTTTTTTATAACAAAAACAGTATTTTAAATAAACTAGGATGTTTTTATAAGAAGTATTCAAGCTACACTTTCACACACCTCCGTCTAATGGTTAAAGAACATACTATTTCTGTGGATGGTGAATTACTGCCTCACGAAACGATGATTGTTCAATATTATTTTAACACATTCAAAGGTGGCCATTAAGATGTCACTATATTTATGTATGATATATAATATTTTTATGTTTTCCTTAAGCTTATGTATTTTTCATTTATGGAATAACTTTATGGTTTCCATTATGGGTAAACGTGATATCTTCATTTTAGGAAGTGCGGACTATCGCCCCCTCAAAGTGATTTGATTCGTTAATGCCATATGTGGGACGTATAAAGGATGGAATTAATGGTATTAAATATGATATACTACAGGAATTATAATATAACTTTATATAATTATTATTTAATTACATTTAATACAAAAAATAAATAAATCAAAGTGGTGTTCATGCGTACATACGACTTACCGTCTCTATGAACGGTACATTTCATTTCTAATCTCCAAATGTTATGTACTATTATAAGTACATATATATAATGGATATATATTTAATATATTACATCTAAATGATGGATATAATTCTGGAATGATAATATATATATCTCTCATTTTTTTATAATTCCATAATATGACAAAAAATGAAAGTAGCGTTCATGCGTACGTACGGCCTACCGTCTCCATGAATGGTGCTTTTAATTTTTTATCTCCAAATGCAATTGAATAGTATAGAATGAATATATACTGGATATATATGATATTTAAAACATCAATACTATTCTAGATATGATGTACCTATAACTACATGGAAAATTCTTTTCCAACAAGTTCGATTTTTTACTCATGTACCGAACATCGACAAAAACGTCTGATAAGAACTCACTTTATTAACCAATTATTATAAACTTATAATATGTGGTATTAACTGAATAATAATATTTAAAGTATGTCCTTTAGAAATTATAAATTGACCAAATTTTATTATTCAGGAGATTAAAGAACGATCGAGTCATGTTAGGACACGAGGTAAGGGATCCTACCCCTCTCTTTCTTTTTAAGTACACTCTTTTATGTCATTACTTTTAAGCTCTTCTTTATTATGTTTGGGTATGTTCTTTTATATTAAACATACTGTAATTTTTATTTTCATATTATGAGAGACCCTATTTTATCTCATAAATCCATTTTTGGATGTTTTACGTGGCGCCGTTAGGCTGCCGAGTTTTCGTAAGGGATTTTTCATCTCACTTTTATTCCCCTGACATTTATGATAAGTTTGCCAATATTTCCTTTGAGTGGTGTATGTACTGCCCATTATTATACTCTTTGTGTAATATAATTTCATTTATTGGTATTTACATCTTCATTTTATGAACCTTCTTCCATGGGGTGTACATTTCGAAAGATACCCAACTCGGTAAGGGGACCTTTCAACCCCCTCTTTTTAAAAGACTTATTTTGTTATGTCTTTTAATTCACATACTATTATGTTGGGATATGTTCTTATATATCATTATTTATGTAAATTTTATGTTTAAGTGATGAGATACCATTTTCTCTCTCATCAACTCATTTTATGAATTTTAAAGTGACGTCGTTAGGCTGTCGGATTTCTATAAGGGAACTTCTGAACCCACTTTCAATTCTTTGGGTTAAACCTCTACTTCTTGATTTTATTATGCCAAGATTATGTGTGGAATCTATATTTTGTAATTTACACAAACCTTTGTGTAGATATACTATTTCTACACATAATCATCTCATTGATAAATTCTTACGAACTTGTATGGGAAATAATAACCCAATCTCATTTCATTGAGTTAAATACCTATGTCATTGGTTTTGTTTTTACAAGATTATGTGTGAATGAAATCTGATTGTTTCACACTTAATATCCACTTATATAGGGTGTATTTATATTTCTAACACATAATTATGTGATAGATTTATCCTTAATTTAAGGATACCATCGTTATAATGGATTTCATCTCAATTTACATTTCCATTGAGACTTCATTGTTGTTATGAACCAATTCACTCTTATATGGTGTGTATATTGTCCTTTGACATATTATATTATGAATCCCTTCATTCTCATGATATTATAAATCTCGTATTAAATGTTATTCTTCAATTATTGGTATTAGAGTGTCTCTCATTTTGTTAAAAACTCTTTAAAAAAATATCGTTTTAAATGTTTTAAAGATTCATTATTCTAAATATTTATCTTTAATGTCCATGTTTTAAAAATGGTTTTCAGTATTTTTTTATATGGAAATTAATGTTTTAAAATTATAATTCCATTAAAATCTTCAAAGTGGTATGGGACACTTTGATTCAAAAATCTTTTTTAAATGGTTTTTGAAAATGGATTGATTAACTCAATATCTTGGAATTAATTATTGTGATTGAAAATGAAATGTTGTTATTAAAATGATTATATTTTCAATATTTTATGTGTAATGATGGTACTTGGACATTTTATGGGTGGTTACGTGATAAACCATATGACAGGTGGTGCCGTGAATACTAGGACGGGTGGTTACGTTATAACCTCCAATGCATTGGGTATGGAAGTCGGCCGTATGGATATTCCATTAAGTGATATGTGTGGAAGTCGACCGTATGGTTATTCCATTTAAGTATGTTTATGTCCCAAGTTACCTCTATATGTTATGTGATCTTTATATGGGTTTTATGGTAATATTTTGGTTACAAAAGGGTAAGTAATGAACTTTTTTTCAGTGAAGAGTTTTTACTACTTCATAAAGGTGAAAAGTATTACTTTTATAATGTATACATGGTTTGCTTGTTGTTTTGAAAAACTAACAGTTTTCATTCATTGTGTATCCCTTACTGAGCTTTTTATTCTCACCCCAAGTTTTTGAAATGTTTTTCACAGGACTTAACGTGGAATAGGGTCAAGTATGGGATCAAGGTAAAGTCATGCTACCTAAAACATGGAACTAGACATGTTTCTTTTTAAGAGTTTTTATTTTATGGAAACTTAGTAGAAGTTTCTGCTTTGTAATCTTTTGAGATATAATAGTTATGTCCTAATTCTCTAAAACTCTAAACCTGAAAAGATCATCAATGTGAATTATTAATTTAATTCAATATTAAGTAATGTTTAAGGTCGGGGTCTTATAGTTGGTATCAAAGGTCGGTTTAGATAACTTTAGAGGTTAGGGAATTTTCGAGGCATAAGTGACATTAATATAATGGTTAGTATTTCAGAAAGAGTCCTAGTTTTAGATAATGTGAATGAGTAAGTATATCTTAGTGTTTATCTTCCTCATCAGTACATGATGGTTTTGTTGATATACTCACACTGACATTTCTGTTTTTAGTGAATGGATGGATCCAGCAGGAACCAAAGTGACAATAGGTTTGAAGGAAGCTGTGGTGGTTCTCTGATTAAGAGACTGGATGAAATGGGGGATTCAATGAGGAAACTTGTGGTTGTTCTAAACCAACTATCAAGGAGTCATGATCAACCACTTGTACCTTGGTATGTTCTGTAATGCATCATGTACGAGATGACCAATTGATGTGGAATTTCAGGTAAAAATTATAAAGGTAACCATTAGGGTTTATATGATCCTTACTTTTGAGGTAATTATGGGTTATTATATATTATGATGTAAAATGAAAGGCATGAGATAAAATTGATGTTAAAATATGTTATGATTATTTTTGAAGATTTTATCTCATTTTGGGGAATTTTTTAAGAATTATATAGTTTTAGAAAAAGGACAACACACAGACCGTGTGACAACCCGTCGCGTTGGACAAAGCTGTGGGAATTGAACCCACAACCAAAGTGAGACTGGTATTTATCTTCTAACACTGGAATACGTGAAGTCCCTAGTTAGTTTGAATAATTATTTTTAGTTAGATGATTTTAGGAATCAATAGTAAGTTTATTTTGGGTTATCTATGGAAATGATTAACCTATCATGGAGGATATGTGATTTGGTTAATTACTTTTCAATATGAGAATTTAAGAGCAACTGATGTTATTTGGAGATAAAAGTTAATTTTTACCTTGGAAGACTATGTGATTAAATCCTTCAAATATTTGGGTTTCAATATTAGTTTGGTTTACTTTGAATAATTTTATGGACAAATTTTTTATTGAATGGTCTTCGTTGAACTTTGGGTTTTGTTGGAAAAATTTTGGAGATTAAGAATAGATTTTGTTTTTATAAAGGGTTACCCTTTTCTGGATTATCTGATCTTGTACTAACATTTTTGGTTTTGGTTTTGGTTAAAGTCTAAAGACATGGGAAGTATATAGTTCTCTTTTTTGGATTAGGTGATTCTCTAGAAGTTGATTATAGCTCTCTTCAGGCGAAAAAGTCTTCCTAAATACTCGTCTTTTGGAGAAAATATGAGTTTGATTAAGGAATCTAGTAAAAGTTGAAAGTCTACGTGACAAGTAAGTATGTTTCATTATGATTTAGTTAAGCTCAAAAATAAATTCCCCAATTAAGAGTAACTTAAAACAAAAATGTTGCCTGTTAACTTTTCCTACCGGGGAATCGAATACCGTTTATCCCATCACAAGTTTGTGATTTTCTTATGGTTAACTTTCTTCTAGAAATGTTTACTATCACTCTCCCTCAGAACATGACCCTTTGTTTTTTCCTCCATACGCATGTTTTCCTACATGGAATCCTAGTATGGGTTAACTCGGGTGACCTTTGTACATCTCTTTCTTTATTTTAAAGTGATTGTTTTACTGACACTTGTTCCGATGTGGGATTTTCAATGAAGTTTCCAAGCCCAATTTTAAAATTGCGAGGACGCAATTCCCAAAAGGGGGGAAGGATGTGACACCCCAGGTAAATAAAGAATATGACATTTTTACATTTATCCATATTTTTGAATAAAATATTAATATAACTTTAAAGGGGACGCTATGCTTGATGGCGAACCCAATATGCAACAACAAGTTTCTTTGGAATCTTACGTTGCACTCTAATAATATAATAATATTATTTTAAATTGTAGTCAACGCCTAGCCATTGTAATAGTAGGAATGAACAGAACTAACTGCAAAATGATTATATATGTTTTTCAAATATTTTTACTTTTTACAATAAATGTTAGAGGATTAAAAATGCGAATGAATCCAATTTTAAGTGTAAACATTTTAATATTCTTTAAAGGGTCGATTAACCGCCTTTTGATGACAGACCTCTTTTAAATCCACTTTTTGACAATTTTATGTGTTATATTTGACAAAATAAAATTATTCTTTATAATCGGGACATCAAAATTTACTTTGTGTAAATTTTTGGTATTTTTCTGATAAAGTTAATTTTTTAATTAATAGTGAAAAATGTTGTATTTTAATTCAAAACCTCTTTTTAATCTAATTTATTTATTTGATTACATTATATTTTGAATTGGTTTTAAAGTGAAATTAGAATATATTTTTACCATTTAATCCAATAGTGGTTGTTGGAATTAATTTCATCTTGAAATTGGACTTAAACTAGTGTCAATCTTTTGATACTTATTATTTCATAAAAACACGCTATTTGCTCTGACAACGGGAATTAATTATTAAATTAATTAATTTAACTTATATGTTTTGAATTTTGTAAAATAGAAATCATTTTTTAATTCGGAATATCACATATAGATTAGGGTGAATTTTTGGTATTTTTATAAAAAACTTCAATTTTTGATGAATAGTGAAACCACTAAGTGGTAGTTAAAGAAACTGCTTTTTTGTTTAAATAAAACTTTTCCACTTCTGTGATTTGATTTTCAAAAATACGACATACATGGTTGTCATTAATAAGTAAAATGTGATTCAATGAGATTAAAATAATTTTTGGTGAATAGTAACTTTTAATTTTTATTAATCGCGATTAGAGGTAATTAGTGTAGTTTAAGGTAAAAATAATATTTTAATAATATGAAATGACCTAGACACATGTCTTAACCTCATTGGATGAGTCATGGCCGACCAATACACTCCATGGGTCAACTTGGAGACCCCATGGAGCTACTTTGGTAGGAAAATGGCATTAATACCTTTTTATTTAAAGTTAAAATTAAAATGTCACAAACATGAGTTATTTTACTAAAAAAAATTTAAATTGGGTTATACAGGTCATATTTTTGACTATAAATATAAATTATAAAGATAAATAGATTTCCTACATCATTATATTATTTTTATAATTTTTAAACTTTAAATAAATAAAATTAGGTATGACATCATGATGATACATCAATTACCTCATTAATAAGAGATTTAAATAAAATAAAAAGATAATGTTAAAGATATAACTTTAACTTGTCAAAGACCTATTTGATGAGTATATTTCAAACCCTTACCACCTTATACTTGAAATACATCAATTTGGGATCTTTAAAATCCGAAACTCATTTGAAAATAAAGTAACATTTTATAACTTTACAAGAGTGCCCCTCCTCTCCTCTTATAAAAGGCCCCCACCTCTACCACCTTACACACACCTCTCAAGCCTTTGGCTCGGCCAAAACCTGACCATTTCATCTCTACACATCCCTCTTTTCATCATTGAGGCCTCACTTTGGGCAGAATCCTTTCCAAGGAAGCCTTTGAGCTCAAATCAAAGAAGGTTACCCGATTTAAAGGTAATGTCTTCCCTTGCGTTCTTTTGTTTTATTTTTCTTCTCCAAACCCCTAAACTCTTTTTATTACTTTTTTTGTAACAAAACCTGTATCATAAATATACTAGGATGTTTTTATAAGAAATATTTGAGCTACGCATTCACACACCTCCGTCTAATGGTTAAAGAACATACTGTTTCTGTGGATGGCGAATTACTGCCTCATGAAACGATGATTGTTCAATATTATTTTAACACCTTCAAATGTGGCCATTAAGATGTCACTATATTTATGTATGATATATAATATGTTTATTTTTTCCTTAAGCTTTTGTATTTTTCATTTATGTAATACCTTTATGGTTTCCATTATGGGTAAACGCGATATCTTCATTTTAGGAAATGCGGACTACCGCCCCCTCAAAGTGATTTGATTCGTTAATGCCATATGGGGGACTTATAAAGGATGGAATTAATGGTATTACATATTATATACTACTGTAATTATAATATAACTTTATATCATTATTATTTATTTACATTGAATATAAAAAAAAGAAACGAAAGTGGCGTTCATGCGTACGTACGGCTTACTGTCTCCATGAACGGTACATTTCATTTCTTATCTCCAAATGTTATGTACTATTATAAGTACATATATATAATGGATATATATGTAATATATTACATCTAAATGATGGATATAATTCTGGAATGATAATATATATATCTCTCATTTTTTTTATAATTCCATTAATATGACAAAAAATGAAAGTAGCGTTCATGCGTACGTACGGCCTACCGTCTCCATGAATGGTGCTTTTAATTTTTTATCTACAAATGAAATTGAATAGTATAGAATGAATATATACTGGATATATATGATATTTAAAACATAAATACTATTCTAGATATGATGTACCTATAACTACATGGAAAATTCTTTTCCAACAAGTTCGATTTTTACTCATATACCGAACATCGACAAAAACGTCTGATAAGAACTCACTTTATTAACCAATTATTATAACATTATAATATGTGGTATTAACTGAATAATAATATTTAAATTATGTCCTTTATAAATTATAAATTGACCAAATTTTATTATTCAGGAGATTAAAGAACGATCGAGTCATGTTAGGACACGAGGTAAGGGATCCTACCCCTCTCTTTCTTTTTAAGTACACTCTTTTATGTCATTACTTTTAAGCTCTTCTTTATTATGTTTTAGGATGTTATTTTATATTAAACATACTGTAATTTTTATTTTCATATTATGAGAGACCCTATTTTATCTCATAAATCCATTTTTGGATGTTTTAAGTGGCGCCGTTAGGCTGCCGAGTTTTCGTAAGGGATTTTTCATCTCAATTTTATTACCATGACATTTATGATAAGTTTGCCAATATTTCCTTTGAGTGGTGTATGTACTGCCCATTATTATACTCTTTGTGTAATATAATTTCATTTATTGGTATTTACATATTCATTTTATGAACCTTCTTCCATGGGGTGTACGTTTCGAAAGATACCCAACTCGGTAAGGGGACCTTTCAACCCCCTCTTTTTAAAAGACTTCTTTTGTTATGTCTTTTAATTCACATACTATTATGTTGGGATATGTTCTTATATATCATTATTTATGTAAATTTTATGTTCAAGTGATGAGATACCATTTTCTCTCTCATCAACTCATTTTATGAATTTTAACGTTACGTTGTTAGGCTGTCGGATTTCTATAAGGGAACTTCTTAACCCACTTTCAATTCTTTGGGTTAAACCTCTACTTCTTGATTTTATTATGCCAAGATTATGTGTGGAATATCTATGTTGTAATTTACACAAACCTTTGTGTAGATATACTATTTATACACATAATCATCTCATTGATAAATTCTTACGAACTTGTATGGGAAATAATAACCCAATCTCATTTCGTTGAGTTAAATACCTATGTCATTGGTTTTGTTTTTCCCAGATTATTTGTGAATGACCTCTGATTGTTTCACACTTAATATCAACTTATATTTGGTGTATTTATATTTATCACGCATAATTATGTGATAGATTTATCCTTAATTTAATGATACCATCTTTATAATGGATTTCATATCAATTTACATTTCCATTGAGACTTCATTGTTGTTATGCACCAATTCACTCTTATATGGTGTATATGCTGTCCTTCGACATATTATATCATGAATCCCTTTATTCTCATGATATTATAAATCTCGTATTAAATGTTATTCTGCAATTTTTGGTATTCAAGTGTCTCTCATTTTGTTAAAAACTCTTTAACAAAAATATCGTTTTAAATGTTTTAAATATTCATTATTCTAAATCATTATCTTTAATGTCCATGTTTTCAAAATGGTTTTCAGTATTTATTTATATGGACATTAATGTTTTAAAATTATAATTCCCTTAAAATCTTCAAAGTGGTATGGGACACTTTGATTCAAAAATCTCTTTTAAATGGTTTTTAAAAATGGATTGATTAACTCAATATCTTGGAATTACTTATTGTGATTGCAAATGAAATGTTGTTATTAAAATGTTTATATTTTCAATATTTTATGTGTAATGATGGTACTTGGACATTTTACGGGTGGTTACGTGATAAACCATATGACGGGTGGTCCCGTGAAAACCAGGACGGGTGGCTACGTTATAACCTCCAATGCATTGGGTATGGAAGTCGGCCCTATGGCTATTCCATTAAGTGATATGTGTGGAAGTCGACCGTATGGTTATTCCATTTAAGTATGTTTATGTCCCAAGTTACCTTTATATGTTATGTGATCTTTATATGGGTTTTATGGTAATATTTTGGTTACAAAAGGGTAAGTAATGAACTTTTATCAGTGAAGAGTTTTTACTACTTCATAAAGGTGAAAAGTATTACTTTTATAAAGTATACATGGTTTACTTATTATTTTGAAAAACTAACAGTTTTTATTCATTGTGTGTCACTTACTGAGCTTTTTATGCTCACCCCAAGTTTTTGAAATGTTTTTCATAGGACTTAACGTAGAATAGGGTCAAGGATGAGATAAAGGGAAAGTCATGCTACCTAAAACATGGAACTAGACATGTTTCTTTTTAAGAGTTTTTATTTTATGGAAACTTAGTAGAAGTTTCTACTTTGTAATCTTTTGAGATGTAATAGTTATTTCCTATTTCTCTAAAACTATAAACCTAAAAAGATCCTCAATGTGAATTATTAATTTAATTCAATATTAAGTAAGGTTTAAGGCCGGGGTCTTATAATTTTTGTTATGGATCCATTCAGAAAGATTGTAACCTAATTGTTAGGAGTGATGTGTTGGGTCTGCATAATTTCCAACCTCCTTGATTTTCTTATCTTGTTTTGGGACCCCCCTTTATGCTTTTTATAAAAATTTAATTTCATATATGAAGGAATGAATAACAATTAAATAATTTCATTTAATTGATAACATGAGAGTGTATTATATCCATACATAATATAAAAATTTAAATAATCACATGGACAATAATAACCAATTTCATAGTTATGGAATACATAGTTTTGGACATCATAAACATAGCATCAAGTCCTAGTGCCTGATATGATATATAAATGGGTAAGTATTGCACCAAATACCCAAGTTACTTTGTCTCATGAGACCTACTGATGCATCAAGGGGATATATAATTCAAATACCTACCAATCACTAATTAATTCTAATGAATTCATCATATTAAGGAATTAATAAAAAAATACATTACATAACCCACAAACCTTAGTAATCAATTAACATATGTATTGAAATAAAAAGTATACAAAATGTCAATATTTACTCATTTAATAAATGGAATAACTTTCATGTTAATAACCATTCTAACCAACACCATATATATTAATGGATATATATTTAATTCAATAATAGAAAACATAATATAGAAGTAGTGGAAGTGATATATAATATTTCTATGAAATTAAAAAATATGGACATAAATAATAAATAAATAAATTTACGAGAGAGAAAAAGAGTGATAGAGAACCTAACCCTTATAAACAGTGTGAGTTGTAGACTATAAATTTATAAGGTAATTTATAGGGAAATACATGAAATATAACTCCAAATAAGATATATAATTTATATTTTGAGAGAAAAATAGAAATGAAATTATAAAAAATATCTATTATAACGATTTTATAATATAGTTTTAAAAAAACTTTTAAGTCACTTCAAAAATATATTTCAAAGAGAAGAATGGTATACAATGAAAAACTTAATTTTAAAGGAATTATAAATATCGAATCCTTGAAAATAAAATAACTTAAAGATAATAAATGTTTAGTGGAAGATAAAAATATACATAAGTGGAATGAAATCCAATTATTTATTCTTCTAAAACATTATCCTTCATTATTAAAATGAAAAATTCACAAAAAATGGGAATAAAAATTAATTTGAAAAAAATGAAAACTCATAAAAGAATATTCATAAATAATAATAGTTATAAGAGTGTAAAGATTCCCTCATGTGGTAAGCATTAAAAATGATATTTTTCCCATTTTTATAAAGAAGGTAAAAAAATTAAACTATGCAGAAAAAATTAAAAAGATTCCTTTTAAATTTTATAAAATAAATTAAAATATTGGGGGAAATTACCTTAATCAACCATTTAATTATAGATAAGAACATTATTGAAACATTATTAAGAATATATACATAGAGGTAAAATTGACATTTAAAAGGATGAGAGATATTCTAAACAATAACACATTTTTATAGAGAATGAAATCCATCAAAGAAGAATATTTGATTTAAATGTGTAATTTACCTATAGAAAATTATAAAATATCATATAGAAAAGATAAATGGAAGAATTAGGGAACTTATAAGATAATATTAAAGGAATAAAATTTATTTCCTAACAAAATAGAAATTGAGTAAACAAAACCCTTATAAAGAATATAACATTTTAAGTAAGAAAATGTTAATGAAAATACTATGTAAAGTGAATGTAAATAAATATAAAATAAGTGGAAATAAAACTTAAAACAATCAATGGTTATAATTCACATAATTTTATATTAACATAACCAATTAAAGAAGGATATAACTTAATGAAAGGGAATTGAGTTAATAATCCCCTAATGAGTTTAGTAATATATAAATAAAAATACAAGGAAGTAGAATATGAAATTAAATTTTAAATCTCATGAATAAAATTTTATTTATTACAAAAGACTTAAATTGAGAGTAATTAAATCATTTCAATGTTGAATTGGTGAATTATTTGAAGTATGTCTCAAGGAATGGAAATTAAGACAAAGAACCCTTACCCTAGGCCCTGTTTTATTATATCACATTTGTGTCTCATGTACAATAAAATTATTGTTTTTAAAATATAACTCTAAAATTTAATTATATTATTTTATTATTATTTATTAGTTATTATTATTATTATTATTTCACTTGAATATATAATGGATTGAAGACATTTTTTCTTTAAAATTATTCAGTTTTTTTATTTCATGATTTTGATTATTTGTAAATTATCATTTTTGAAATTATTTAAAGAAGAATATAATAAAATAAAAATATATTTACATTTCATAATATAAATTAACCATAAATGTATCTTGGGATAAGTAAAGTATTGACAATTTCCTTATAGGAGGATGAAACTGACCACTATCAGGAATTGTAAAAAGAGGGGGAGTGTAAATGATATAAATAAGATAAAATTGTTAAATAAGTATCATAATGACTTTAATATGTTATAAAATTACATATTAAATATTTTAGTAAGGTGGAAAAAGGAAATTTATTAGGATTATAAAAATAATAAGAGAGAAAAAAAAATGAAAAAGAATTGAGGTTACCTCTTCATTAAAGATTTACTCCTTTGGTAAATCCTTGAAGGATTATGTTGGGTAAATATAGAATATAACTATGGGTATTTGGAGTATTAAGAGTGGGTAAAAGGTAAGATATTAGGCTTTGATAAGGGTATGAGAAGTGTTTTTTCAAGATAATTGATAGGGGTATTTGTACTTGAAGAGAGGGGTATTTTTGGGTTAAAATATTGATTATTTTATCATTTAGGAAAAGTAATTTTAAAAAGTATTGATTCCAAAAGATATATCGGTTTATATTAAAATAAAGGGGGGGTTATTTTACTTAGAAACTAATAAAAAATTGAATAGAATCTTGGAATCACTTAATTAAATATAAAGAATCAAAAACAGTTTTTTATTAGAACAAAATATTACTTTGGTTTCAAAACATCAAACACATGCTTAAAAATTCAACATATTGTTTTTAAATTAATTATTTTAATCCTTAAATAAATATTTCCTCCTGAAAAAGGATTCATAAATTTTTTATCCATGCTTACATTATGTTGATTTCATTAAAGTTTCGGTATTTGTAAAAAAATGAAATTTTTACTATTCATTAAAAAGTAAAATTACTCAAAAAAATCCTTAAAAAATCCTATAAGATAATTTTGAAATGATGATTTCAATAATTAATTTATTTTTATAAAATTAAAATTCTAGAATTTACAAATTTAACTTTTAAATAAAAACATATAATATAATGATAAATTGTTTTTATTAAAGAAAAATAATTTTTAAACATTAAGTGTCATTAATTTTATTTCATATAAATTAATAATTAAATGACTTTTAATATATTAGTTTATATATTGAAATATTTAATTTTAATAATCCTTTAATTTTTTAATTTAATTTATTCAAATAAAAATATATAATATATATAAAAATACAGTTCTTAAAAAAATATTTCTTTTTAACACTAAATAATTTTAATCACATCTCATTGAATTTAATTATTTATATAATAACCATTAAATTTATTCGATTATTTGATATTATATCACATCAAATTACTCTTTAAAATAACGATAATAATGTGTAAGGAATTTTAATAAATCATTTTAACTATATTTTTATTTTCTTGAGGTTTTTCTCTTCTTGTAATCTTATTAATAATATTTCACATTTTATAGTCAAGATGTATTATTGTTTATGTTGTATTTAAAAACATATTTTGGTTAGTTTTAGTTCAGTTTTTTATATAATATAAGCTATTAAATATAGTATGAATTTAAAGGGGAACACATATTAAAGTCTCTAGGTGCTATATTATACCCCCTTAAATAAATTTCATCCTTGAAAATTTAATTTATATCACTGATGAAAATAGATTAGGGTAATCTTAACATATTCATGAGTCATTATATAACAATGTATTCAAATCCTTCATAATGGTTTATAATTATTTTGTGAAACATCCAAATCATATCCTCTAGGAGTGTCAAATCAGGTGTGTAGTTAATCCCTCTTGTTATACACAAAGTGAAGATCGAGTTGATACCCAACTGACATTTTTCTGGGTTATTACCCCTAAGTGTATTAAAGCTAGAAACTACGTCTCCTAACAGTATATAGAAAATGATATAAACTGACCTTTATTCACACATGATTTCATTCTAAAGACATCAAACTTAATACTATTATTTATAAACTGGGTAAAAGAAAACATAAATAGGGTGAGATCAAATGCTCAGTAAGGTATAATGTACAATATAAGTTATTATGGAATAAATAAAGCATGAATGATAATACAAAAAAAAATATATCAAATACTTTCATATAACTGATAAAATTATCATATATTATAACCAATGATGATATAATAATGTAAATAATCACATGAAAAATAATAATTGATTTCATTGTTATGGAATTATTAATTCTAGACGTCATAAATGTATCATCAAGGCCCCATGTTAAGAAATTATATATAAATGGGTAAGAATTAAACCAAATACCCATGATAGTTTATCCCATGAGACCTACCAATTCATCAATGAGATATATAATTATTGGCCCCACCCATCAAAAATTCAATCCAATGCATTCATCATATGAAAGAATGAATAAAAAATAAAATACATAACTAACAAGCTTTAGTAGTTAGTAAACGTCCATATTGAAATAAAAAGTATACATAATGTCAGTATTTCCCCAATCAATAAATGGGACAACTTTCTTGGAAAGTACACTTTAAACTGAAACCGTGTATATTAATGGGTATATGGATAAGTCACAATATATAAATAGTGTAAGTGATATAGAATATATCCATGAAATTAAGGAATATGAACATATATGAGAAAAAAATAAATTCAATAAAGAGATAAAGAGTGATGGAGAACATAACATTTATGAAAAAGGAAAGGTATTAATTATAAATTCCTACAAGAATTTAGATTTTAATACATGAAACATAACTCCAAATAATATATATCATTTACAGTTTTAGAGAAAAATGGTATTGAAGTTAAAAAAAGTATTCTCATAAATATTTTGTAACCTGGTTGTAAAAATAAACTTATAAGTCTTTTTAAAAATATATTTCAAAGTGATGAAATGTGAAAATTTAAAAAATTAATTTTAAATTAATACCAAATATTTAATTCTTGAATGTAAAAGAATTTAAATACAAGAAATGTGGAGTAAAAGATAAAAAATTACACAAGTGGAATGTAATCCCTTTATTTATTCTTCAAAAAACATGAGACTTTATTTTTGAAAATTAAAAATTATAAAAATAATGGGAATATAAATTATTTTTTAAGACCATAATAACTGAGAATGTAATATTCATAAATAATAATGGTTATAAAATTAGTAAAATTCACTCATATGGTAAATGTTAAAAATGATATTGTTTTCATGTTTTTGTAAAGAAATTCAAAATTATATGTGAAAAAAAATTAAAAAATATTCTTTCTTAAAATTTTAAAATAAATTTAAAGATATTATAAAATGTAGTTAATAAACCATTTAGGTGTAGATAATAACATTATTTAAACATTTTAAAGAATATATACATGGATTAAAAAGATAAATTCGAAAGGATGATAATTATTCTTAACATCAATATATTTTTATAGAGAATTAAATCCCTAAAATAATAATATTTTGATGTAAATATGTAATTTCTGCAGAGAAAAAGAGAAAATATCATATATAATAAATAAATTGTAGAATTAAATAATCTTATAAGTTCATTTTCGAGGAAGAATGTTTATGACCCAATAAAATGAAAATTGAGTTAAGAAAACCCTTACCAAGAACATAACATGTTATGTAAGAATATATCGATGAAGATATTGTGAAAAAGAAATGTAAATACACATTAAACAAGTAAAAATATAATATAATAAAAAAATAAAATTATATAATTCAAATAATCTTATAATAACATATTTAATGAAGGAACGGTATAACTCAATGACAGGGAATTGAGTTAATAATCCCCTTACATGTTTGGTAATATCTTAATCAAAAGAATATGAAAATATGTCATGAAATATAATTTTCCATCACATGTATAAAAGGTGATTTATGATAGAATAATTTAATAGATATTAAGTACATCATGTCAATGAGTACTTTGTGCATAATTTGAAATATATCTTAAGGAATGTAAATTGAGAAAAAGAACTCTTACCTTAGGTCCCATTTTATTTCATCACATTTGTGTCTCATGTATAATAAAATTTTGTTTATTTAAAAAATAATCTATAATTAAATTATAATCCTTTTTTAAAATTTGACCATTTATAATCATGAAATTTATTTATTACTATATCATTTGAAAATAGAATGACTTGAAGTAATTTCTCCTTTTAAATAATCTTGTTTCGTTTTGATTTCACGATTTTGATTATTTTTAATTTATCATATAATAAAATTATTTATATAATTTTATAATACATTAAAAATAATTTATATTAGATAATATACACTAACCATCCATGTAGGTGGTGATAATTAAAGTATTGACAATTTTCTCAGAGGTGGATAAAACTGACCATTATTAGGACGTGTCAAAAAAGACTAGAGAGAGTATATGATATAATTAAATTCAAATATTTATAACAGTATCATAATAAAATTAATATGTTTTATAAATATATAATAAATAATTTATAAAGGTATAAAAATGTAAATTTATTGGGTTGTAGAAAAAAATAGAGGGAACAACAATGAAAGAGAATTATGGTTACCTCTTCATTAAAGATTTACTAGTTTGTTAAACCCATGAAGGGTAGGGTTGGGTGACTCAATAATAGCCTTAAGGATACTAATAGGTTTATGAAATGTTAAATACTTAGATCTTGGGATTTTATAATTGGATGGGAATTGATTTTCCCAGGGAAAGGAAAGGGGGATTTGTACTTGGGGAGAGGGGTATTTTGGGTTAAAATATATATTATTTTATCATTTAGGCCAAATACATTTTAAAAGAATTGATTAAAAAATTTATAGGTTTATAATTAAATAAAGTATGTTTATTTTACTTATAAATAAGTACAAAACTAATTGTAATCTTGAAATCACTTAATTAAAGATAACGAATCAAAAATAGTTTTTATTAGTATAAAATATAACATAGGTTCAAAAACCTCAAAAATTGGTATATAAAATCAACATATATATTTTGTAAATGTGTTATTTTAGTCCATAAATACATAATTAGTTTGTAAAAAGGTATCATAAATTTTTAAATCATGCTCACATCATGATGATGTCACAAAAGTTACGGTATTTGTAAAAAACTGTATTTTTTATTATTCACCAAAAAATCATCTTCCTCAAAAAAATCCCAAAAAATCATCATAGGATAATTTAAACATTACGGTTCATAAAATAAATTCATTTTTATCAAATGAAAACTCACAAATTTAGGAAATTAACTTTTAAATAAAAACATATAATATAAAAAAACTTTTTTTATTAAATAAAATGACTTTTTAAACATTATGGGTTTTTAATATTATCTCATATAAACAAATAATTAAATGATTGTTAATATATTATTTTTTCAACTGAAACATTTAATTATAATAATCCTTTAAAAACTTTCAATTTAGTTTATTAAGATAAAAATACATAATATATATAAAAATGCAATTATTTGAAAATATGACTTTTTAACGCTGAATGATTCACATCCCATTGAATTTAATTATTTATATTCCAAACACTAAAATTATAATATTTATTGGTATTATAAAACATCAAATTATTATTTAAAATAGTGATAATAGTATGTAAGTAATTAAAATAAATCATCTTAACTATTTTTTTATTTACTTGAGGTTTTACTCTTATTGTGATTTTATTAATGATATTTCACATTTTAATATAATGATGTGTTAATGTTTATATTTTATTGTGAAATATATAATAGATCATTTTATATTGGATTTTATTATGATAAAATCTATTCAACATAGTGTTTATTTAAAGGAAAATACATATTAAAATTTTGGGGTGTTACACCCCCCTAAATAAATTTCATCCTTGTAATGTTAATTTATATCATTGATGAAAATAAATGAGGGTGTTGTCAATATATTCAAGAATCCTAATCTAAAAAGTTATTTTAAATCTTCATAATGGTTTGTATATATCTTTAAAATATGAAAATAATATAACTTTTGAGTGTCAAACTAGGTATGTTGTTTGACCCTATTATTGTGCACCAAGTGAAGATGGAGTTAATACTCGTCCAACCTTTTTCAAGGCTATTACCCCTAGGTTCATCAGATCCAAAGTATGTATCCACTTATAATATCTTGATTTGGATTTATCTTCTAGGATACTATATAATCATTAGTAATAAATTTTTTATGTTTCCATATATTTATATTTATCCTTAAAGTTTCCACTAAAATATCCAAATAAAAATTCCCAATAATGATCGAACGTAAATTTATCAATGAATTCCTTACTGCATTCCAAACCCAAAATTTATGAAAACCTATGATATCATTAACTAAATTTCCCTTTAATCCCAAAAAAACATAAAATCATATATCAATCAATACATAACTTAATAATATATACTTCTGAATAGTTATTCTTATTTTCCCAAAACAACATAAATTTCTTTATCACTAAATTACTTTTCATCCCCCATGGTTATCTATGTTACTTAAATTATATTCCCCAAATTTATTAACTCATTATCCAAATTATCTATAATTACTTAAATATCAAATAATATATCTACCAGAAAGGTTATCTATTCCACAATTATGTATTCTTCCTAAAAACCCAATTAAGATCTCCAAAATATCAATAACCACCTTAAAATACAGTCATATAAGAACTAAAATGGGGTATTTATGCCATTAAACTTTTTATCAACCATAAATTTACTAACCTATGATGAAATATATAACTATTAAATTTTTCACATATAATAGCACCTTATCCTCTAAATTTGTCCATACCTATCTCTAATACCACCTAAGATTCCCTAGACCTGCACTCCCAAATCTAGTACTAAAAACATGTTATTTATAAATTGGTTTTGATACCAACATAAGTGAACCAAACATAACTATCAATAATTACAATATCAATAAAAAATATCAAGTCAATTTCATACCCAATACCTTTTAGGTTTATAGTTTTATAGAACTAGGAAAAATCATTTATCTAACAAAACTAGTATATTTTTCAACCAAATGAAACTTTTCCCACTAAAATGAGAATTAATTATATTACAAAAAGTCTTTAACATATCCAATAAAAATTATTCACACTTTAAACCCTTAAAGACAAATCATACTTAATACTCTTCTTCATAACTTGGGTAAAATGAATCATAATAAGGGTGAGCTCAAATTCTTAGTAATGGGTATCATATAATAGACTCTATCTTGAAATAAACAAAGCATGGATAATATTAAAGGAATAAATAGTAATAAAATAATTACATATAATTAATAACATGATAATGTATTATATCAATGAATAACATATTAATATGAATAACCACATGGATAATAGTAACCGGTTTCATAGGGATGGAATGCATAATTTGGGACATCATAAACATATCATCAATGCCTCGTACAACGACATCATATATAAACTGGTAAGGATTGCACTAAACACCCAAGCTATTTTGTCTCATGAGACCTATTGATTCATTTAGGTGATATATAATTTTTTCCCCACCTATCACTAATTATGTCCAATGAATTCATCATATTAAGAAATGAATAAAAATAAAATACATAACCAACATGCCTTAGTAATCAATAAACATCTACATAAGAATAACAAGTATACATAATGTTAATATTTCCCTAATCATTAAATGGAATAACATTATTGGTAATAACCTTTCAAATTTAAAACTTATATAGTAATGGGTGTATGGTTAAGAAAATACTAGAAAACACTATATTAAAATAGTGTATGTGATATAGAATATATCATTGGAATTTCAAAATATGGGTATGAAGGAGAAAAAAATAAATTCAAGATAGATATGAAGAGTGATAGAGTACATAACCTTTATGATAAAGGTGAGGTATAAACTATAAATTCATAAGTGTTGTAAAAGGTTAATTCATGAAAGATTACTCTAAAAGAGATATATATTTTATTTTCTAAGAGAAAATAGAAGATAAATTATAAAAATAATTCTCAAAAGGATTCCATAACATGGTTATGATAAAAAACTTATAAGTATATTAAAAATCAATTTCAAATGGAAGAAAAGTGGAAATTGAAAACCTTAATTTTAAAATAATTCTAAATATTGAAAACTTGAAAACAAATTAAGCTATTGAAAATAAATGCAGAGTGGAAGATATAAAAATACATAAGTGGAATAAAATCCATTTATTTATTCTTCTAAAACACCAGTCTTTATTTTTAAAAGGAAAAATAAAAAAATAATGTTAATATAAATAACATTTAAAAACCATGAATACTTAGAAATTAATCTTTAAAAATAATAATTATTATAAAATAAGGAAAAGGTGCTCATGTGGTAAATGTTGAAAATGAGATTCTTTTCACATTTTTGTAAAAAAAAGGCAATAATGGACCATGTAGAAAATGTTAAAAATATTCCTTATAAATTTTTTAAAATAAATAAAAATATTGTGTAAAATAAAATTAATCAACCATTTAAGTATATCTAATAATATTCTTAAAATAATATAAAAAATATATACATGGAGGAAATAATGACATTAGATTTGGTAAGGATTATTCTTAACAAAAAAATATTTTTATAGTTATTAGAATAAATAAAACAATAATGATTTGTTGTAAATATGTTATAAAAATTATAGAATGGAAGAAACTTATTAGATCATAGTCATGGAAGAAAGTTTATAACCTAAAAATTTTGAAATTGAGCCAACAAAACTCTTACTAAGAACATAACACGTGAAGTAAGATTATATCAATAGATAAATTATTTTAAATAGATGTGAATCCACATATAAAAAGTGGAAATAAACATAAAATAATAAAAGTTCATAATTTACACAATCTTAGAATAACATAATTAACGAAGGAAGGATATAAATTAATGAAATGAAATTAAGTTAAGAACCACCATACGGGTTTAGAAATATATAAATCAAAAGAGCATAGAAATTGATCATGAAATAGAATTTAAAATATTGAAAATAAATGTTTTTTTATCAAAAAATAATTAAATGGATATATTTTACTTTTTTTAATGAAATTTAGTGCAGAATTTTAAACATGTCTCAATGAATGGAAATTTAGACAAAGAACCCTTACCTTAAGACCCATTTTATTTCATCACATTTCGGCCTCTTATATAATAAACTTATGTTTATTAAAACATGAATATATAAGTGAATTACATTCATCTTTTCATTATTTATAATTTAAAATCGTTGTAAATTATTTATTATTATTTCGTTTGAAGAGGGAATGGCTTGAAGACGAGTTTTCTTTTAAATTATTACATTTTTTTCCAATTTCATGATTTGGATTATTTGTAATTTATTATATAGTAAAATTATTTAAATTATCTTAAATGAAAATAAAATACATTAATCTTAAATAATATACACTAAAATCTAGGTAGTAAATGATAATAAAAGTGTAAATAATTTCCTCGTAAGCTGATGAAACCAGCTATTATCGAGACATATCAAAAGAGAGGAGAGAGAGCGAGTATATTCTATAAATATATTAAAATACTTATATCAGTATCATAGTAAAATATAATTTTTATATAATTATAAATGAAATATTTTAAAATGATATAAAAAGAGAAATTTATCAGAGGAGTATAATTAAGAAGAGATAAAAACAATGAATGAGAATTTAGGTTACCGTTTCATTAGATATTTACTCAATTGCTAAAGTCTTGAAGGATTGAGTTTGAGTAACTACATAACATCCCAAAGTCTACTAGTAGGATTATTATAGAGATAATAGGTATATCTTGGGATTTTAGAAGTATATGGGAAGTTATTTTTCAAGGAAAAATAGGGGATATTTGTACTTGATGAGAGAGATATTTTTGGGTTAAAATATGGTTTATTTTATCATTTAGGCAAAATAGTTTTGAAAAGTATTGATTAGCACAATATTTATAGGTCTATATTTAAATAAATGAGGTTGATTTGATTTATAAACCAAGTATAAACACAATGGAATATTGGAATCACTTAATAAAATATGAAGAATCAAAATTAGTTTTTTTATAAGAATAAAAAATAACTTAGGTGCCAAACATCAAACATAAATTTATAAATTCAACATATTATTTTAAAATGGATTACTTTACTCCTTAAATAAATATTTATCCAATAAAATGGTTTAATAAATTTTAAAATCAAGCTTACATCATGATGATGTCATAAAAGTTACAATATTTGTTAAAAACTGTATTTGTTTTCTATTCATTGAAAAATAAACTACCTTAAAAAAATACCAAAAATTCACCCTATTATAATTTTGAAATGATGATTACAAAAACAAATTTATTTTTTAAAAATTAAAATTCTAAAATTTAGTAATTTAAATTTTAAATGAAAATATATAATATGATGATAAATTGGTTTTAATAAATAAAATGAATTTTCAAACATTATGGGTTCTTAATATTATTTTATATCAATTACTAATTAAATGAGTGTTAGTATATTAGTTTTAAAATTTAAAAAATTAATTATAAAAATACATTAAAAGAGGTCAATTTAACTTATTAAAATAATTATATATAATATATAAAAAATACAATTCTTTGAAAAATATTCCTTTTAACACTAAATGATTTTAATTACATCCCATTGTATTTAATTATCTATCTCAAAAACATTAATTTTATTCATTTAATTGGTATTCTAACACATCAAATTATTCTTTGAAACTGTGATAATAATATGAAATGAATTAAAACAAATCATTTTAATAATATTTTTATTTAATTGAGGTTTTACTCTTCTTGTAATTATTTTAATGATATTTCACATTTTATTCTCATGATGTATTAATTTTTATCTTTTATTCTAAAATATTTCATGATTTTTTTAGTTAGGATTTACATATAATTAAATCTATTAAATATAATATTTATTTAAAGAAAAATATATATTAAAATTTCAGGATGTTATAAGAGAATGCTCATATTGATGAAAAAATTTAATCCAAAGTGATGGTAATATTTTTAAAGAAAAGTCACCCCCCCTTTTCCATTTATACTCTAACCAAAAATTGATATCAAAGGATATCTTTGTATTTATTGTAAAATCCTAAAGTTTTAAAAAAAATATTTTCAAATTTTTTATCATGTTCAAAGTATGATTTTATGACGACAACTACCTCTTATAATAATGATTCTTTCTTTGATGGTTCAAATTATTCTTATTGGAAAACTAGCATGTCTATTTTCCTTAAAAGAATCAGATATCCTATTTGTGAAAATTTTATTCATGGTTATACCCCTACCACTGAACCTAAAGATAAATTGACTTCTTAATATATTACATGTTTTGAATTATATGGTAAATCTGTGAACACATTTCATTGTGGTTTAGACTAGAATGAATTTAATTATATATATATACTTAAAAAAATAAGAAATTTGGACAATTTTAGAAATTACTGAGGAATGAATGAACAAAGTTAAAGAAACTAGTATTGATTTATATATAAATTTTTTTTGAATTTTTTATTATTTATTCAAGTGAATCTATTCTTGATATGTTTACTCATTTAAAAAAATTCAATGGTTAAAAGTAACTTGGTGATGATTTATCTAAAGAAATTTTAATAAATAAAATTATATGGGTCTTATCAGTCTCATGAGAACCCAAGGTGATTGTAACATCCAAATTAATTAAAGATTAATATATTTTTATATCTATGTCTATTTATGAATTAGATAGTGTTTTAGAGGCTTAAAATGAGAATAAACCCAATCTTAAGCAAATAATACTCTAATATTTTTAAAAGATTGTTTTACCGCCTTTTGATGGCGAATAGTTTTTTAATCCAACTTTTGACAATATTATAAGCTCTATTTTTCAAAATAAACCTATTATTTAGAATTGGGACATTGAAATTTACTTTGGATAAACTTTTGGTATTTTTCTGACAGTGTTCATTTTTTAATGAATAGTGAAAAATACTACATTTTACTTCAAAACTGCTTTTTAATCTAATTTATTTATATGGTTAGATTATCTTTTTAATTTGTTTAAAGTGTAATTAGAATATATTTTTATCATTTACTCCAGTGGTGTTCATTGGAATTAATTTCACTTTGAAATTGGACATAAACAATTGTCAATCTTTTGATATATATTGTTTCTTAAAACACACTATTTGTTTTGACAATGGGAATTATTTTTAAATTAATTACTGTAATTTTTGCATTTGGAATTTAGTAAAATGGATTCCATATTTGGAATCCGAAGGTCCAAATTATGTAATTGAGACTCTTGTTTTTGGACATTATTAATAGTAACAATGACAATTATCTTTAATTATCGTGAAGAAGTAGTAATCAGGTAGTTAAGGGTAATAAAATAATATCATAATAATATAAAATGACTCCAAAATGTGTCTAAATGATATTTTTTGAGTCATGTACTAGCATGGTATGCCTTGTGCCAACTTTGAGACCCAATGGAATCACTTTAGTGTGCTAGTGACCTTTTATTATATTAGTTTTAAGGAAAGGAAAATATAACCAAAGTATGTATCACTTAAGTAAAAAAAATTAATTTTGTTTACATAAATGATCTCTTAGACTATAAATAGTCATTTTAAAGCTAAAAATATTTCCTACATCATGGTATTTTTTTATAATTTTTAGACATTAAATAAATAAATTTATTTATGACACCATGATGATGCAGTGATTACCTCATTAATGAACGATTTAAATAAAATGAAAAGATAAGGTAAAATCTAAGACTTAAACTTGTGTAAAACCTATTGTATGGGTGAATTTAGAACCATTATCACCTTATCCTAGAAATATATCATTGTGGGACCTTTAAAATTGGAAAATAATTTTATAATAAAGCAACATTTCCAGACTTTCCAAAAGTAACCCTCCTCCCTCTTATAAAAGGCCCCCACCTCTACCCCCTTACCCACAACTCTCAATCCATTGGTTCATCCAACCTATGCTCATATTATCTCTCCAAATCCCTCTATTACTCCTAAAATCCTCACTTTGGGCAGAAGTCTTCCCAAGGAATCCTTTGGCTCAAATCAAAAAAAGAGTTACCCGATTTAGAGGAATATAAAGAAACAAAAAGAACAATTCGGACTTGAGTTAAGGGACTTCATCTCAATATCCTTTCATTGAGAAATATTTTGTTTTATACACAACTTTATTTTATACAGTGTATAAACCCATTTGACTTTTACTTTTAGTCAAAAAAGAATTTTTTATCTACGAAGTGTTTTACTAAACGAAAAAAGTATGTTTCTTTTTAACGTATGTGGTGACAATGACCTTTCCGCCGCCGTGAGTATTATTTAATCTTTGGAATCCTCAAAAAGATATAATGTTTTTTTAAATAAAATAAATTCCATATACTCTTTTATGTATTTTTTATTGAAAGTGGTTTTGATAATGGATTTTATATGTCAATATATTGTGACAGAAATGTGGAAATATTTTCTTTCCTTTATGTTTTTTGTATGTGTTATGATTTTAAAATGGTACTTGGACATTTGATGGGTGGTTATGTGATAAAACAAATGACTGGTGGTGCCCTGAAAACCAGAACAGGTGGTTACGTTATAACCTCCAATGCTTTGGGTATGGAAGTCAGTCGTATGGATATTCCATTTAGTGATATGTGTGGAAGTCTACCATATGGTTATTCCTTTTTAGTATGTTTATGTCCCAAGTTACCTTTATATGTTATGTGTTCTTTATATGGGTTTTATGGTGATATTTTGGTTACAAAAGGTTAAGCAATTATTTTTTATTCAGTGTAGAGTAATTACTACTTCATAAAGAGAAAAATTATTACTTATGATGAAGTATTCATGATTTACTTGTTATTTTGAGAAACTAATAGTTTCCCTTCTTTGTGTATTCCTTACTAGGATTTTTATGCTCATCCCAAGTTTTTGAAATATTTTTCACATGACATAAAGTGGAATATGGTCAAATATGGGATCAAGGAAAAGACCTGCTATCTAAAACATAGAACTGGATATGTTTCTTTTTAAGATGTTTTATTTTATGAAAAAAATGGAAACTAAGTAGAAGTGTATACTTTTTAATATTTTGAGATTTAATAGTTATGGCCTAATTCTCTAAAACTATAAACTTGAAAAGATCATCAATTTGAATTATTCATTTAATTCAAGATTATGTAATGTTTTATGGTTGGGTTTTTATAGTTGGTATCATAGGTTGGTTTAGACAACTTTCGGAGTTAGGATATTGTCAAATTCATGTCCATAAATTAATTTATGGTATGATTGAAATGATATAGCATTTAAAGATTACCATGTTGCTTTACCTAAGATATTTCTGTGTTCAAAATGGTTTTCCGCTGATGAAACAGGCCAGCTATGTTGGGATGACATCAGTAGGAAAACAACCTTCCAAATCAGCAACCTGAGACGGTTAGAATTGGAAATGAATAGTTTATTGAAGTGATGGCACAGTTAAATTAGGCTATAAATGGTGGTGGTATCCATACACGAGAACATCTAGATCAACTACAGAGGAACATGTTAGTAGTGGAGCATTTCATGAGGCAACATCCCCCATCATTTAGAGGATCATCAGACCTTGTGCTAGCATAAGGGTAGATTAAAGCACTGGAGAAGATTTTTGATGTCATGGGGTGTTTAGAACATCAAAAGGTTAGTCTCTCTGTTTATCATTTTGAAGGTGAAGCTGATCAGTGGTGGTCTATGGTGAAAAATATCAGGTATAGTGATGAGATTGATGATCTTTACTGGGATGAATTCAAAGGTATGTTTCTTGAGAAATATTTTCCTAAGGTGGTTTGTCTTAGGATGGAAAAACAATTCCTAGAATTGAGGCAGGTGGATGACTCAATGACTTATTATGTAGCAAATTTCACTCAACTGGAAAGTATGCTCCAAATTTCATACGAGACCTTGATAGTAAAATCAACCATTTTTACTCAAGGTTAAAGACAAATTATCTAAGTTATTTAGCTTCTTGTGAGTTCAAAAGTTATGAAAAACTTGTTCGATGTGCGGAGAAGGTGGAAATGGAGTTTGTTGATGATCAGGTGTTATTTGAAAAACAACAGAGTAATAGGTCCAGTTGGTAGGCAAAGGGAAATAATTCATCAAAGAAGTCTGGAGGTAAGAAAACCAAATATCCATCCTGTGAGAAGTGTGGTAAAATGCATCCTGGAAGATGTTTATCGAAGTCTGGAAAGTGATTTTGATGGGGTAAGTCTGGTCATATTGCTCGTAACTGTAAGGAATATGATCAAGTAGGCAATGAAAAGCTAGTGGTAAGATGTTTTATGTGTAATGAATGAGACATTATGCAAATGAGTGTCTAAAAAATAACTGAGGGAAAGCAGCCAGACTACAAGTAGAAAGGGGTGGTGAAATCCATTGTAACTACTCCAGCAGATGTTGGGCCATCGAAATAAGTAGTATTAGGTACACTGTTTATTTGTTCAAATTATGCCAATGTGTTGTTTGATTCAGGGTCTACACATTCATTCATTTCTGAGAAGTTTTCAAGTAAATTGAGATTTCCGTCTCAAAATATGAATCCTGAACTTATGGAAAAAACACCTGAAGAAAATGTTGATACCAAAAGAAATCATAAGAACCTTCGTGTCCTTGTGTGCATAAAGAATCTACCTGGAAACCTTAATGTTTTTCCTCTAGTAGAGTTTGATGTTATTTTGGGAATGGATTGGATTTCTATTTATCATGCTAATATTGACTATAGAGCTAAATAGGTTTCTTTTCAAAAAGATTTTCAATTTGTGTACAATAATGAACCCTTGATTTTGATAACATATCATGAAGTTGAGAAACTAGTGAAAGATGAAAATGAATGTTACGTTGCGCATATTGTTAAAAACAAAGGAACTATTCAAGTTAATGATGTGCCAGTGGTAAATGAGTATCTTGATGTTTTTCCTGATGAGTTTCCTGGTATTATACCTGATCGGGAATTTGAATTTTGTTAACTTAGTTTCTGATTCTAAGCCAATTTCAAAATCCCTTTATCGAATGGCTCAAGTTGAACTTTTAGAGTTAAAGAATCAATTACAAGAGTTATTAGATAAAGGTTTCATTCAACCTAGCACATCACCGTGGGGTGCTCCTATCTTTTTTGTTAAAAATAAAGATGGTTCAATGAGACTTTGCATTTATTATAGATCATTGAATGACATCACTATTAAGAACAAGTATCCTTTTCCTCATATCGATGATTTTTTTGATCAGCTCCAGGGAGTTCAGTATTTTTTGAAGGTTGACTTGAGTTTGGGGTACCATCAGGTGAAAGTAAAAGAAGCAGACGTTATGAAGACTGAATTTTGTACTAGATATGGACATTATGAATTTGTAGTTATGCCTTTTGGGTTAACCAATGAACTTACTGTATTCATGGACCTTATGAATAAAATTTTCCACAAGTTATTGGATAAGTTTGTGGTTGTTTTCATTGATGATATTTTGGTTTATTCCAAAAGTAAAGAAGAACATGTAAGTCATTTAAGGGTTATCTAGAAAACCTTAAAAGAAAAGAAACTGTATAGAAAATTAAGCAAGTGTGAGTTCTGGTTACAACATATTTCTTCCTTGGTCACATTGTTTCAAAAAATGCCATAACTATTGCTCCTGCAAAAACAAAAGTTGTTGAAAAATGGCCAAGACCTACAAATATAACTGAGATCCATATTTTTCTTGGTTTGGTAGGTTATTACCGAAGGTTTGTTGAGAATTTTGCACAGTTATCTAGTCCAATGACTAAGTTAACTCGAAAAGGTGTTAAGTTCATCTGGACAAAATAATGTGATGATTGTTTTTAGGAATTGAAAATAAGATTGGTGAATGCTCCAGTTTTGGAACTGCCTTCCAGAAATGGTGAGTTCATTATCTATAGTGATGCTTCATTGAAAGGAATTTGATGTGTCCTTATGCAGAATGATCAGGTAATTGCTTATGCTTCACGTCAGTTGAAAACTCATGAGTTAAATTACCCTACACATGATTTGGAATTAGGTGCTGTTGTTTTTGCTTTAAAAATTTGGAGGCATAATTTGTATGGAGTAAAGTTTGAAATATATACCGATCAAAAAAGTTTAAATTATATATTCACTTAGAAATAATTGAATATGAGACAGAGGATATGGCTAGAATTAATCAAGGATTTTGATTGTACAATTCCTTACCATCCGGGAAAAGAAAATAAACTAGCTAATGCTTTGAGTCAAAAAATTAATGCTTCATTAACTATTTAAATTTGGAATGGGATCCTTTAGTTTTTGATTTGATGAACTTTGGAATAGAAGTTGTTGGTGAAGGAAGTTCTTTTGTTTTGTTTCAGGTGTCAGTGAGATCATCTCTACAGACAGAATTAAGCAAGCATAGAAGAAAGACAGTGGGTTGCAGAAAAAGGTAGAGCTGTTTCAGAAGGGTAAGTTTCCTGAATTTAAAATTGATAATGATTGTGTTTTGAGTTTTTGGGAAGATATTATGTGTGAATTGTGATTCACAGTTGAAGAATGAGTTGTTATGTGAGGCTCATTGTTCCCCATTTTCAGTTCATTCTGGCAGTACTAAGATGTACAGAGATCTACAAGAGTATTACTGGTGGGATGGAATGAAAAGAGGTATTGCTGATTTTACTATGAAGTGTTTGACTTGTTAGAAGGTTAAATCAGAGTGGTAGTTACCAAAAGGGATGATTTAGTCTTTACCGATGCCGGTGTGGAAATGAGAAAATATATCCATGGACTTCATTGTGGGATTACCGAAGGCATCTCGAGGTAATAATGCAATCTGGGTTATTGTTGATCGATTGAATAAATCTTCTCATTTCCTTCCTATTTGAGATACTTTCTCTTTGGATCAACTATCTCAATTATATGTTAAAGAGATAGTCAAGTTACATTCAGTTACACTCTTCATTGTATCTGCTCATGATCCCAGGTTTACTTCTAACTTTTGGAAAGGCCTTCAGAAGTCGTTGGGTACTAAATTAAATTTTTGTACAGATTTTCATCCGCAATCATATGGGCAGTTAGAATGAAAAATTCAGACCTTGGAGGATATGTTACGTGCTAGCATGATAGATTACCAGGGAAGTTGGGACCAACATCTTTATTTGGTTGAATTTTCTTATAATGATTGTTTTCAATCCAGTATACAGATGGCTCCATTTGAGGCATTATATAGAAAGTGGTGTCGAACACCAGCTTTTTGGGATAATGTAGGTGAATGGAAGTTCATGGGACAAGAATTGGTAGAAGATATGGAAAAAAAAGCTCAGTTAATTTAGAAGAACATGAGAACAGCTCAGAGCAGGCAAAAAAGTTATGCGGATAACCAGAGGAAGGATCTCTCTTTTGTGGTAGGTGATCATGTCTTCCTCAAAGTTTCAACATGGAAAAGTGTGATGTGATTTAGTAATAAAGGAAAGTTGAGTCCAAGGTTCATTGTACTATATGAAATTATGGAGAGATTTGGATCAGTTTCATATCGAGTGGCTTTACCTCCAAGTTTATCTCAGGTACACAATGTTTTTCATGTTTCAATGTTAAGTAAGTACATGCCAGATCCATCTCATGTTTTAAGTCTAGAGGTAGTTCAACTGGAAGAGAATCTATCTTATGAGGAACAACTGGTCCATATTCTTGACCACAGGGAGCAAGTGTTGCGGAATAAGGTGATTCATCAAGTAAAGGTTTTGTGAAAAAACCACATGATTGAAGAGGCAACATGGGAATCTGAAAATGCAATGAGGGATAAATGCCCCCACTTATTCAATAAGTAAATAAATTGCAAGGACACAATTTTCTAAAGGGGGAAGGATTTAACATCCCAAGTATGTAAAGAATAATATATTTTCATATCTATGCCTATTTATGAATTAGATAGTGTTTTAGAGGCTTAAAATTAGAATAAACCCAATCTTAAGCATAGAATAGTCTAATATTTTTAAAAGATTGTTTTACCGCCTTTTGATGGCGAACCTTTTTTTAATCTAACTTTTGACAATTTTATAAGATCTATTTCTCAAAATAAACTTATTCTTTAGAATTGGGATATTGAAATTTACTTTGGATAAATTTTTGGTATTTTTCTAACAATGTTAATTTTTTAATGAATTGTGAAAAATTCTGCATTTTACTTCAAAGCCGATTTTTAATATAATTTATTTATATGTTTAGATTATCTTTTTAATTGGGTTTAAAGTTTAATTATAATATATTTTTACCATTTAATCCAATGGTGGTCATTGGAATTAATTTCACTTTTAAATTGGACATAAAAAATTTTCAATCTTTTGATAGATATTTTTTCTTAAAAACACGCTATTTGTTTTGACAAAGAGAATTATTTTTAAATTAATTACTACAATTTCTGTGTTTTTAGTTGGGTAAAATGAGGTCCATATTTGGAATCATAAGGTCCAAATTATGTAATTAATACTATTTTGTTTTTGTACATTATGAACAGTAACACCGACAATTATCTTTAAATATCGTGATTAAGTAGTAATCAGGTAGTTAAGGGTAATAAAATAAAATAATAATAATATAAAATAACCAAAACATGTTTCTAAATGTTATTTTTTGAGTCATTTACGAACATGGGATGCCTTTTACCATATTTGGGACTATATGGAATCACTTTAGTGTGATAGTGACCTTTTATTATATTATTTTTAAAGAAAGGAAAATATAACCAAAGTATGTATCTCCTAAGTAAAACAATTTTACTTTTGTTTACATAAATTATCTCCTGGAATATAAATATTCATTGGAAAGCTAAAAATATTTCATACATAATGGTATCTTTTTTATAATTTTTATACATTAAATAAATAAATTTATTTATGACACCATGATGATGCAGTGATTACATCATTAATGAACGATTTAAATAAAATGAAAAAATAAGGTAAAATATAAGATTTACACTTGTTTAAAACCTATTGGATGGGTGGATTTAGAACCCTTATCACCATATCCTCTAAATATATCATTGTGGGACCTTTAAAATCCTAAAATAAGTTTATAATAATGCAACATTTCAAGACTTTCCAAAAGTAACCCTCCTCCCTCTTATAAAAGGCCCCCACCTCTACCCCTTACCCACGCCTCTCAAGCCCTTGCTTCATCCAACCTATGATCATATTATCTATCCACATCCATATCTTACTCCTAGAAGCCTCACATTGGGTAGAAGTCTTACCAAGGAAGCCTTTGGCTCAAATAAAAAAAAGAGTTACCCGATTTAGAGGAATATAAAGAAACGAACAAGACAAGTCAGACTTGAGGTAATGGACTTCATCTCAATATCCTTTCATTGAGGCATATTTTTTTATACAGAACATTCTTTTATATGGTTTATAAACCCATTTGAATTTTAATTTTATTCAAAAGGGAATATTTTCTCTACGAATCATTTTACTAAATGACAAAAAGTATGTTTCTTTTTAACGTACGCGGTGACAACGACCTTTCCACCACCGCGAGTATTATTTGATATTTGGCTTCCTCAACAATCTGTAATGTTTTTTTAAATAAAATAAATACCCAGTACTCTTTTATGTATTTTGGTATTGAAAATAGTTTTGATAATGGATTTGATATGTCAATATATTGTGATAGAAATGTTGTAATATTTTCTTTCCTTTATATTTTTTGTATGTGTTATGATTTTATAATGGTACTAGGACATTTGACGGGTGGTTACATGATAAACCAAATGACGGGTTGTGTCATAAAAACTAGTACGGGTGGTTATGTTAGAACCTCCAATTCATTGGGTATGGAAGTCAGTCGTATGGCTATTCCATTTAGTGATATGTGTGGAATTTGACCGTATGGCTATTCCATTTTAGAATGTTTATGTCCCAAGTGACCTTTATATGTTATGCGTTATTTATATGGGTTTTATGGTGATATTTTGTTTAAAAAAGGTTAAGAAATGATCTTTTATTCAATGAAGAGTAATTACTACTTCATAAAGGTGAAAATTATTACTTATGATGAAGTATTCATGATTTACTTTTTGTTTTGAGAAAATAATAGTTTTCCTTGTTCGTGTATTCCTTACTGGGCTTTTTATGCCCATCCAAAGTTTTCGAAATGTTTTTCACAGGACATAAAGTGGAATACGGTCAAAGATGGGATCAAGGAAAAGACATGCTATCTAAAACATGGAACTGGATATGTTTCTTTTTAAGAGTTTTTATTTTATGAAAAAAATGGAAACTGAGTAGAAGTTTCTACTTTGTAATCTTTTGAGATGTAATAGTTGTGGCCTAATTATCTAATACTCCAAACCTAAAAATATCCTCAATGTGAATTATTCATTTAATTCAAGATTATGTAATGTTTTAAGGCCGGGTCCTTATACTGATTATTATAAAGGATCCCTTATAACATATGAAATTACTATGAAGTGTTAATCAGAAAGAAAACTGAAGAGGAAAAGGAATACAAATAAACCAAGAGGGAAATAACTTTGAAATATTTGGATGATGATGATGATTCGTCCAAAAATTAATCCAATATTTAATGCCTGATAATAATATTGAATAAATTGAACAAAAAAGAAGTCATCCTTCCGATAATCCAAAAAGAAAAATAAAATTTAAGTTTTGGATGTAACTTTCTTTGGTTTAAAAAAAGGGTCACATCAAGACAGATTTTCCCTTGAACAAAAATTCTAAAGAAACTAAGAAAATCAAAAATACTCTTAAATTTTAAATATGTATTATGAGTTATGATTCTCTTTAAAAAATTAATCAAGCAATGAAAGTTCTAAATGCCTCATATAACAAGTTAGGTAAAGTGGTTAGTTCTCCTACTTCTCACTCTCCTTCCCATTCCTCTTTATCCTCTTATTCATACCCTTATTCTTTTTATTATTATAAATAAAATGAAATAAAAACTTTTTGTAAAGAAATAATTTCAAAATAAAAAGATCTGTCAAAAATATAAATAGTTTCTTTATGATAAAAATAAACTTTTTAAATAAATGATATTATTTCAAGATAAAAAGATGATTCTATTTTCAAATTAAAAAATAAACTCGATGTTGAAGTTTTTGAATATGAAATAAAAGTTCTCAAAAATTATATTTTTAATTCATCCGATGTGAAAAAAAATCTTAACATGATCCTTAGCTCTCAATGTGTTTAAATAAATAACCACAGTTTTGGTTTTTCAAATAAATCAAGCTCTTCAAAAAATAATACTTTTGAAAAAAGTATTTCTCAAAATAAATTTTAAAATTATTTTTAAGGATATTGGAATTTAATTTATGAATGTGTTTGTAAAAAATATAGATACGAGAGACCCAATTTTATCCATATTGAAGTGATTATTCAATTATTTACCATTTTGAGCTTGCTGTGAAATTCTCCAATTGAGAGGGATCTTGGATTTTATATTTCTAGTGAATTTTTGGGATGATCTGCATAGGAGATGGATTTTTTAATCTTTTTATATTTTATATACCTCTTAAACTTCATTTAAATATCACTCCTATCTCTATATATATTCTATGATTTCTTAAAATATGAGAGATTATATTTTTTCCTTTTCAAAGTTGTTTTCAATTTTATTTGTCAATCTTGAGTTTATTTTCAAAATTTAATTTTCTTATCTTTTTTAAATATTGAATTTTAACTTTAATCCTTTTTTAAAAATTTATTCACATATCTAGTATTCTATGACTATTCTTATAATTTGAGATGATGTGTATCCTAATCTTCAATTATACATATTTAATGCATCAAATGCTCTTAATTTATTTTTATCTTATATAATGTCGATGGTTTAAAAGCCTATTCTCTGATCTTGGATTTTAATTTTTCAATAATCATTAAAGGGGAAGATAATATTGCATGTCATAATTGTTTTTATTTATTTTTGAACCTTTTATTTTGGTTTTCTCATTTCCCCTTCATTATTACCTTTTTGATAATCAAAGTGGAGGGGGGGAGTTTTTTTTGTTTATTGGGGGAGACTTCTGTTTCAAAGGATGAAGAATGTGTTTTATCTCAAATGGGAAGTTGTTTCTTGATTTTTTTGGATAAGTTAGGTTAAGTATTGAGCATATTGAATATAATTTTATTTATTGAGTATGTTGAATATCTTGGTATCTAAATATTTATAATTTCCTTGATATATATTTAACTCTTAATTTTTACCTAATTTTTCTTTTAATGCTAAGTGTTTATGATCATGAAGGGAAAATATTATTGTACCTATCTGTCTCTATCTTATTGTATTTTCATGATAAAAAACACTCTCTTATGCATTTAACATTTTCTTTGAGTGCTTCTCAGTTATGTAAATTTAATTCCAAATCCTTTTATTATATTAAAAATAATGGAATCTTGAGAATCATGGATATCTATTTTGAATATACATTGAATATATTTGAAGAGTCTTAATGGAATTGTTGAAGTCATGGATGGAGTCTGGTAGGACATTAGACTTCCTTTGGAGGAATGGGAGGAACCCCTTGTTGAAGTTGAAGTAGTGCTGGAAGCACCGGCTAGTTGATGGCTTGGAAAAAACTTTACCAAGCTCCAAAAGACCACCGACCAGCTGATGGAGGTGAACCAGTTAGTAGATGGTGGACTTCCAGTAGTAGTTATCGCAAGGTGGCCCAATGGATACTCAGTGGAGGAAACCAAGTGTCTCATGCTATCGGGATAACAGCTCCATGGTTGCATTTATTATGGCCAAAAATTCATTTATTCTTGTCTTCTATGGATTCAATTACCCTAGTTAATTCTATAAGGTTCAAATCTTTTTTGAATCATATAAATAGAGGTATTGGATGATTAGATATCAATAACAATGTGTGAAAAAACTTTCCAATTGAATCATTGTCAAATATATATCTTTCTCCAAGACCTACTCTCAAAGAGGAAACCTTCATTTACAAATCTAAAAGGCTATCACATTTTTTATCTCCATTTACAAAATTGTATCCATCCTTCAAGATAGATAAAAGAGTAAAACTATAATGGATTTTTACTAAGTAATTCTATTTGTGGGTGTGATGGTGAACAAAAATACAAAGGAGGTGTGAATTGTAGTTATAAAATAAATTTACATTTTTTATTCTATTCATGTATTAAGATAATCATATTTTTGTGTTACCATTGAAATTTGAGATTGATCATTTGTTTGAATTATCAATGAGATCAAAGATAAGAGTAACTAAAATAAGTTTTGTATTGAAATACAGTTTTCATAGTGGAAATTAAAATGATCAGTATTTAGATTTCCAATGAAGGATTCAAAGTATATAATCATTAAACTATGTGAATTAAAGAAGCCAAAATTAAGAATATAATAAAACTGATGTTTAAAAACAAAAAATAGATAATTAATTAGAAAACCAAATTCACTGTTAAAGGATATTCATTAAAACAACACTTTTAAACCAAAGTGAAAGATAAATCTGTAAACCTAATATGAGGTATCCACAATTTTTAACCTTTTATAATGTATCCACAATTTTATACCTATCATAAATTATATCATCCTATCACAAGAAGCCCTCAAATATACTTAATTGTTCCGTCTCATAGCTAAAATTCCAAGCACCATAATTTTCTAAGCTCTGTATTCCTAGCCACAAAATCCCTTGATCAAATGATCAAATTTATCTTCGCCTTCCTATCCTCAAAATCCCTCATTCATACTAGATCAGAAATAGAAGAATTATGATGTGTTATTATTTTTAACACTTTTACACATCATTTCTAGTGAAGTAAATGGGTTTTTAATGTTAAATTGTTCTTAAAAAGGAGAATCATTAAATTTGGAACAAATATGGTTGAATTTTATATTCATTGAATACTCTCTACCACAAAATAGGATTTTATCAACACTAACAAGGCCTTTATTAGCACTAAAAAAGTGTTATTAATAGAGCTTTTATTGAAGGGGGGATGGGGTCCCATTTATCATCACTAAAAAAATGGATGATAAATTCCCCCTTTATTAGAACTATTCAAAGCTTTGATAAAGTCCCCATTTATCAGCACATTAATTAGCGCTGATAAAGGCTTCCCAGTCTGGGTGTGTTGTTTATATAAATGCACACCGAGAAACCTACAAAATATAAATATCAGACCAAAATAACCAAACCAGAAAAATAACCTGCACAAACCATCAAAAACCTGCTAAAAACTAACCACTCATAGTATATACAAAAGAACCACATACACGATGCAGATAATGAAAAAACAAGTAGTGCACATAAATGTTTTGAAAAAAAAATTATATATACATTTAATTAACATCATGCATAAAAAAATATTCACTCATGGTATATACCCAAAAAAACATCTATATACATTTTGAACAATGTTTTATAAAATTACATTTACAAATATCCAACAAACACTTAAGAACATTAATGTTTTTTTTTGACATCTGTGGTCCCCTCTAGAAAATGTCCTCTAATAAAAATAGTTTCCGAAAAAATCATCCCAACTTGAGAAAAATATTCCACCTATATAAAAAAACAAATATTACGTTAGTAATACTATAAAGAAATAAATTAAACATTAATATGAAGAATAAATTAAAAAATGTCAATTTTTAATAAAATTGACATATTTGGAGATATACTAGTCACACCATGCATCATATTAAGTTCGGGTTGATTCCTACATATCAAAAATGGCTGATGGATAATTTTTCCAAAGTATCAAAACAATAGGAATACATTTCTTTGTTTTTCATTATGTCAGTTGTGTTTTTTTACTAAAATGTCATTTCAAACCAAAAACATGAAATTTGAGTCTTACCAGTCGCATTGTGCATCGGTTTGACATGAGACTCCTCGATACACATCACAAAGGACTTACGAATCACTGTCTTTAATTTGGATAACAATTGGAGCGTGTTTTCTTGGTTTTTAGTGAGTGACATGTTTTGAGTTAAAATGTTAATTTTAAACTGACATTAGACATTTTTAGTCATACCGGTCACACCGTTCATCAGATTGATATGGGATTGATTCCTACACATCACAACTGACTCATGGATCATTTTACTAAAATATCAAAATAATACGAATGTGTTTGCTCAGTTTTTAGTAAGTCAATTGTATTTTATTACTTTAATTAATGTCAATTTTAAATAACAAGAAACATTTGGAGTCATACCAGTGACACCATGCATCGGATTGATTTGAGGTTGATTCTTACATGTTACAAATGACTAATAGATCATTTTATTAAAGTATCAAAATAATCAGAAAGTATTTCCTCAGTTTTCAGTATATCACTTGTGTTTTTTTACTAAAATTTCATTTCAAACCAAAAAATGAAGTTTGAGTCGTATTGGTCACATCGTGCATTGGTTTGATGTGAGAATTCTTGATACACATCACAAAGGACTTATTAATCATTGTACTTAATTTGGAAAACAATCGGAGTGTGTTTTCTTTGTTTTCAGTGATTAACATGTTTTGAACTAAAATGTCAATTTTAAACTCGTAACAGACACTTTTAGTCATACTGATCACACGGTGCATCGTATTGAGGTGGGGTTGATTCCTAAATATTACAACAGACTCATGTACTTTTTTCTTAAAGTATCAAAATAATCCAAATATTTTTTCTCAGTTTTATGTATTTCAGTTGTGTTTTTTTACTTGAATTAATGTCAATTTTGAATAACAAGACACATTTAGAGTCATACCGGTGACACCATGCATCTTATTGAGGTTCGGTTGATTCCTACATGTCACAAATTATTGATAGATCCTTTTTTTAAAAGTATCAAATCAATCATAATGCATTTCCTCAGTTTTTAGTATGTTAGTTTTGTTTTTTTACTAAAATGTCATTTCAAACAGAAAACATGCAATTTGAGTCATATTGGTCACATCGTGTTTTGGTTTGACATGAGACTTCTTGATACACATGAAAAAGGATGTATGAATCGTTTCCCTTAATTTGGAAGACAAATGGAGCGTGTTTTCTTTGTTTTAATGGAGTGACACATTTTGAACTAAAATGTCAATTTTAAAATCATAATGGACACTTTTAGTCATATCGGTCACACTATTTTTTAGATTGAGGTGGGGTTGATTCCTACACATCACAAATGACTCATAGATCATTTTATTAAAGTATCAAAACAATATAAATGCGTTTTCTCAGTTTTCAGTATGTCAGTTGTGTTTTTTTACTTCAATTAATGCCAATTTTAAATAACAAGACACATTTGGAGTCATACCGGTGACACCGTGCATCGTATTGTGGTTCGGTTGATTCCTACACATCAAAAATGACTTATAGATCATTTTCCTAAAGTATAAAAACAATCGGATTGCATTTCCTCAATTTTTAGTATGTCAGTTGTGTTTTTTTTACTAAAATGTCATTTCAAACTAAAAATAAGAAATTTGAGTCATACTAGTCTCATTATGCATTAGTTTGATGTGAGACTGCTTGATATACATCAAAAAAGACTTACGAATCGTTTTCCTTAATTTTGAAGACAATCAGAGCTTTTTTTCTTTGTTTTCAGTGAGTGAAATGTTTTGAACTAAAATGTCAATTTTAAACTCGTAACAGACATTATTAGTCATACTGATCACACAATGCATCGGATTGAGGTGGGTTTGATTCCTACACATCACAACTGACTCATGGGTTTTTCTTTCTAAAGTATCAAAACAATCTGAATGATTTTTATCAGTTTTCAGTATGTCAGTTGTGTTTTTTTACTTGAATTATTGTCAATTTTAGATATAAAAGACACATTTGGAGTTATACCAGTGACATCATGTGTCATATTGAGGTTTAGTTGATTCATTCATGTAACAAATGACTGATAGATCATTTTATTAAAATATAAAAATAATCATATTTCATTTCCTCGGTTTTCAGTATGTCAGTTCTGTTTTTTTACTAAAATGTCATTTTAAACCGAAAACATGAAATTTGAGTCATATGGATCGCATCATGCATCAGTTTGACATGAGACTACTTGACACATGTCACAAAGGACTTTTGAATCACTTTCCTTAATTTATAAGACAATTAGAGCGTGTTTTTTCGTGAGTGATACATTTTGAGTTAAAATGTCAATTTTAAATTGATAGCAGACACTTTTAGTCATACTGATGACACTATGCATCATATTGAGGTGGGTTTGATTCCTACACATCTCAAATAACTCATGGATTTTTTTCATAAGGTATCAAAATAATCCTAATGTGTTTTCTCAGTTTTCAGTGTAACAACCCGAAATTTTGAATAAATTTTGTTTCCTAACTTTGTGTGTTATTTTATTTTATATTCAAGAAAACAATTTCATTTAATAAAATGAGTATAATTAAAATAAGACTGTTGGGTTTCGACTGTTATATGACCGTTGGTCAATATGACCATTAGAAACTAAATGTTGCGATTATTGTCTATAAATACAAGTGATCTTGATTAATTAATATAGAAAGAAGATTTGATGTCCCCATCCAGTAGTCTCAGGCCGATCAAAGCCCATCTGACGGAACTCGGAAAGGAGGTAGCACCTTTGGGATTTGCTCTGGACAAAACCCAATCTGAACTTCATCGTGTGAAGATGGAATGGAATCGCCTTCATGAGAAGTTAAAGCTGATAGAAATCACTACTCGGGCAATGTTGGCTGAGCCGCCCCAAGATTCTATCACCCTAGCACACCTTACTCTTAGGTCCTATGCTGGTGTTAAAGGGGGATATGTAATGAGACCATAACTGCCTTGTGTAATCCTTTAATTTAAATAAAAATTGTGATGTCTTCTTATGGTGATGTTTGTGAATTTTCAAGATGTCCGGATAAATATAGTATGCATATTATTGATGAATTCTAGGAAAAGGATATTTTAAAATATTTATGTAAACCTTAAATAATTAATAATTTGTAATGATTTTCAAAAAATGGTCTTCTACAGCTGTGCTTAGTATGAAATTTAGAGTCTAATAAGATCAACTTAATTTTTGGCGAATAGTAAATTATGAATAGTGATTTTATGCTTATGATTAGTAATGTGACCAAATGTATTAAGTAACTTCACTTAAGAAAGTATTAATATAATTTAGGCACCTTGATTAATTAATGTGATTCAATAAAATAGGTAAATAAATTTTTCAGAAATTATTGGTTAAGTATTAGTTTTTTTGGGTGAATAGTGTTTTTTATTTAAAAATTAAATTAAACATATTTAGAAAATTATTTTCATAAAATGGAGTTCATTTTTGAAATTTGAGCATTGATATTTGGTTAAGGTGAATTTTTGGGATTTTTCTGTAATAATGGAATTTTTTGATGAATAGTGTTTTTATTTAAAAAGTAAATTAAAAATATTTTGAAAATTATTTCCATAAAACGAAGTTCATTTTTGAAATCATAGAATCGATATTTGATTAAGGTGAATTTTTGGGATTTTTCTGAGACAGTTGAATTTTTGGTGAATAGTGAAATTACAGTTTTTTAGTTTCAGGTGTTTAATGACATCATTAAGGATGTAATAATTATGCAATAATTCTGGTAGACTTATGAATAGTAATATATGGTATTAGGTGTCCCAAGTGGCCAATACCATTGGCAAATACAATAGGCAAGCCCATGGTTTTTCAAATACCACCGATGAGGTGTCCCTTGGCAATTAATGCTTTGTCCCCTCACTTATCCTAGAAATACCAAGCCTTTCCCTCATTTATTTCATTTCCAAATCCTCCCCAATGATGTTATGGTCTCTTTACCTCCCAAGGAGTCCTCCCAAGTTTCCCTCAAGCCTCCTAAGGTCTCGACCTTCACGCTTTCAAAGTTACTCTTCAAGGTAAGGGATCGTTTCACTCTCCTCTTTTAAGTCATGACTTCCTTTATGTGTTGTCTTATAATTTCCATCTCTTTATGTTGAGGATATGTTATTATATGTTCTCATTTATGTCCATCTCATGTATAATTATTGAGATATCTTCTCTGCTCTCGTTAATTTGTTTTCTGAATTTTTAAGTGACGTTGTTAGGCTACCAAATTTTTTCGTAAGAGAAATCACATCTTATATTTTATTTCATGTTTCCTTTTCATGTGGTATGTCATTCAGATATCTATAGCATGATCTTATTCAGTAATCATATTGTATTATGAGTTATTTATGAGTGGGTGACCCTTTTCCCCTCTCTTTTCAATATTTTCTAAAACCATGTTATATAGCTGTTATGCTGCAGAAATTTCATCTCAAAATTTCTATCTCTTTCTCTCAAGAAATTCTATTGTTTATTTATGTGAATACCCAGACTTATTTCATTTCCACGGGTGTTCATAAATATATAAATATGATATATTTGATTATAGAATTGACATACATATAACCCTCACTCCCTTTCCATGGGTTATAAATGACATAATGAACTTCTTTTTAAGCTCTTTTTAAACGTCACGATTTTGACATGAAACCCATTTCTTTGATTCCATTTGGGTTATTTATGAAATGTTTTATTATGATCTATGTGTCTCACATGAAAGTAAATACATATTAAGGGTGCTCCCTGATAGCACTCCAATGCATTGGGTAAAGAATTAATCTCTAGAGATGACAAGTTTTACGATACCTTGGTAAATTTTATGACACCTTGGGGATGGACCTTGGTGATATGTTCATGAATGTCTAAATGAAATGTTGTAGCCACATATTCAAGTTATTATTCTAGTTCTTTTCTTTAGGATATTCCTATTCTTTCATTTCTCATGTCTTCATGTTTTTATTCATGTTCTTATTGATATCACAAGTACATTCACTCCATTATTTACCCTTATTGGGACTTCTGCTCACCCTTTCCTTTTATGTCTGTCTCCAGGATATGAGATGTAGTAAATGTACATAGGATGAACCTATTATGAAGCCTTACAAGTGTTTTAGAATAATGTTTTATGTTTTTTTCATGTATTATGTTCCTGATTTTCAAGACACTAGAATTTAAAGATCCTTTGTTTGTAAAATGTAATGAAAAGTTATGCATTAAAAAGATGGGATGTCATATTCAGTATTTCAGTTGTGTTTTTTACTTGAATTAATGTCAATTTTAAATAAAAAGACACATTTGGAGTTATACCAGTGACACCGTGCACTGGATTTAGGTTAGGATTGATTCTTACATGTCATAAATGACTGATAGATCATTTTCATAAAGTATAAAAACAATCGAAATTCATTTCCTTTGTTTTTAGTATGTTAGTTGTGTTTTTTTACTAAAATGTAATTTCAAACCAAAAACATGAAATTTGAGTCATATTAGTCACATCATGCATTGGTTTGACATGATCCTACTTGATACATGTCATAAAGGACTTACGAATCGCTATCCTTAATTTTGAATACAATGAGATCATGTTTTCTTTGTTTTTAGTGAGTGTCATGTTTCGAAATAAAATGTCAATTTTAAACTCATAACGGAAACTTTTAGCCATACTAATCACACAGTGCATCAAATTGAGGTGGGGTTGATTCCTACACATCAAAGCTAACTCTTGAATTTTTTTCCCGAAAGTATCAAAACAATCTAAATGCGTTTTATCATTTTTTCAGTGTGTCAGTTGTGTTTTTTTACTTGAATTAATGTCAATTTTAAATAACAAGACACATTTGGAGTAATACCAGTGATAATGTTCATTGTATTGAGGTGTAGTTTATTCTTACATGTCAAAAAATGACTAATATACCATTTTCCTAAATTATCAAAACAATCAGAATGCATTTCCTCAGTTTTCAGTATGTTAGTTGTGTTTTTTTTTCTAAAATGTCATTTCAAACCGAAAACATGAAATTTGATTCATACCTATGGCATCGTACATTGGTTTGACATGAGACTAGTTGATACACATCCCAAAGGACTTATGAATCATTTTCCTTAATTTAGAAGATAATAGAAGTGTGTTTTCTTTGTTTTAAGTGAGTGATACATTTTGACCTAAAATATAAATTTTAAACTCATAACAGACACTTTTAGTCATACCAGTCACACTATTCATCAGATTGAGGTGGGTTTGATTTCTATACATTAAAACTAACTCATGGATTATTTTCATAATGTATCAAAACAATCCGAATGCGTTTGCTTCATTTTCAGTATGTCGGTTGGGTTTTTTTTACTTGAATTAATGTCAATTCTAAATAACAAGACACATTTGGAGTCATATCGGTGACACTGTGAGTCGGATTGAGCTGAGGTAAAATTATACATGTCAAAAAATTTTGATAGATCATTTTCCTAAAGTATCAAAAAAATAAAAATTCATTTCCTCGGTTTTTAGTATGTGAGTTGTGTTTTTTTACTTAAATGTCATTTCAAACCGAAAACATGCAATTTGATTCATATCGATCACATCATGCATCAGTTTAATGTGATACTACTTGATACACATAAAATAGGACTTACAAATCATTTTCCTTAATTTGGAATACAATCATAGTGCATTTTCTTTGTTTTTAGTGAGTGACATGTTTTGAACTAAAATGTCAATTTTAAACTCGTAACAAACACTTTTTGTCATAATGATCACACGGTTTGTCAGATTGAGGTGGGGTTGATTCTTACACATCACAACTAACTCATGGATTTTCTTCCTAAAGTATCAAAATAATTCAAATGTATTTTCTTGTTTCTTAGTATATCAGTTGTGTTTTTTTACTTGAATTAATGTCAATTTTAAATAACAAGACACATTTAGAGTCATACCAGTGTCACCGTGCATCATATTGAGGTGTGGTTGATTCATACATGTTACAAATGACTGATAGATTGTTTTCATAAAGTATCAAAACAACCAGAATGAATTTTCTCTATTTTGAGTATGTTAGTTGTTTTTTTTACTAAAATGTCATTTCAAACCTAAAACATGCAATTTGAGTCATACCAGTCGCATCATGTGTCGGTTTGACGTGATACTTCTTGATAACCATCAAAAAGGACTTATGAATCATTATACTTAATTTGGAAGACAATTGGAGTGTGTTTTCTTTGTTTATAGTGAGTGACCTATTTTGAACTAAAATGTCGATTTTAAACTCGTAATGGACAATTTTAGTCATACCAGTCACTCTGTTCATCAGATTGAGGTGGGGTTGATTCCTACATGTCAAAAATGACTCATGGATAATTGTACTAAAGTATAAAAACAATCCAAATTTGTTTGATAGGTTTTAATTATGTCTGTTGTGTTTTTTTACTTGAATTAATGTTAATTTTAAATAAAGACACATTTGGAGTCATACCAATGACATTGTGTGTCGGATTGAGGTGTGGTTCATTTATACATGTCAAAAATGACTCATCTATCGTTTTCATAAAGTATCCGAACAAATTTTAAGTACATTTTGCTACCTGAAAATCAATGCACTCTTACCTCTGAAACCTAAAAAAGAGACCTGACCTACTCAATATTCTCAATCTACCCAGTTTAGAAGGATTATGGAAAAACCTTTGATCCCTACACGATTGACACAGAATAACATCCTCCTTCTGTAGCATAACTTTAGTCAGCCCAATGAAGAACGAACTATCATATATTCAGGACCTTCGAATGAATATATGATAGATAGTTCTTCACTAGGTCAACTAAAGAGGGGAACTGCCAATGTTGCAGACTGAGTCTATGTTTTTTTTTGGAGAAAAACACTTCTCATTGTTGAAAACCAGAAGAGTGGAGTAAGATCTTGTGCTTGTTATATCTCAAGATATCACCACAAACTCAAGGGATGGGGAAACACCTTTGGGATACTTCTTATCTTTTGTGGTCTATCAACAACACAAATACCCTATAAATGAGGGCCACCAATTTCTTTTAAAAAAACAATCAACATGAAAATAATTTAGTGCTCAAACAAGGACCACCCACAACTATGATTTTCAGATGGGCATTTAGCCAGTACAAATCACAACATTACCATCAAACAAAGATAAAGAAAAGACAGACAAGATTATTAATGTTGAAATTATTTGAGAAGTTTACCATCTTCATTCTATATTTGTACATTCTTCCATCAGGTATGTTTCCAATTTTTTTCTAAGCATATCTGTATCGTCTTGTGAATAAGACCGTTTTTATCAGTCATGGTAGTACTGAAAAAATATAAATACACAAAGGATTAATAATTATTTTAAATTAAATAGCAATTATCTTTGAAAATACCTCTTCAGAGATGCTGGTTTGTTCAAGGAATATGATCTATTTCATAAATTTACCAACACAATAACCACAGTCTTTATCATTTGATTTTTTTGGGCACTGTAGAAACATTGAGAAAGATAATTAATTTTTTAATATGTGTTTAGATAGTGAAATATTATTATATATACCTTGATTTTTATCCAGTTGTAGTACTTGTTAGGTTTATTTTCCTTTTCCCCTAGCCTCATTCCATGATGTAGACAATATTCACGCACTGAACTATCATAATAAAATCATCATTAAAATATAATATAAATTATATAATTTGATGTTTAGTTCTAAAATGTTGGATGTAGTGTATTATAATTTGACAAACACCATCATTTGTGGTCGTTTTGTTGGATATTGATGCATTAAATCCAGAAAATAAATATTTGAAGTATCCAAATTGACCCCAATGAGAATCCAATATTTCCTAAGAACACAAAAAAGAATAATTAATAAAAAAAATAAAAATATATTTGATATGATTAAATGGTAGAGTTTTACCCCTACATTATTGGTATTAATAAGAGTTTGTCATCTGTAATTTTTCTGTTAAACGATTTAGCAGTCCTGCTACTATTTCACCGTATTTCACGGATGTTATGTCTTCTTGTTATGTAGAGGTGACATGAGGACTAACAAGTCCAAATTTTTGTTCACGGGGAAATCCCTTCAATTTGTTTTCATATATATTCCTACAAAAAATATGAAATGTATTCAGTCATAATTATCATAGTATATTATATTTTGGAAAATCAAATCAGGAAAACATACCTCTTGTAAACATTTACAACTGTGTTGACCAACCAATCATAGTCAAGGATTTCAGTTGCACTCTCAACACCAATGAATTCTGGATATTCCCCTCCATACATATTTTATTCAAAATCAATTATGTGATTACCACCATATTTCAACTTCATATCCACATAATCTTTCAATAATAATAAATTTGGATATAGAATGGGGGTTAAGGTGCTTTGGGTAGATCATTTTGATCAGTTGGTTGATCCTTGAGAAGGTTTTGAACCAGTATTTCATTTCACCCTCTTCCCTTTGTCCATATGTAATAACATTCATTAGTTCATACCTTTTTTCAATGAATATTTAAGGTTTATCTTGAAAATTAAATTGGAAATGAATACCTCATTTTCGACATGTTTTTTACAAGATATGACATCCATGTGATGAATTTTCCTAGATATTGTTCGACCGTATGAATATCTGCATCATCAATTGGAATTAGTATCTCGATGCTTAGTTCTAGGGCTACAGTAATTGACACTCTGAGATGATATGTTGAAAGTGGTCTATTGTGTAGCATGTCATTCTGGATATTGAACACTATAGACCTTGCTACAAGGTGATGAGTGGGTGTTGATAAGATATAAATCATAGTCATTTTCACCCTATAGAATATCAATATAGGAAAGGTATCAGTGTATAGTGTTTATCTGATTCACACTTCACATAGAAAATAATTAGAAAATTCACTACCTTAGATAAGAATTGTTTTTGAGGGGAATGGATCACCTAAAAACTATTGGGGGTGGGGTGGGATCTTCATGTGCGGGTTGGTCATATGTTTTTTCTTATATTTATCTCCCCTCATCAAACTTGATATCAGCTCTCTCTGGTATTGTAATTCTTCTTAAAACATTGCTAATGTTTATCTCATATTTTTTATTTCCACAGTTTGATTCTACGATTGTTTTTTTTTCTCAAAATATGTTTGGGGTGTCACCCCAAAACCCACACCTCTGATGCAGCCATACTTTTATGGCTACTTCAAGGCCACTGAAAGTATGTCTGCATCCGATGTAGGTGTTGTTGATTATTGGGACTATGTTAGATAAAAAATATAGGAAAATAAGTAATAAATGTTGTATAATTTCGATTTAAATAAAAAAAATATTACGTCATACTTACACATTTTCCCACACTTTTTGTGTGTTTTCATCTATTAGTTTTCCATATTTAGTTATACGCACCTCCTTCCATAACACATGGCGTGGGATGGATGTGGTTGTGGATTTGGACTCTTCAAGATGCATATAAAAAAAATAACATAGTTATTGTGTTGTTTTATGTCATATAAAATTATTATGGTAGATTTAAAATAAGTACCAATTTTTTTTCAGGTGATGGGACCCCATCCTTGATTTACGGTAGCGATATGCTAGTTTTGATGCCCATTTTTTATTTTTAGCACTCAGTTGTTGTTTCATAAATAAAAAAATGTCAATCAATGTGATGAATACATGTACCATCAAAGAATTTATTAAAATACACAATGTACCTGAAAATACTGCTTCGCACGACGTCCAGTAAATGCATCCCACAATGCTTAGGTTATCAAGTTCAAATAAATAAGAGGTGGGTGTAGTTTTATTTTTCCTTCAGCAGCTTTAAGATTATATTTCATTAAAACTGTGAAAACCCCCCTTTTAATCCTTTTAGTAACCCTTAATACATATTCTTTGTGCGATTCATCTTCTATAAATGCACTCTGCAAGAGATGATGAAGTGTAAGTCAATGTTTCATTATTTAATTTTGAGTAAATTAAAAAAAATGATATCATAATGTTACCAGAATATCTACCCACATCAGTGTCTTAATCTCAACCACAACATGGTGCCATGAAGTTACATCAATATACATATGTTTTTGAGTGAATATTCCAATTTAAACACTGAACATGACCTTGTTGGTGTTAACATGTTGGCCCCACTTATTTCATAAAATCTTTTTTTGATGCCTTTATCCTTATCCTTAATGATTTTTTCTAATACTTCCAATCTATGGCAGTCCTATTTTTTCTGCGTCTTCAGTGTTTTGTCACCTTTCATTTACTTGGATCCACCATAATCAATATGTTCCTCTGGATCTAGAGGGCTAGCATCGGCATGTGCAGATGGTGGTTGTACCTCTGTACTAGGAGAAACAACAGATTGAGAAACCTATTGTTCGTATGCACTGCATGCAGTAGTAGGTTGAGAAACCCATTGTGCCTGGGGATTGGGAGCATCATCACATAAAAAATTAATTATCTATAAAATTGGATTAAAATTTAATTTAGATAACATAAAAGCAGAAATGAATATATATTAACATAAGGCCACAAGTTGATAAACCTATTGTTCATCTACACTGCGAGCAACATCCGGTTTAGAAACCTATTGTGCCTGGGGATTAAGAGCATCATCACATGCGTAAGTCATTATCTGTAAAAGTGGTTTATCATTTAATTTAGATAACATCGAACCAGTAGTGAACAGATATTAACATAAATTAACATGATGTGTATTAGAAAAAAATATAACCTGATTATTGAACTCTCTTTTTTTTAAAAGTTGAAGGGATTTAACCCCTCTATTGACTATCCAAATCCCTTCTTTGTGGTCTCCTTTGACATAAAAAACGTTTTATACACTAGGACCACTGCGAAATGATTACGATGTCACAATGAAAAGGTCATCCTCCATTGAATTTTCATCTGACTATTATGTGGTTTTGGTCGATAATAAAATAACTGACAATTTTGGTTTGTGGAATCTAGAACATAAAATACTTGTACTACCTAGGATGCCATTATAAATAGTTTTTCTTTGTACCCTTTCTTAATGAAATCAACATTCACAAATCCCAACTCATTTATTTTAACAATACTTCTATTATCAACCCACTTTCATTGAAAAATAAGCACTTAGAATGTCATATAATCCAACTCCCATATTTTTTTGATGGTGCCAAAATATGACATATTCGCATAAATTGGATTTATGTCCGTAGCACTAGAAACATGCATTGCTCTAGCCACAAGTGTAATTCCATTATTCTATATGGTACTATCTTCATCATATTCATTAGTATAGAATGTATAACCATTAATTATATAATCATTGTAAGATAATACGTACACACTTGGTCCTCCAGGTAGCGATCAAATTTATTCTGAAATTGAGTATGGATTTTCATTTGACTCCTTAAAAATATGGTCCTGAAACCATCCTATACACTATTTATTGTGTTTATTTAATATCCATTTTTAATCCATTGATGGATTCTATTGCCTAAGAATTTCTTTTTGGGTTTAAACATATGGTTCAATGAACAAACTATTATGAAAAAAATAAAGATGGGCCTGCACCAGATCGGTAATATTGATTGTGATAACCTCCTTTCCAGAAATTCCTTCACCCACAAGTTTCCCAGTTTGATGAGATTTTGTTAGACCAATTATTTTCACACCAGATAGGTATTCAGTAGAGAATTTAATGGCTTCCTCAAAAATTTATCACTCTGTAATACAACCCTCTAGCCGACTTGGATTTTTGACATACCCTTTCAAAATATACATATACTGTTTAATAGGGTACATCCATCTATAGTGCACAGGACCACATAGTCGAATCTCTCTCACCAATTAAACCATCATATCAAAGAATGTTGGTGGGAAAAACATTTCCAATTCACATAATATGATGACAATTTCTCTTTCAATAGTCAGCAATTTCTCTAGGTCTATAACTTTGCTATATATAGATTTGAAGAAGAAATAGAGCTTCGTTAATGTATGATAGACATTATTTGATAAAATGCAACATAAAGCTATATAAGTTAGATCTTATATCAAAACATGGCGTTCATGTGATTTCAGAACTTTTAACTTTAAATAGGGAATTTAAACGATGTTCTTGATATTCTATGAATACCCCTCTGAAACCATTACATCATTCAAGAAGTTTCAAAACTGATATCACTCCTGCCTAGAAACAGTGTAAGTAGCAGGAGAAAGAAATGTTCGTTTTTCACTGATCAATGGTGCCAACTCTTCTCATATTCCCATGTCAACCATGTCCAACCTATCCTTAATTCCATCCTTTTTTATGCGGGGTGAATTTAGCAACATGCCGATGACACTATCACATATATATTTTTCAACATACATAACATCAAGAAAATGTCTAATATACAGATAATTACAGTATAGTAATTCAAAAAAACTGATTTCTTTTTCCAATTGGTTTTCATAATGTTTTTTGAAAATGGTTTACCAAATGTAGGGTGCACATATTTAACTTTATTAAATAGTTGATCGCCTATTAGTGTAGATGGTGGTGTGTGTTCTTATGAACTTCAATTGAATGATGTCGACTAAGATCGGTACTTATGTCTTCAGGGTAGAAATCTGCAATGTCCTAGAAACATAGTTTTCAATGAATGTTTCAACCTAATTGAGTGTGTACCTTGTTTATAGATGTGACACCCAAGAGTTACTTTAATGATATATCCTAACAAATTTCCATAATCAAGAAAGTCATTTATCATCCCTTACAACATGGAACTCAATGTGAAATATTTATTTCTATAAGTATTATACATCATAACACCTGAATCCCACAATAATTTCAAATCATCGATCAATGGATCCAAATAACCATCAATATCATTACCTGACTTTTTAGTCCTAATATAAGCACAGATAACATGATGTGTTTTCATTTCATGCATAACCACAGTGGCAAATTATAATTTACCAACATAACCTACCATGTACTATGAGTGCTGCTTTGAAAACCAAAAGGATTCACTTTATCTATAGATAATGCAAGACGAAAATTTCTCAAATTGTTTCCAAAATCAGGATACTCATGATCAATTCTCTTCCACTAAGGAGAGTCTGTCGGATGCCATAGTTTTCCATATTTATTTCTTTTTTCTGTGCGCCACATCAATTGCCCTACAGTCTCCTCACTTCCATATAGGCGCCTAAACCTTGTAATGATCGGAAAGTACCATCAAAATTTTGTATGACCAGATTCATCTTTCTTGTATCAATAATCACCACACTTTGGCTATTCTCTATGTGATTTTTGGTCATTAAGAAATAGTATACAATCATTCGGGTAGGCGTGTATTCTTTTATATATCATACCCATCGAGCGTAATATTTGTTTGGTGTCGTATGTTCAGCTCGGGAGCTTATTATCTTTTGGGAGCACGTCATTCAAGAGAGAAAGTAATTCTGTAAAACTCACATCACTTCATCTATTTCCTACTTTAAAATTATACAACTTTATTACGACTGACAAAGCTGTATATTTAGTGCAACCATCATATAATGGCATCTTTTAACAACTCTTTAATTTCTAAAACATTTTTTTGGAAATCACATAGTTCATCCTCAACTTTCTTTGTCATTTACTTAATAAAAACTTTATCATCATGTACATCTATAATTACATCCTCGATAAGGTCTTCTTCATTGTCTATAATTGTAATCATATCAAATGATCCATAAAATTTAGTGTTATCCTAGTCACTATCTACATTTTCTTTTTTACGTGTTTTTTCCAATATTTATAACTTTGATCTATTTCGTGACAGATCAAGTGTTATTTCAACTCCTATGGAATAACTTATATTGAATAAAAATAGTGTAAACGTAGAGAAATGATTTTAGAAGGATTATATGCATGATATTTTGCAAACTTGATGAACTCTTTCACTCCATCTTCATACTCTTTTTTCAGATGATTGGAATCCATCCATTATTTATTCATATCCATCCTATTTTATTTGGTGATATTAATATTTAACAAAATAAACACACAAAACGTTTATATAAAAAATAACCAAGGCTTAAAAAGTTATAGACTTTAAATCTTTTTTTGAAAACTATTTATAAAATCACAGTTGAAATCCCATTAAAAAACCAACCATTTACACAAATTCCTCTTCAAAATAAAAAAACATTTTTATAATAAACCAATTAGTTCTAAACATCCTTTCTCAAAAACCATTTTAAATCAATTCAAAACCAAAAAAGGGTATGTTGAACACATATAATTTTTTAAGAAACATTTCAAAACACATGAATCATTTTAAAATTGAACCCCTAAAAAATCACTAGATGTCATTGTCACTTCCCTCTATCAAGACAATGCAAATCATTGATGGTTCCATGCCTTATATGTCTCTTGATACCCCCTATCTAGCTCTGATCACTAGTTTTCAGTGTTCCTCCCATCAACCTTATGGACTGTCCAACCACTGATCAAGCATAAGGGGGGTGTAATCAATATAATAATTTAATCCTCTATATAGAACCACTGATCAAGGAACAAAATGTCATGGGATATACCCTAGGTTCTAGTGTGTGATGATCCAAAATGGAACTATAACTACATGGACCAACATCTGATATATGTTTCATCCAACAATAACATGATCCACCTAATTAAACCATACTTAACTCATCATAATGGAAACTTCCCACTAGCCATGTCTTAATCACAACTAGGGAGACCATATAAGTGTGTGTACCAACTAGGGTAGCATTAATCAAGAACTCCCACCTAGACACCCAAGTTACCATAAACAAACAACCATGGAGGTGATAAATAAATCAAGATAATTACCAAATAAATGTCTCGCACCTCACCTCCAAAACCATCACATATAACATCCTGTTTTCACATCATATATCCATCATATAAATAATAAATGACCCATAATTGGTGCGACAAGTATATGGGAAATCATTGAGGGTCACCTGAGAAATAAACGATTTAATTTTAAAAGTGAAAAATGGGTCTTCACATGAAAACCAACTTAATATGTAGAGTCTCACTCCCCTTCTTTAAAGTCTAATCATTTCAATGATTTTGGAAGCACTTGAAAAAAATCCCTTTTTCTTTCCAAAAAATTATCCAAGCACATGGAAAATTTCCATGAAAAACCAAAAAAAGGGATAAGACCTAAATTTACTATAAAAACATTTAAATGTCCCTAGGAACATTTTCAAATATTATTTTCATGAGAATTAATCTAATTTAAAAATACTAAATGAAATTCTTATTAAAAAACCCTTATTCCAAACCTAGAATTTAAGAAAGAAATTTATAATTTCACCCAAAAATCCATACATTAATATAATTTAAATGAAACTAAATTTATAAAGTATACACATTCCATGAATTATAAAATAAAGGAAGAGAAAATAAACACCTACTTTAAACTGAATGGTAGCCAATACACAACATGTAACTTTCCATGTAAAACACTAAAAAACCTAAATTCCTAAATCATCATCAAAAATGAATTTTAGTTCCTAGGAGAAGGAGAAACCTATATGAAATAGAGAAGATAAGAGGGATGGGGAGATAAAGGAGAAAGAGTGGGAAGAATGCTTGAAATGAAAAAATAATTGTTTTCTTAAATAATTTAAAAAATCACATAACACGAAATTAAGAAATAATAGAATATTATAATTATCATTTTCCAAAATAAATTATATCATAATAACATATAAATTGTGACTAAAATATTAATACATGAAAAAATATCCTATTATGAAAAATATAAGTGAAAATACAAACCTTTTCACAATAATTTTTTAAAACATTGAAGTGAAAATTATATTTAAATTTTTTTTGAAGGGAAATTGATTACAATTGAAAAAATTATTATGAATAGTTCTAATAAAAAGTTATTAAATAGACATAAATGTTTTAAAAATGAGAAGTAAAAAAAATTTAATTTTTTTTAATTTTAATGTAATCCATAATAATTCAAACTTGAAAAGTCATAATGTATTCATGGGGAAAGGCCTTTGTAATGTGGTAAATAAGAGACCCTTATGTCATGGTGTTGTAGGTGTGTGATACAATTAGTTCGTTTGGGGAACGATTTATGACCTATCAAGGGATGAGTACTGTGGTGATGAAATCCATGTTTGGAAATTCATTGTGTGTGTTATCTCATCATGATAGTTTTTAATTTGAGTAATGATTAGTTTTGGTTCATGAAAATCCTATAAATTTTTGGGTCACTAACAACCCCATGTGAGGATGAGGAGAGTCAAACTGTAAGAGTCATTTCTAGGTAAGTGGATGGGTTCTTGAGTTATTCCATTGGGTTCAATTATGTGAGCATGTATGGGAGTTGTTGGTAATGATTGTGAGTGTCAATATTCAACTGACAATGAGATATGTTCATTCTTATGTTTTGGTAGTGATGGAATTTCTTACTGAATATTGGGAGTGGTGTGTTGGTGAAACTAACCCCTAGGTAGAGGTGGTTGGTTTTGTGTGTGCACATAAGTGGATGGGTTTCCCTAGTAGATGATGGATACTCATGTAAGGGTATTTATGAGAGGGGATCAAGAATGAATCAATCATGTCAACCTATAGAGTGGGTCTTGGGTTGTTAGGGGAACTAGGTTATGGGAGATAGTATGGTTTTTCACTTAGTTCATGGGTTTAATCATCTGAAAAATCATAATGAAGTTTTATTTAGACATCTACACATGTTAAAGTAATAAAACTAGGTATTATTTAGACATCGTTTGAGAAACATATACTATGAATTATTGATTGGATTAAAAAAGTATTGATAAGGAAGAAAATGCATAACATTTGAGTTTTTTGAATCATGGGTGTATTCATGAAGAATATTGGAATTGGGGGTCTGATGCATAGGCTTAGTGTCCCAAGATGGTCGAACAAGACCTCTAGATACACTTCTTAGAGGTGATAAGTTCTTATTAGGGGAGATTGTAATGGACTCAGACTTTCTAGGTGTGTTATTTTTTTATTTTCATCCTTTATTTTAAGTGATTTTATTTATTATCTTTTAGGGTAAAATCATTCCAATAGTTATGTATGTCGATACCCATTTGGTTATAGCCAACCCATGGTGATCTGGAATGGGCTTCAGGACTTGTATCGAGCCATCTTGGGTGACATGTCATGTCGACCTGTGTTAGGTTGTTACATATATTCACTTGTTGCACATACGGCTCAGCCCGGTTGTTGAGGACTCGACAAGTGCATCCAAGAGACTCGAGATCAAATCTCAGTGGAGTCATATTTCCAGGGTACTATAGTAGTATTGTAGCAGTACTATAGTAGGAACTGTAGCAAGTACTGTTCGATACCATAGCAATCAGAACTATTCATCCATCTGGGCCTCTTGGCACCGGTTTGGTCCTTGGGTCCTGCAAGGCCTTCGGGCCACCCAAGGTCTTTGGGCCAGTTGTCTCTCAAGGACTTCAGGACAACTTAAGGACTTTGGGACACCCCATGGCCTTCGGGCCACATGATTATGTAGATGTACTAGTCAGACTACAAGGGAAAAGTCTCCAGATGAGGAATCAGGGTAGGTACATTCACTAGAGTAGAGCTAACCAGAATTGGAAGAATGAGAGGGTATGGCTTTTCTATCGGTACTGGGCATATGAAGCTTTTCATTCGATAGCTAGCCAACCAACCCTGTGAAGGTGGAGTTCTAATATCATCATGGAATATGCTGGGGAGGAGTATTTCTAAGTTTTCTTTTCTAGGGTGATTTCCCTAAGACCTAGAGGTCATGTAATTGTCTCTAAGTCTTCAGGCCTTGTAAGGGTTAAACCTCACCCCTTTAAAGGTGGATTATCAAAATAATAAAAAAATAAAGTCCTTCGGGCCATTCAGACATATATTCACTGGAATACTTCTGGGAATGAACATTTTCATCACCATATGAATCTCATTATCTTCTGGAACCAGAGGCTCAAGCTTAATCTACAACATGGTGTGATACTCTTTATAATAGATTGTAATTGCTAACCTCAAAATTTCATAGCTCACATAGAAAAAAATGTTATGTAGAATATCTCATAATTATCCTTTTACTAGAACATGACAACATGGCTTTCTCCTTTATAGTGTGTTCACATGGACTCCAAGTATACTTAATCATTCATACTAAGATGTCCTATATGGCATGGAAATCACAAAGTAGGTAGAACCACCAAGGTATTCCTAAGACACTTCACGAAATGTATAAACTCCCCATGACATGGACAACTCTTACACATTCTCCTCATAGTGTGGCCATTATTACCATTACATGAAAAACTCTTATATATAAATGTAATCATATATATTCCCAATAAAAAGTTCACAATTATTGATATTATATCTCCCATAGTGTGATCAACTAGTCACCTTTAAAACATCTTGGATCTTAATTCTCATGGGTACCTCTACATGGTGTGAATTATTCCTCATAAAACCAATCATAGAATGATGTAGATTTATCAGAGTGAATTAGGGTGTTAGGATGTTCCTATATATAGAATTAAAATAATTTCTTCCCAAAACCATACAAAAAATATATTCAATTGTGTCATAATTTGATATAGGAAACAAAATATTAGGCTAATAACACCACTAAAATATATTGCACCCACTTTAATTCATAAGTTTCAAGAAATAATAATATAAATATTCTACCATGATGAAAAACCACATTGAATTGAATATTTTTAAATCAACCAATTCAATATATGGTATAGGAAAATTGAATTTTACTAAATATAAATAGTGAGAAAACAAGGACCACCAACAACCATGATTTTCAGTGGCACATTTAGCTCATAAAATTCACAAATCACCATCAATATCAAACTGTAATAAGTGAACCCAATGAGAAATAGGAAAAAACTAACCACAAAGGTGTGGTTAAGCATTTGGGGGAGTTGCATTCACGGTGTAGGAGAGACGCAGTGGAGGAGAGGCACCACGGAGGAGAGGAAATGGCGGAAGAGAGTCATGGCGAAGGAGAGGTGCGGTGGAGGAGTGCTACTGGGGGAGGAGAAATGCACGGTGAATCTCAGTTCACGATGGTGGAGGCGTCAGTAGCTGAGGAGGAGTAGGAGGGAGGAGAGGAGGGAGGAGAGGAGGAGAGAAGGGAGGAGAGGAGGCAGCGGTAGTGGCAACGGAAGTGGCGACAACAACATGGATCCTCTTCTACCGGAGCTTGAGGGGTGCAAGGAAGGAGGAGAAAGTTAGGGTTTGTTTATAAAACTCAGTGACACTTTTATCAGCGATAGATAAAAAGAACTAATAAAAGTATGTTTTGTCAGTACTAAAATTGAAAACGCTGATAATGGCCCATCTTTATCAATGCTAAAAAAACTGATAAAAGTATGTTTTCTCAGTGCTACAATTCAAAGCGCTGATAAAATAGGCCTTTATCAGCTCTTTTTTAGCACTGATAAATGGATGTTTTATCAACGCTTTTTAAGTAGCATTGATAAAACATACCATTTATTCATAATTATAAAATTATAACCAATATATCTATTACATTTATAATTTTATAAATATATATATAATTAATATATTTATTATAATTTAATAATTTAAATTATAATTATATATATGTATGTGTGTGTTTGTGTTTGCGTATAAATTATAATTAAATATATATATAATTTTATAATTTAAATTATATTTAAATATGTATAAATATAAATTGATAAATTATTTTTATTTTTAATTTCATAAGTATTTAAATATATATATATATATATGTCTGTGTAGATATTATTTAAAGACATATATTTATAAATAAATATATTCAAAAGGTATTCATAAATATATATTTATCATTTAAAAAATATATTTTGTAATTTTATAATTATTTAAATATATTTATATTTAATTAGTTATATATAATTATAATTATATATAATATATTTAAAAAGTAAATAATTATATATAACTAAATATTTATATTTTTAAATATAATAAATACATTTATTGTTTATTTAAATATGTTTATCATGATTTTAAGTATTTATGAGAAAATAAAGCTTCATATATATAGGAAATGAATGAATACACCAAGTATATATAGTATTATAGTATTAACGACCAACATTAGGGTAAACAATGGACATATATTCATAAGAAGAACATACACATAAATTGAAACATTCATTTCAAAACATAAATTTATTTATATATATATATATATATTTAATAAGTATTTGTATATATATATATATTAAAAATTATTTATATATAATATTATAAACATATAGTATAATAAATATATAATAAAGATATAACTAAAACTAATAAAAATAATTAACATAAATAAAACATAAACATAATAAACATGAATTTTTTATTTAATGTACACATATAAACATTATTTTTGAATATAATTAAAATATTTTTAAATAAAATAATAATATTTTCTATTAAAAACTTTTATGAATGCTATTATTAGAAATGATAAAGTCATGTTTTATCGGAGATTTTTGTTAGCGCTGATAAATGGGGGACTTTATTAGCACAAATATTAGTGGTGATAAAGGGTAGATTTATCAGTGCTTTTTCCTAGTACTGATTAAAAGTCCCACTTTTATCATTGTTTTTTTATTAGCGCTGATAAAACCCAAGCGCTTCCCTTTCCCAAATTTGTGGTAATGATTTCAATGAAAATGTCTATTTTGGGTACTTAATTGATTAAATTATATGATTTTAGTATAACATTATGAAAATAACACAAAGGGTTGGATCGATCGTGCCCTAGATAAACTGACCGCATGATTTTTCAATTGACCCCAGAAACACTTAAGCGATCGTGGGTTCAAAATTGAAACTTGATGCATCGATCGCATGACCATCCAATCAATTGCAAAAAGAAATCTCAAAAATGGAAGTCTAATGGATTAATTATGTCAACTTTATTGATTGTAGAGTCAATGGGAATAACTATAAGTCCAAATGGATTGACACTGTCTGAGCCAAAGTGATCGAAGGAAAAAAAATCAATTGATCATAAAACCATAATTTCAAGCATTCTTAACTCAAAAAAATGGATCAACCATGCCCTTTATTTTAATACCATATAAAGAAGGGTTGATGAATATATGATTGGTCCTAAACACAAAATATCCTAGCATCACTACATATCCTACGAGGGCAGGAATCAATCTAACAACCCATGAATCAATGTAGTTTTTTTTCCATCGCCTTCCTCTTATGGAAGGTTTTAATGATGTATTTAATATATATATATATATATATATATAATATTAATGAAATATTTATAAAAATTAATAAAACATTGTGATGATAATATCTGAACTGACACAAGTTCTGAATATAAATCTAGATTAGGAGGAGCACCTAAATTCCCCTAAGAAAGAACAAGTTGCAATTGAGTCTATAATCCTTGCATCTTGAGATTTTTTTCTTTTTCTTTTCTTTTTCTTCTCTTTATTGGGTTTTGTCACCAAGAATTCTAATTTCCAAATCTTGTAATTTGGCTCAAAAGATAGGAAGTTTGAAAGCATACTTTGATGTAACCTTAGATGGCAGGTTTAGAGCTTCGACCAAGCTTCATACTTAGAGGTATAATTAGAAATTATTTATAATATAAATAAAAAATATATAATTATGTATAATTAATTATAATTAATTAAAATAATTTAATTAATAAGTAAATAATAATTCACTTTGTAGTAATCCCACATTAACTTGGTATTATCTATAATAAATATCCCAAATTAAAAAATGTTATTATATTTTGAAATGCAATTTCAAATTTACTTATATAAATAACAAGAAAAATAATATTAAAGCACAAGTAATTATCATGAAATGTTTTAAGGATTATTATAATAATATAATTTTATTATATTGAAAATTATAACCTTTTTTCTAATTGATTCCGAAATTAACATCACTTTTTTAGGTGAAAAAATAGGAAAATGGAATCTGTTGTATAAAATCAAGGAGTAAGATTCAGCATCCCTTTCCATGGTGGATCATCTTGAGTGACCACACCACCATTGTTCCTCAATATGGAACAAAAGGGAGATAACACCATGAAAAAGACAATGTGAATCTCACTAAAGTTCTAGAATGGTCTAACATGTCGGACAAGTCCTAAGCCTCTATGCTCGCCCAACTGGAACCGTTGTTGCAATTCCTCTGATGGAAGCTTGACGTGTGTCGACAAAGCTCACTGCACCAAATCTGAGATCTCTAGACCATGTTTAAGAATACCAAACCACTGAGTCCCCTTATGGATTTGAAATAACCCGTTCCTTCAAAGGTATCCATGCCCTCTCACTTGAACATGTTATGAAGAAAGGGTTGTGCTCAACATCATGCAGCCCTCCTACTACACCATTGGGGGTGAAGATTTTATAATGACATCTACCTATTATAATAATGATTCTTTCATTGATGGTTAAAATTATTATTATTGGAAAACTCTCATGTCTATTTTCTTTAAAATCATCAGATATCTTATTTGTAAAAAATTTATACATGGTTATACCCCTACAATAGAAACTGAAGATAAATGGACTTCTTAATATATTGCATCTTTTCAATTAGAGGGTAAATCTATGAACACCTTGCATTGTGGTATAGAACAAAATTAATTTAAGTATATATATACTTTCAAAACAAAACATGAATTTTTTTAGAAATTAATGATGAAAGAATGAAAAAAGTTAAATACACTAAGCATGATTTATATAGAAAATATTTTAAATATTTTATTATTCATGAAAGTGAATCAATTTTTGATATTTTTTCTCATTTTACTAACAATTTCAATGGTTTAAAGTAACATGGTGAGGATTTATCTAAATAAATTTTAATAAAGAAAATTATTTGGGTCTTATCGGGCTCATGGGAACCCAAGGTGATTACTATAAAGGGTCCATTATAATGTATGAAATTACTATAAAGCATCAATCTAAAAGAAAACTAAAGAGGAAAAGGCATCCCAATAAGCCAATAGAACTATATTCAAAGATTTTGATGGTGTTGATTATTCACTCAAAAATGAATCAAATATTTAATTCTCGAAAATAATATTGAATAAATTTAAAAAAAGAAGTAATCCCTCCGACAAACCAAAAAGAAAAATAAAATTGATGTTTTGGATATAACTTGATTTGGTTTCAAAAAAGGGTCACATCAAGATGGATTTTCCCTTGAACAAAAATTCTAAATAAACTAGGATCTTAAATTTTCAATATGGATTATGAGTAAGTATTCTCATTAAACATATTAATCATGAAACGAAAGTCCAAAATGTATCATGTATCAAGTTAGGTGAAGTGGTTAGTTATCCTACTTCTCACTCTCCTTCCCATTCCTATTTTTCCTCTTATTCATCCACGTATTCTTCTTCTTATTATCAATAAAATTAAATTAATACTTTTTATGAATAAAAACTTTCAAAATACGAAGATCTATAAAAAAATATAAACAGTTTATTTATGAGAAGAATAAACTTTTAAAATAAATGATATTATTTCAGGATAAAAAGATGATTCTATTTTCAAATTAAAAAATAAACTGGATGTTGAAGTTTCAAAATGTGAAAAAAAGGTTCTCAAAACTTATATTTCTAAATTAAACCATGATGGACAAAATATTAGCATGATCCTTAGTTCTCAATGTGTTAAAATAAATAACCACAGTTTTGGTTTTTCAAATAAATCAAGCTCTTCAAAAAATGATACTTTTGAAAAAGGTATTTCTCAAAATAAATTTTACAATTATTGTCAAGAATATTGGAATTTAATTTATGAATTTGTTTTTAATAATTATAGATATGGGAGACCCAATTTTATCCATCTTGAAGTGATTATTCTATTTTTTACCACTTTCATCTCATTATTAAATGCTCCAATTGAAGTAGATCTTGGATTTTACATTTCTGGGGATGTTTTGGGATGATCTACATAGGAGAAGGATTTTTTAATATTTTTATATTTTAGGTACCTCTTAAACTTCATTTCAAGATCACCCTTCTCTCTATATATATTTTATGATTTCTTAAAATATAATAGGTTATATTTTTTCCTTTTCAAAGTTGTTTTTAATTTACTTCGTCAATATTGAGTTAATTTTCAAAATTTAATTTTCTAATATTTTTTAAATCTTGAAGTTTCACTCTTATCATTTTTTAAAAATTTATTCACATATATAGTATTCTATTTATATTCTTAAAATTTTAGATGATGTGTATCTTAATATTAAATTATACATATTTAACACATCACATACTCATTATTTATTTTTATCTTATATATTGTTGATGGTTTACATTCCTATTCTATGATCTTGGATTTTAAGTTTTCAATAATCATTATAGGGTAAGATAATATTTCATGTCATAATTTTTTTCTTCATTTTTTAACCTTTTATTTTGGTCTACTCTTTTCCCCTTTATTGTTTCCTTTTTGATAATCACAAAGGGAGAGGGATTTTTTTGTTTATTGGGGGAGACTTATGGGTCAAAGGATGAAGAATGTGTTTTATTTCAAATGGTGATATGTTTCTTGATTTTTTTGGAGAATTTATGTTAAGTCGTGATCATATTGAATATATTTTTATCTATTGAGTATGTTGAATATCTTGATACCTAAATATTTGTATTTTCATTGATATATCATTAACTTTTGATATTTACTTAATTTATATTTTAACATTAAGTATTTGTGATCATAAACGGAAAATATAGTTGTACCTATCTCTCTTTGTCTTATTTTATTCTCATGATCAAAAATACTCTCTTATGTATTTAACATTTCTTTGAGTGATTCTAATTTATGCCAATCGAATTCCAAATACTTATCTTATATTAAAAAATAATGGAATCTTGAGGATCATGGATATTTCTTTTGAAGATACATTCAAGATATTTGAAGAGGCTTAATGACCTTGTTGAAGTTGGGGATAGAGGCTGGTAGAACATTATAATGACTTTAGAGGAATTGGATGAGCCCCTTGTTGAAGTTGAAGTAGTGCAGGAAGCATCGGCTAGCCGGTGGCATGGAAAAAACTTTACCAAGCTCTAAGAGACCACCGACCAGCTGATGGAGGTGAACTAGTTAGTAGATGGAAGACATCCAATAGTAGTTATCTCTAGGTAGTCCATGGGATACTCAGTGGAGGAAACCAAGTGTCCCATGGTGTCAGGATAATAGCTCCAGGGTTTCATTTATTGTGGCCAAAAATACATTTATTGTCATCTTCTTTGGATTCAATTACCCGAGTGAATTCTATAAGGTTTAAAACTTTTTTAAATCATATAAATAGAGGTCTTGGATGATTAGATCTCAATAAAAAATTTGTGCAACAACTCTCCGATTGGATCAGTGTCAAATATATCGATTTCTCCAAGACCTACTCTCAAAGAGGAAACCTTCATTTACAAATCTAAAAGGCTCTCACATTTATCATCATCTCTCTCTATAAAATTGTATCCACCCTTCAATATAGGTAAAAGAGTAAAATTGTAATGTATTTTCACTATGTAATTTTATTTTTGGGTGTGATGGTGAAAAAAATACAAAGGGGGGTGTGAATTGTAGTTTTAAAATAAATTTAAAATTTTTATTCTATTAAAGTATTAAGATAATCATATTTTTGTATTACCGTTGAAATTTGATATTGATCATTTGTTTGAATTGTCAACGAGAAAAAATATTAGAGTAAATAAAATATGCTTTGTATTGAAATACAGTTTTCACAGTGGAAATTACAAAGATCAGTATTTATATTTCCAATAAAGGAGTCAAATTATAGAATCTTTAAACTATGTGAATTAAAGAAGATGAAATTTATAATATAATAAAACTTATGTTTAAAAACAAAACACAGATAATTAGTTATCAAATCAAATTCACTATTAAAGGATATTTATTAAAACATATCTTTTAAACCAAAGTGAAAGATAAATCTGTAAACCTGATCTGAGGTATACACAATTTTCAACCTTTTATAATGTATCCCTAATATTATACCTATTATAAATTATGTCATCCTTTCACCATAATCCCTCAACTATAATTATTTTTTGCGTCTCACAGCTAAATATCCAAGCACCAGAATTTCCTGAGCTCTGTCTTCATAGCCACCAAATCCCTTGGTCAAATGATCAAATTTGTCTCTACCTTCCTATCCTCAGAATCCATAATTCATACTATATCATAAATAGAAGAAATATCATCTGTAATTATTTTTTAACACTTTTACGCATCTTTTTTAGTGAAATAAATTGGTTTTTAATGTAAAATTGTGTTTGGAAAGAAGAACCATTGAATTTGGAACAAATATGGTTGAATTATCTAATCATTGAATACATCAATGAAAATGTTTATTTTGGGTACTTAATTGATTAAATTATAAGTTTTTAGGATACCCAGATGAAAATATCCCAAAGGGTTAGATCGATCGTGCCCTGGATAAAGTGATCATGAGATTTTTTTCGATCGACCATAGGAACACTTAAGCAATCGCGAGTTCAAAATGGCAACATGATGCATCGATCACACGCCCATACAATCAACCGTAACAAGAAATATCAGAAAATGGAAATATAATAGATTAATTGTGTCAAATTTATTGATTTTACAGTCAATGGGAATGACTATAAGTCCAAATGGATTGACCATCTATGCCAAAGTGATCATAGGAACAAAAAATTCAATTGACCGTAAAACAAAAATTTCAAGCATCCGCACATCAAAAAAATGGATCAACCATGCCCTTTATTTTAAGACTAAGCAAAGAAGGGTTTATGAATATGCGACTGGGGCTAAACATAAAATATCCTAGCATTGCTACAAATCCTATGAGGGTAGGAATCAAGATAACACCCCAAAATCAGTGTAGTTTGTTTTACACCACATTCCTCTTATGGAAGGTTGTAATGATGTATTTAATATATATATATATATATAATATTAAAGAAATTTTTATCAAAATTAATAAAACATTATGATTATAATATATCAGCTGAATTTGGTTCTGAATAGAAATCTAGATTAGAAGGTGTTCCAAAATCCCCCTAAGAAAGAACAAGTTGAAATTGAGTCTATAATCCTTGCATCTTGAGATTTTTTTTTTCTGTTTCTTTTCTTTTGCTTCTATTTATTGAGTTTTGTCACCATGAATTCTAATTTCCAAAGCCAATAATGTGGTTCAAAAGGTTAGGAAGGTTGAAATTGTAGTTCAACACAACCTTAGATAGTAGGTTTAGAGCTTCGACCAAGCTTCATACTTAGAGGTATAATTATAAATTATTAATAATATAAATAACAAATATATAATTGTGTATAATTAATTATAATTAATTAAAATAATTCAATTAATAATTAAATAATAATTAACTTTATAGTAATCCCACATTGACTCGGTATTATCTATAATAAATATCCCAAATTGAAAATTTTTATTATATTTTGAAATATAATTTCAAATTTACTTAAATAAATAAAAGAAAAATACTATAAAAGCACAAGAAATTATCATGAAATATTTTTTAAATATTATTATAATAAAATAATTTTATTATATTGAAAATTATAACCTTTTTTTATTATAATCCTAAATGAACACCAATTTTTTTTAGGCAATAAAATTGGTAAAGGGAATCTATTGTATAAAATCAAGGGGTGAGCTTCTGCATCCCTTTCCATAGTGGATCATCTTGAGTGACCACACCACCATCATGCCTCAATATAGAACAAAAGGGAAAGACCAACATGAAGAAGACAATGGGAATCTCACCGACGTCCTAGAATGGTCGACCACGTCAGACAAGTCCTGAGCCTCCATGATCACCCAACTAGAACCTTTGCCGTAATTCCTCTGACGAGAGCCTGAGGTGTGTCGACAAAGCCCATCACACCAAATATGAGATCTCTAGACAAATTTTACGATTTACGAAACCACTGACTCCCCTTCTGGATTTGAGTTTAGCAAGGTCACTAAATAAGGAACCATACTCAATAATATGGTGCCAATGACACGAAAATTCAAATTTTCCAGTTAGATGATCTATAAAAGACTGTATTGTTGACATCTTTTGGATAATCCCAATAATGGGGCCCAACAGAAAAGGCCAAACCTTGTTCATCCCAAGCCCAAGAAATTATTTTAGTCCAATTTCTTGATGTGTGTAACTCCATAAAGGTACAAATCTTGATTACAAAAGGAAAATTATTCCATTCCAAGGAAGACTTTATATGTGATGACTTGAAGGGATCAAGATCGTCCAAATTTTCACATGGAAAAAATCAAGGAAAAGAAGTGGGATCCAAATTTTATGAATAAATCAGGGGTATATGGTTAGTGTTAAATAGAAGTGGGATCTGAATTTTACCTTTAAAAAGAAAAAAAAGATTAGTAGACAAAGGTGTGGAGAAACCAAGAGGTTTTTGGGGGTGAAAAAAACAAGCGGAGTGAGAGTTACACATGAAGGAGCTGGAAGCAGGAAGCAACCCTTATGAAGATTTAGAGGAAACTTAGAATCTCTCATTGAGTGATTATTCATTATTTTTGTTTTCCTCATTTCCTCCATATCTCAAAAAATATTTTTAAATTCATTGAATAATTTTGTTATGGTTATTGGATAAATTAGTATAGTGGGATGATATTGAGCTAGTAAGATCTTTTACTTCATTTTAGTGATAAGTTTTGATAGAAACTACCCTTTTCTCATTATTCAAGTAGTATATATCCTTAAACTACTGGAAATAGGTGATAACTATTTTACTTTTGTTTGTTTCATCTACCTTTCATCTAGAAGTCTGTCTAAGAAGAGGACAGTTCATGAAAGGGTAGTATATTTGTAACAACTGAGAAGCTGCTTCTGATCTATCTTTGGATTATTTATTAAGAAGATTAGTGGATTTTTCATTTGTTAAACTAGAGTATCCATTTATCTATAGGTTATCCATTCGATATAAGTGACTATCCTCTTTTTACAAGACCCAACACCACCTGTACATGAATGAAGATAGAAAAATAACAATAAAATAAAAATCATCCAATTGAATTCCCCAATTTCATCCATGGACTACCTCATGCTAGATTGTAATATATGTTCTCAGTCATGTGTTGTTGATTGTTCCACTACTTCCTGATTATTCTCACTCCATTGATTTCATCACTACCATTACTTTCTATCATTTCACTCTTACTTTTTCTCTTTCACCATTTTGTTGATTTTTTTGTTCTGTTACTTGGTCAAACATAACACACATCTTTCGAAAGTCCTTCCCTATGGATAAACTTGTATTCACTACCTTAATAGTTTCAAATAGGGTTTATAAATTTTAATTTTCCTCAAGCCTAGTTTATGACCAAGGTTTCAACCAATTTTTTGGAATCATTTTTGTGGAAGGGAATGAGTGACTAAGTAAAAAAACACACACATATATATACAAATAAAGTAAAAAAATATACTAAAAAGGATGTGAATGGAAACTAGGTTATCAACTGAAAATCTTGAGGGCTTCATACCTAAAATCAATAAGAATTTGAGTGGTCTAAAAATAAAGAAGAATAATGTAATGGAAAATCTAGAGGAATATCCTAATAGTCACCAAAATGAAAACCTCAATCAAGCTAGAAATGACAACCTATCACAGCCTAGTAATGGGTTGATATATAGAGTCAAAATTAGAGAGTTTTAGGTGACTATAGTTTCAAATAAACCATCATAAACTTGAAAAAATACTAGGTCTAGAAACAATGAGATCAAGAAATACCAATTGTACATGTTTCCATCTTACTATGGACTAACTAATGAAGACTCATTGGATTTCATTAGCAACTTCTATAGTACAGTGTGACAACTACCACTTAGGGGATTGAGTGAAACAGAGTAAAAAACAAAGAGTCTTCCCATTTTTCTTGAAAGGAAATGGAAAAAAAGTTTCCAAAAAATGGATGAATAATATTTTGATTCATGGAACCAACTGTACGATGATTTTTTCATAAAATTTTACCCATGGAGGATGATTTCTGAGATTAGGCACACAATCACCATATTCTTATGAGATGAGGGATATTTTTCCATGAAGCTTGAGATAGATTCAAAGGTATGCCTAGGAAATATCTCATCTACTAGTGTATGCTAAAATTTCTCATGGTTACATTTTATAATAGTCTCACACCATACCATCAAACAATGGCTAATCAGTCCTATGGAGGAGATTTTTTTGATAAAACTACTGATGATATAAAACTAATTTTTAACGACATGGAACGAAATTTACAATAAAAATATTCTAGGAGGAAAACAATTAAGAATGAAACCACAAACAATCCTCAAGATAAAGTTTAATTTGATGTATTTTACACTAAAAATACTCAACACACACTCAGGTAGCACTGTCACTATTGTGGTCTGTTTGCGCATTCACTGTCTTGTTTAAATTTTGATATGCTTACCCAAATTAATTAGAATCCAAATTTATCTAGGTATAACCCCAAAATGAAACCAATATATGAACTATTATCAAATAATTACAACCAATGATAGCATAACCATCCAAACCTTTCTTTGAGAGAGTAGGTTGCATTGAGACCTACTACTCCTCTGCTTTCCAGCAACAATATAGGAAGTAATTACAACCCCAACCAAGGGATAAGACTTCTAGTTCTCAAGATTATTTAAAGGGTATGTTCCAAAAATATATTGGTAGGTTTTATTAAGAAAATAAAAAACTTATTTTTATAAGGAAGAACAATAAGCTAGGTTTAAAAATTTGGAGTTACAAGTGGGACTGTTAGTTAGAAATGTAGGAGTTATAGATAAGGGTAAAGTGCCTAACATCATAGAGTTAAACACTAGGGAGAATGAAATGGTAGTAACAATTAGGTATCATATCCAAACTCAACAGGAAACTAGAAACAAATCCCAATTTCTCCCCTAAAAATCTGTATGAAACTAAAACCAAGCTCTGGAGGCTGATGAATCCTGAAATATGAATAACCCCACTAGAAGTCTATTGAAGCCTATTTTTCCTACTAAAAACCATTAGAAAAATAATTAAATAAGAAAAACATGGAATAATATGCTTCTCATAATCTCATAGAGTTTAGTTTTTTCTTACAGAATAGGATACCTCCCAAAATTCAAGATCTAGGACTCTTTGTAATCCCTTTCACCTTTGGTGATAGAGTTGGTTAGTTTAATTTTAATTGTGATCTATTTGAAAGCATAAATTTGATCCTATTATCCTTATTATAACACATTATATTTGGATTTTCACATCCCAATACTTTTTTTCAAGAAATTTTAAATCAATCCACTACTAACTCAGTTGGTATGGTTGATAACTTGTTAGTGGGAGTAGAAAATATATTTTACCTATTGATTTTATCATTTTGGATATAGAAAGTGACCAGAAGGTACCTATCATTATAGGTAGTCCATTTATTGTCATAGGGGGATACCATTGATGTGTAAAAGGGAAAATTTATATTTAATATGGGTGAATATAGAGTTGAATTTAGTGTTTTTAGAAACATTAAAGAACAAATCCTTCCAAGATATGGGTTTTTAGGAATTGAAGAATCTTTTGATGAAGAGGAAGAGAAGTTTTTTAGGATGCTTAAAGAAATGAATGGTACACCTTATATCCCTACTAAAACATACATGAGACTTAGTTCTTCTAAGGATAGGGAAAATTTATATGAGTTTTAGGGGGAATCCTTGGAACACCAAGATGAATTTTCTACAAAACACATTTTTACCACACTTAAAGAATCTATATATGAGGAGTACTTGTCTGAAAACAATAGAGATAATAAAGAATCTTTCTTAAATACTTTCATTAATAGGAAACATCAGAACCTTATATCCCCCATACCCAAGTGTCGTACCTCAATCCAAGAACCACCTAATTTGGATCTCAAGACCCTTCCATCTCATTTGAAATATTAATTTTTCGGTGAGTTCTCAACATTACCAATCATTATCTCATCCAAATTATAATAAAGTAAATATGGTAACTTTATAGGTGTCTTGAGGAAGTTAAAGTCTATCATTGGTGGGTATATTTCTTATATTAATAGTATAAGTTTGTCTTACATCATGCATAAAACACCTATGAAACCTAAGTGTAAACCAATGGTGGATAACATATCCAGAGTAGTTTTCTAAAAACCTACTATGATGGATATATTTTTAGATATCATTGATATTTTTTTGAAGTGTTTATGGATAACATATCCATAGTAGGTTTTTATTTTGAAGTCTTTCTAAAAAATATGGAAACCGCAATATAAATGTGTAAAGAGGAAAGCCCTGTCTTAAATTAGAAGAAATGTATATTCATTGATATTAAAGAAATTGTCTTGGGTCATAAGTTTTCCAAGAAAGGTATTGAGGTTTATAATGAAAATATTTAATTGATTCAAAATATTCCACCACCTAATAATGTCAAGAAAATTATAATATTTTTAGGCCATGCTAGTTTTTATCATAGATTCATCAAGGAGTCTTCCAAAATTATAATACCCTTATTTTAATTACTGGTTAAGGATGACCCATTCAGGTTTTATGAGAATTTCATAGACTCATTTAACTTTATCAAGTAAAATCTCATATCTTCACCCATTATAAATTCCCATAACTAGAAAATTCTTTTTAATGTTATGTGTGATGCTAGTGACACTACCATAGGATTTGTTTTAAGGATGAGAATGGAGAAGAGGTTTCATGTGATTTATTATTCAAGAAATTTTTTTAATGGTATCCAAAAACATTACTCTATTACTAAAAAATAATTAACTATAATGTTGTTTTCTATAGAAAAATTTAGAAAATACCTTATTGGTTCTAAAGTTTACACTTTCACTCATCACACTACCTTCAATTATATGCTGACTAAAAAGAATTTTAAACCTAGAATTATAAGGTGGAATCTTCTACTACAAGAGTCTGATTTAGTGATCAAGGATAAAATGGGGGCTAAGAATGTGGTAGAAAGACATTTTTCTAGGCTACCCAACATCCAAATTAAGGGACCAAAGGAAATAAAAACCTCATTCATCACCTTAAAAAATTTTAAACCTAGATGTGAAATTATTTTCTACTTTTGTGAAGTTATATACTTGGTTTAAAGATTATATTAATTTATTATCTGTAGGTATTTTTACCAATGGTATTTTACAAAATCAAATAATGAGGTTTATTTTTGAGTTGAGATACTATTTTCGGAAGACCCTATCTTGTTTAGAAGATTCTCTAAGGAGATTTCTTCCTGAGGAAGGGATGCAAACTATTCTTAATAGTCTCACCTTAGGGTAGACACCATAGAGGAGAAAGGACTGATTATAAGGTTTTATAGAATAGTTTTTATTGGTCCACACTATTCCAAGATACTATGAGTCTTGTGATATGTTGTGATAAATGTTAGAGGTTGGGAAATGTGGGTATAAGGAAGGAGTTACCTCAAAAATGGATTGTGTAGGTTAATGTTTTTTATATATGGGGATTGGGCTATATAGGACCATTTCTTTTCTCTTATGGAAATGATTACAAACTAGTCATTATTGATTATGTATAAAAGTTAGTTGCTGTAGTGGAATTTCCAAACAACCAGGCTAATAATATGATTAAATTCACCAAGAATAACATTTTCTTAAGGTATAGTGTTCCTAAGGGTTTCATTACCGATAATAGAACTCCCCTTAAAAACTTCATGTTCAAGTATTTGATGAAAAATTATGGTTGTGTTCAAACAACTGGTATAAACTATCATCTATTGTCAAATGGACAAGCTGAAGTCTCTAATAGGTAATTGAAATAGATTTTAGATAAAACTGTGTGCAGTTCTAGAAAAACTAGTCTCAAAAGTTAGATAAGGAATTATAGGCATATAGAAATGCCTTTAAAACTCTAGTAGTTAAGTATCTCTATAGGATTCAATTTTTAAAGTCTTTTAATTTTCTTATGAAGCTACCACCTAATTCCTTTTGGTTAATAAAATATTTGAATTTTAATTTTAAGTTTGCTGGAGAAATAATTTTACTAGAGTTGAGTGAATTGGATCATACCAAGAGAGAATCTTATGACAATGATCAAATTTATGAATAAATAAAAATAATAATGATTCTATAATTCAAAATAGGAACTTTTAAGTGGGTTATAAGGTGATTATGTTCAATTATAGGCTTAATTTGTTTCCTGGAAAACTCAGATCCAAGTGGTTTGTCCCATTTATAATTCTAAGAGTGCGGATAAATGGGGCTTCTTTGAGTTAGTTAGGCATGATAAAATTACATTTATAGTCAATGGGAAAATAATTAATCATTACATTGATGGGGAAACCAAAGGGTTTGGTTGTCATCTTCTTCCTTAGAAGTTGATCCATTTCTAAAGTCTAACTAAAAACTATAAACTCAATGCTTTATGAGAGTCAACCCATGGTTCATTTTTTTTAATTTTCTGTTACCTTGAATAACTTTTTGACTATCTTCTTATCTTATCTCTTATAATCTAGTCTCTTCTATTTTTGTTATAATTCATGCCTATTATGAAATTCACTAGATAAAAATTTCAACTAATTTTGATATCAAAGAGGAGCTACTTGATAAAGATTACTGGTTAACACCCCCCCAACTTCCACATCTTCTTAATTTCTTTCACATATTTTGGTAACTACATATTAATTTTATTTATAGTCTATTTATATAGGATAAAAACATTCCAACCATATGGTTCTTTTCAAATATAAATTTTATAGTACTTTTGAATGAACTTCATTAATAAAATATCCAAATACATGGGAGTTCTGGTAATTATTTTGAAATTTTTTACATTTTATCGTCTCATGATGCATGTTTCATAATCCTAAATTTGCAGGATCACCCCTCCTTGTTTTAGAAAAAAATTAATTTTATTTATTTAATCAATTTCTTAGTGTGTTGAAGAATAGTGATTTGAAAATTAGTGTGAGTAACAAATTACAAACATGTTTTCACCCTTTTATACTTATTATGTTACTAAATTTTTTTCCCATTATTCTTCTCAAAATGATTTGTGAAAATTTTTAATCTGTTTATTAAATTAAAAACTATGAAATAAAAAAACAAATAAACAATGTTTTTTATAATATTTTTGGATGTATAGAAATGCGTTTTTTTAACTTCCATGAAACTCCCTAAACATTATTTTAACTAATGATCTACCAATCTGTTGTGAATTAAACTTTCTCCCATATTAGAGTTCAACATTGGGGTAAATTTTGCGTTTTAAATTTATGGGATAGGGTATATTCATTGTGCGTTAGTTGTGATTTAATTCTGTACACATAAATCCACCATTATTTTTTTTAAAATACTCTTGCTCTATAAATGCACTCTTCTTTTTTGTTTATAAATTAAAGTTATGTGTTTCATTAGGTTAGGAAAATTATAACTCTTTATATCCTTCCTAGTGGTAAAGGTCATGACTTGTTTCATGGTATTTCATAGAGTCTACAGTTGTGAGGATTGAGTGATTTCTAAGTTATGTTGTCCACTATTCTTATGGAAATACTATTTAAAAACTATGAAAGGGAAGTTTTATAGGTTTGATTTTTGTGTAATTGAAACTATAAATTGAGAAAGATTGAGTTTGAACTTGAACCTAGTTATTTAGTTATGGTGAAATGAAACACCTTAGGGAGCCATCTCACTCGAGGGTAATATACATCCTTTAAATCTGGAGTAAAATGGCCAATAGAGATCCCACGATGAGTCTATAAGATAAGGGAACTAGGTGAGTTTCTGTAAATAAATCCAATTAAAATAAGTTCTTTTAACAGTTCTATGCACAAATTTATGGATATAAAGAATTCAAATAATATTCTTGATTAAAAAACGAGCTCATTAAGTTGAGGGAAATATTGAACCCAAATGAACAAGGGGACAATTTATATATAATAATATATTTTTATTTGCATCAACAAAGTGTAAAGTGGAACTTTTTTTTTTATGATCCTAGGAGATAGTGAAAATTAATTGTTCTTATTTTTAGAGATTTAATTTCACTCAGGTCTCTATCATATATTCTCTTGGAATTGGAATTTTATGTAGTGTTGAAATATGAAAATGTGAAAAATTCACATAGGAAGCATTTAATTCTTAGAAATGGATGATTCATTAATTTTTAGTTAATTCAGGCATGTGAAGTTAATATCGGGTAGGATGATTATCAAGTTTTCAAGGGAGTATTTATAAATAAATAAATTGATTAATTTTAATTTCCTAAGGTTGAAATTTATTAAGTTTGGGGGAATTTTATGTAGAATTATTTATTCACACTTTTCTGCATCTTTTTTGTGAAAGAAATGGGTTTTTAATGTTAAATTGATCTTATAATGGAGAATCATTGAATTTGGAACAAATGTGGTTGAATTTTCTATTCATTGAATATTGTAATGAAAACATCTATTTTTGGGTACTTAATTGATTAATTTTTATTTTTTTAGGATTCCAAAATGAAAATCTCATTAAGGGTTGGATCAATCATGCCCTAGATATAGTGACTGTGGGAGTTGTTCAATTAAATGTAGGAACACATAAGCAACCATGAGTTCAAAATAAAAAACTGATACATTTAACACATGATCATCCAATTGAACACAAGAAGAAATATTAAAAATAGCAATATAATGTATTAACCATGTCAACCTAATCAACCACACAATCAATGGGAACGACCTCAAGTTCAAGTAGAGTGATCGTCTAAGCCAAAGTGACCATAGGAACAAAAATTTCAATTAACTGGAGAAAAATAATTTCAAGAATCTACAAGTAAAAAAAATCGATTGATTATACCCTTTATTTTAATATCAATCATCATAAGGCTAAAATATAGTAAAAAAAATATTTCATATAAAAACAAGGGGTAAGATTCCACATCCCTTCCCATGGAGCATTATATTAAGTGACCACACTACCATCATACCTAAATCTAGAACGAAAGGATGAGATTTCTGTAAAGAAGAAAAACATAATCTCATCGATGTCCTAGAATGGTCGACCACATCAGACAAGTTCTGAGCTTCTGTACTCACTAAACTAGAATTATTGTTTTTATTCCTCTGAAGGGATCCTGAGGTGTGTCAAAAAAGACCACCAAACCAAATCTAAGCTCTCCAGGCCACATTGAATAATTACCAAACCACTCAGTCCCCTTTCGAATCTGAATCACCCCATGACACCAAAGGTAACCATGGAATCTCACCTAAACATGATCTAAAAAAAGGGTTGTTCTCATTATCACAAAACCCTCATACACCATTGGGGTGAAGTATTGTTCCAAGGGAGAGTGGTTAAAGACTTCTAGTGATGGTTCCAATAGAAACTTGTGAGAAAACAACACCTCCATTTTGAGCTAAGAAGAGTTGATATCATACCACCCATGATCATACTCACTAGTTATCAATTTTTTGTGAATCCATGCTAATATTGAAGCACTACTAGAACTGTTTAAATAGATGATTGTGTGGGATAAAAAACTCAAACCAAATATAAGAAGGCTCATCCTAGAAGGCACTCTACTAAACATTACGGTGCCACTAACACACAAAAATTCAAATTCACTAGTTAAGTGATCTAGGAAAGTTTGTATCCCTAACATATTTGGGATAATCCCAATGATGGTTCCCAATAAAAAAGGCCCAAATTAGTTCATCCCAATCCCATAAAATTATTTGATTCTAGTGACTTAACACTTTGAACTTTTCATAGGTACATAGATTGATCATAGGAGTAAAATTATCCATTTCCAAGGAATATTTTAATTGTGTTATCCCAAAGGAATCGAGATCATCTAATTTTTCACACAGCGACAATCTAAGAAAATAAGTGGGCTCAGAATATCAGGGGTACAAGGTTTTTATTAAAAATAAATCATTACATTTAGAGAGTAGGTATGAAGGATGTGATGTTCTATTTAAAAAGAAAATAAGGTTATCAAATAAAGGGGAAGTGACTCTAGGAGGTTTTGGGGGTGAAAAAAAAACAAGTGGAGTGAGAGAAGCATAGGAAGAAGCTTGAAGTAGGCAGAAACTCTTATGAAGATTTGGAGAAATTTAGAAGATCTCATAGAGTGCTTCATCATTATTTTTTTCTTCATTTACTTTTAATCTCAATAATTACTTTTAAATTCATTGAAATATTTTGATATGGTTGTTGGATAAATTAAAATAAGGGAATCAGATTGAGTTGGTATGAACTTTTACTTCACTATAGTGTCAAGTGTGGATAGAAATTACCCTTTTCTCATTCTTCAAGTAGTATATGTACTTAAACTATAGAAAACCATTGAGAAATATTTTTATTTTTATTATTTATAACTACTTTTCACCACGAAGTTTATATGAGAAGAGGATAGTCCATGCAAGGGTAGCACATTAAGAACAATTGAGAAGTTTTTTCTGATCTGTCTCTGGTTTTGTTATTGAGTAGATTAGTGGACTTTATAGTTGAGAAACTAGAGGATCAATTCATCATAAAATTATCTATTTTATATAATTAACTAACCTATATTCACCAGACCAAGAAACACTTGTATGTGAATGAAGATAGAAAAAAAACCAATCAAATTCCCATGTTTCATCCCTGGACTACCTCCTGCTAGCTTTGGGTCTATGTTCACATTCTTATTTTGTTGATTATTACTCTACTTCCTGGTTGTTTTCACTCCACTGATTTCACCACCACCATTAACTCCATCATTTCACTCTTACTTTTTCTCTATCACAATTTTTTTGATTTGATTGTTATGTTGCATGGCCACACATAGCACACCTTTTTATAAAGTCCATACCTATGGATCCACCCATATTCACTACCTTACTAGTTTTAAATAGAATTTATAAATTTTAATTTTCACTGAACTTGTTTGAATACCAAGGTTAAAACCATATTACAATGGAAATAAAAATTGATCTAAAATTATAACCCCGCACAATGGTATCTTTTAGATGAAACACTCAGAAAGAAAAATACACTAATTAGAAGCACACCTAGTAAGAATAAGTTACAAAGCTTCAAGATGAACATAAAATTTTATAATTATCTTTATTTACATGTTACTATTTTACTTCAGATGATCTAGGTGAATCTTTATTTATATTAAATGTTGTAACAAACTCCAATGGTTGAATTTCACAAAACTTGAGATCAATTATAACAGAATTAGTATAAATATATTCATATGAACATAGAATTATCTTCATTTACTAATGTATTAGTTTAAAAATTCTATAGTGATTCAAAAATCTTATGTAAGTTGTCTAACATTGTAACTTCTGATCACTAGATTTTCAAAAATTTGCTAGATTTCTAGTATTTCATAAACTAGTTACCTTAATTTCATTCTATAAAAACATATAAACTTAAAAATAAAATATTTTTCGATATTTTCAAATGAATTGTGTTGTGATTTATGTAAAAAAGAGGCGAGTATAACACCCCAAAAATATCCCCCTTTTTGGAAAGAAAAAAATATGCAAGAAAATTTGAATGATGGGGCTGAATTTAAAAAAAAATCATTTGGTATTTATGGTATGTAATTTTTCTTCCTTGGTTTCCTCTATTTTGGAATAATGACTGAATAATATTTATCATTAAATGATAAAACTTCCCAAAAATATCCCTTATAAAAATTTTACCTTTTAAAAATAATTTGGGAATATCAAAATTCCACCCTTGAATAGAAAATTAAACATAGAACAAGAAAAAATAATTCTTTTACCTTTATCCCCTTTGAATGAATTTAATTAGAGAAAATTAAATAAGTTATTAACAAAAATATTTCTTAAATTTTTCCATTTTTTATTTTCAAAAATAAATAAAAAGGAAATAAAAAAATGAAATATTGAATTAGAAAATCATTTCAATTTAAGAATATATCAGATCATATATTTTGGATGCCTTTGTAACTTCTATGACTCTTCATATCATTAAGAAAAGTGATCTTACAATAGTTGATGTAATTGAATTTGTCTCATTAATTTCGTTTCAACCATGTTTTCCTATTTGAAAATATATTATTATAAAGTGAGTTTAGGATGAACATCACTTTTTACACCAATCTTATGGATCTTATCAGGAATCTCCACAATAAAAAATATATGAATATGTATTATTATGCTTTAGACATCATGTTCTTCACCAATAATTAGAGAAACTTTTTTAGCTACATCTGAAACTTTTACTGTAGCAAGGAGATATAATTTTCATATCTTCGTTAGAAATATACTTCTGATGAGAAAGATTTAAGTAGAAAGGATAAGGTAGAAAGATAGTTCAGATAAGAAATATTGATATTGAAGTCCTTATATAGGCATTTGAGATTGATATCATCCAAGGATTTATTCTTTAATGTAATAGCGGTTCACAAGCCTTTCTTAGAAAATAAAAGGCCAAAAATATATGGAATGATTATTCTCTTAATAATTAAGTTTATAATTTATTTTGAATAGAAAAGAAAAATATTCCTTTTTTAAAAGTAATAATAAACCCTCTATAAGAAGTAATGGAACTAATTTTATAAAAAAATAATATCTTCCCTTAAATTAAACCATGATAGCAATGAAGTAGTGAAAGGTATACGCAAAGAGATTAAACCTCATTGAAGTTATCTTCCAGAAATGATGGACGATCTTCCACTTTTAAGGATAGTTCAAGAATAAGTTATAAAAATGTATATATTTTATATCAAATTAATGATAAACAATAATTTTGAAAAACAATTCGGTTTGAAATATAGATAATTTGAATTAAAATATTAAAATCAGATATATTTTTTAAAATTTAGAAAAATTTTAAAATTTATTAATGTTTTGAAAATTAGAAAAAAATTTAATTTCATAAAAGTTTTGAAATTTAGAAAAGTATATAAATTTTAAATTCAGATAAATTTGAAAATTTTATCCTCTTTTTGTTATAGGATTTTTTAATGTGAGGAGATAGATGAAATATAAAGTGGATTGAAGATCACATAAATTTGATCGTTCATAAATTTTGTTCAATGAAATTGAATCTATCAAAAGTAATAGGTTTGGTAAAAATGTCTTCAAGATTATTTTAAGTTCCAATAAATTCAAGTAATATATCTCATTTTAGTGTGTGGTCTATATGTAAAAATAGTATTAAATCTATCTACTTAGCTCATGAGTGATGTTTTGGGTTCTTTGATAAGCAAATGACACTAGTGTTATCAAAAATAATTTTAGTTTGAGTAAAACTCAATCTAAAATCAATGAGTGTGTGTTGCATCCAAAAAAAATTGAGTACAATAACTCCAAACTACTATATATTCAACTTCAGTAGTGGAAAGTGATACAAAACTTTGTTTCTTTCCAGACCAAGTGACTAAAGCTTCTCATATAAAATGACATGTTTCTAATATAGATTTTCTATCTAATATTAATCCTACAAAATCGTCATCTGCGTAAATTTTTAAATTAGAATCATTTCTAGGAGAATAGAATAATCTAAGTTCAAATGTACCTTTAAGGTATCTAAAATGTAATTTAAAATGAGATATTTTTGGATTATCTGGAAAACTTACATATAAACATACAAAAAAACACTATGTATAGTGCAATTATAGTAAGGTATAATAAACGTTTTATCATACTTCTATAAATTTTCTAATCTATCGATTTATCAGTGTTAACAAGATCAGGTTTGATAAAAGTTTCAACAAGAGTACTAATATTTGATGCATTGTCAAAATAAAAACATTTGAATAAATCTTTAGTATATTTATATTGAGTTAAAATGTTTCCTTCTAGTTTTTGAGAAATCTAAAAACCAAGGAAAATTTTGAGTTCTCCCATTATGCTCATTTTGAACTCTTTTTTCATAAGTTCAGAAAATTTATCAGAAATTGAATTATGATTTGAACAAAAATGATTTCATTAGTATATATTTGAATAGAAATGATATTTTTGAAAATTTTCTTTAGGAAAAGTGTTGGATCATCACTTTAAAAATTTTATTTTTAAGTAAATATTCAAAAAGTATTTCATACTAATCTCTTGGGGATTCATTAAGTCCATAGAGTGTTTTATTAAGTTTAAATACTTTGTTCAGAAACTTAGTAGCTTCAAAACCAAGAGGTTTTTCAACATAAACTTCCTCTTGAACATATCAATTAAAGAAATCACTTTTTAAATTCATTTCAAAGAAAGTAAATTTTTGATTTCTTATAAAGTCTAATAATATTTTGATAGATTATATTCTAGATATAGTTGCAAAAGTATCACCATAATATATTCCTTCTTGAAAATAACCATTAGCAACATGTCTAGATTTATTTATAATAATTATTTCATTTTAATCCCGTTGGTTTCTAGAAATAAATTTTACTCTAATTACTAGTATATCTATAGAATGTTCAACCATAGTCCAAACTTGGTTCTGTTCAAATTGACTAAGCTTTTCATATATTCCACTTATCCAAATTTCATCACTTAAAACATATTTTAGGTTCAAATTGAGATAGAAAATATTGATGATCATAATTATTTCTTAAGTAACTTCAAGTTTTAACTGGTTGACTTACATATCTAATTATATACTCGGAAGGATGATTCCTTAATATTAGATATTTTTTTTGGGTAAAGTGGTAATATGATCTTCATCTATCGAATATACACATTTTTTTAAAGTAGCTTCTAGATATTTAAAATTCATTGGTAAAAATTATAAAGGATTTATAATTGATATATTTTTATTATCTTTTGATAATTTAATATAATAATTTTTAATGTAGTTGGGGTTTGGCTTAGTGGTAAGCACCCCATAATTCTACATGAAAAATGGGGGTTCAAAACCCATGGGGCACAGATTACTGTAGAGGCACTATAGCGCTACTGTAGCAGACGAGATACTGTTGCAATGACAACACTGTAGTGGCGGTAGGGGAACTGTAGCGGCGGTGGGTACTGTGCGGTACTATAGCAGCGTGGGTACTGTAGTATTCCTATTCACAGAATGGTTATTGGGCCTATTATTTGGGCCTACAAGATATTTAATGGGATAAATTCCCACTGGGCCTACGAGCTATGTAATGGGTCTCCCTCTACCCAGTTAAAGAGGTCTTTGCTTTGCTTTAATAATAAAAATGAGGCTTCGGCCCCAACCTTTTAAAAAATAATTTTTAAAAATATTATTGGTATTTTAAAATTTTAATGGTTTTACAAAAAAATATATTGGATTCATCAAAATTTACCTAAACTTTTTCCCTAACAATATTACTTCTTTTATTAAAAAATATATAAGCCTTTCTAGCTGTATAATAACCTATAAAAATTCCTTCATCAGTTTTGGAATCAAATTTATGTAATTGATCTTTTGTATTCATAATAAACACTTTTCATCCAAAAAATATAAAGTAATAATGTTATAGCTTTATTCTTATCCAAAACTCATAAGGAGACTTATTAAGAAAATATCTGAGTAAAACTCGATTTATAGTTTAACAAGTAGTACTCACCATAGTATACCAAAAATTTCTTGCAATAGAATACTCACTTAGAAAATTTCAGGTAATTTCCTAAATAATTATATTTCATATTTAAACTATTTCATAATTTTTTGTGTTCTTGGTGTAGAAAAATTATAAGTAGTACCATTTTTACTAAAAAAAGTTTCAAAATTAGAATTAAAAAACTCACCACCATGATCACTCTGGATCATAAATAAAGTTAGGGTTTTATCATTTTTAATATAAACACATAATATTTTAAAATATTTAAATTTTTGAGTGAGAAATAAACCCAAGTAAATATAGTGTATTCATCAACCAATACATATTTATTGTATTTACTATCACGACCCATCCCAGTGGGGCCTGTGTTGGGACTCCCCAATCCCACCTCTAATAGGCTAGGGGTTAGTGACTAGTACTGAGTAGGTATATCACTAACATGGGAGGCATTATCTATGCACCTATACACATGCACATATCTCCAAGCCCACAATATGATGTAATGTAAAAAACACTAAGTAAACAATGCATGCATACCACTATATCCCATAACTAGAGTACAACTGTAAGTAAAGTAAGGTAAACAGTTCCAGAATACAATCCCATCAAAAATAGTTTTTAACCCAAGTCTAACATGTAAGAAAAAGGTATTGGGATAGCTATTTAAATCCGCAAGAACACACCTCAGTCTTTCTGATATCACTCAACACTATCTGTTCATGTTCCACCTAGGACTCCGTCAAAAGGTCGATTATCTACACAAGACACGACACGTGTGGGAAAAGCTTATACAGGGGTGACTATAACAATACTCAGTAGGACACCCTAAAACCACAAAGTAGTATAAAAAAGAAAACTACAGTCATATCTACATAGGTATATGTCTATAACACATAAAACAAGAATGTATAGATATAATTAAGAGAGAAATCATGCTATCAGATCATCAAAACCAACTGTCAGCCATTGGATTCTACTCGAAGCATGCTCGTTCCTGGAGAACTTACTCCATGAGCCACAATATCATTGGAGATGCTTGACAAATAGGTTTACTCATTTGGGCCCCACCCAAATAGAACACATTGATCAAGGAATACTATAATACATGGTGATGGGGTCACATCTAGAACTGATCGAGGGACATCATAGATCGGGCACAGAACTGATCAGGGGATACCACGTATCTGATCTAGATCAACTAGCTACGTAGAGGATCACACCCATATAGACTAGGGGATACCACAGACCCTACTGATGTGGCCTATTAGATGGAGGATCAACACTCTATTCAAGGAGGTTAGGTGATTATTCAGACTCCACTAGTGGTGATAGAGGATCGCACTCCAGTCATAGAGAGTGATACCATACTCTATCTGAGACTTGGCCTCTAGAGGGGATTACAATCTATTGATGTCGATGCAATTCTTTACTAAACCCTCGAGTAAATTACCAAGTGAAAAAATCAACCTATACTGGTCCAAACTAGGAAAATAAAGAGCCTCAAGCAATCTTGATAAGAGTACATGACATATCCTAGGGGGTACACAGTGTGTTCTACTATCCCAAATCTTTACCTTGTGGAACAAACTCAAACGGAATGTAGTCTTCATATACAAAACATGTAGGATGATTACACATCATTTAAAGACACATGGTTCTTTACCTGTGTCGCTTGGATTTGTTTTTGTATTGAATTATTGTTAGTGAAACGGTGTGTGTATTCCAAGTCATGTATGTGTCTAAGTACACGGCGTGCCATTTGGCCATGTAATGTTACCCATTCCTGTGTAATCTTTGGAGAACATTATGAGTCATCTAGGGAGGTTAATTGGTTCTGTGACTGGGGTCACACACCGCGTGGTCCTTAAATCTGACCAAAATCTAGCACCACATCCAGGGGGACTCACACGCCGTGTAATCCTGGATTACACACCGTGTTTTTTTTGGAATTTCCAGAATCATCATTCTTCCTATGTGAATCTTGTTCAGTGGTCCTAATTTGATCTGGAAATTGATTAGCCATGAAATAGATGATCCAAGGTCCCTCATGCCTCTCCATCACTGAACAATGCATTCTGTCTCTGGATATTTTTAGGAATTAGATCAAACCTCTGTTCTTTATTTCACACCGAAGAATGAAAAATCAGGAATCATCTATCATCCGATTGGATCAGTCTCAGTCATCACACCACCATCATGACATGTCGATCCTCGATTAATGATATTGGATCGTTTCACTAAGAAATGGGTGTGCAACGATCGATCGATTGGGAATAGTTGAGTCATGGACCAAACAATTAACGGATGTAAAGAACGATGAATCAGGGGAGAAAATAACATAAACAAATGAGAGGAACAAACCTCGATCGATGTTCAGGTAGATCTTGATTATTTTTTGTAAAAAAACAATGAAAATATTTAGAAATAATTATCCCAATTTACCCCATAATAAACCCTTCCCACATGGTGATTGATCTGCAAACCAATTCGTTCGTTGATTGATTTACAATCATTAAAGAAATTCATAAGAGGGAATAAAAAAAATTTAACACATGCCCTACCTAGATTTGTTATTGATCCTTGATGAGGAATGGTTGAATTATCACCATTGATGAGATCCTCCAACTCTACCAGTGTAATGATCCACGATATGGCCCTGATTCATTGTCGTCTGCCAAGAACGTTCTCCTCTAATAGTGTCTAGGTCTCTAGGGTTTAGCGGCCAACCCTGATACAAATGCTTTAGCTATAAAATTATATAGTAAATAGTTCATTTCTCTATATATAAAATAACATTAAATTTTCTTTTAATTTTTTTATCTACTTCATGGCCCCAATTTTTTTTCAAAAACAACCCACATCGACCCATATTAGGCCACAACTAGGGAAAACGCCATATTAAAAACTCAACAGTGGTCTGAGATTTCCAATCTGATTTCCCATTCATGAGTTATTAGGATTTAAAAATAAAATAATTTTATTTAAATATTTTATTTACGGTTACATCCTTGTTGACTTTAACTAAAGACAATCCGCACTGAAAAAAGATAGGTCACGCCTAGGGTAAATTTTTTGTTCTAAATTCAATGGTTCCCTATGATTTATTATATGGGTACCCATTTTGGAGTTATTCCTCTTTTTTAAAAACACCACATGCACGTGCTATTAAATATTTTAATATTTTTCAACTATTTATTCTGGGCACACCGGGTCTCGGAATCGCACACTATCTCAGTGCCTGATCTCAAAATTAATACATATAATATCCAAAAATAATATATAGAAAAATATGAGGTGTTACATTCCCCCCACCTTGTGGATTTTTTTTCCTCGAAAATCCAAAATAAGGGATACTCAAATAGATGAGGGTACTGAACATGAATCTGAGCCTCCTCCTTCTATATGTTATCTTGAAGATTCTCATGCTGCCACCAGATACACACTAAAGGAATTGATTTCCCAAGAAGGGTCCTCTTATTCCAATCCTCAATTTCTACTGAATAATCAGCAAAAGTCACTTCATCCTCAATGTTCATCTCACTCCAATCGATGATGTGCGATGGGTCATGCACATATCTCCTCAGTTGTGACACGCGGATGACGTCATGTACCCAATCTAACTAATTTGGTAGATCCAAGTGTTACACCACATTGAAAACTCTTCACAATATATGGAAAGGGTCAATGAACCTTGGAGATAGCTTGTTTCCCCAGCCAAATCTCTATAATCCCCATCAAGGTGAAACCCGAAGGAACACATTGTCTCCTTCCTTGAACTCTAAAGGCCTTCATAGCCTATCAGCATAAGACTTATGACAGATCTATGTAGTCTTCATCTATTATTGGATAATCTATACCTTATCTATAGTAGGTCACACCAACTTTGGTCTCATGAGTGATGACTCTCTTGGGTCAGTCTAGCAAAGTGGTGACCTGTAGGGTCACCCATACAAGGCCTAAAATGGTGTAATACCATTGGTGGAATGGTAGCTAATATTGTATGAAAACACCACCAGTAGTAGTTTATCCTCCCAACTATGGCCAAAGTCTTACATGGAAGCCCGTAACATGTCTTCCAAAACCTGAATAATTCACTCAATCTGGTCATCCGTCTGTGGGTGAAATTTTGTGCTCATGCGTAATTGGGTCCCAAATGCCTCATATAATCCCTTCCACAACTGATATTTAAAGAGAGCATAATGGCCTGAAACTATCATCAATGGAACTAAATATAGTCGTACTATCACCTACACATAAATGCTCCCATGCTCTTTACTAGACTCTACTCTCTGATAGCTAAGAAGTGGGCCGACTTGGTGAGTCAGTCAATGATCACCCAGATGGAATCATTTCCCCTAGAATTATGTGGTAAACCCATCATGAAGACCATAAATATCTCATCCTAATTCCATTCTGGAAACTCAAGGGGTTCAGATAAACGTGCTAAAACCTAGTGCTCAACTTTCACTTGCTGACAAGTAATACATCGAAAAACAAACTATGTAACTCATTTCTTCATCCCTAGCCACCAAAACTAACATCAGAGATCCTGGTACATATTCTCCACAACTGGATGTACCACCAAAGGGGACATATGAAACTTCCTCAAAACCTCATCCGGCAATGTCACTCTCACTATTATGAATCCTTTGAAAATAACAACATGCTCCCCATATTTTGAATATCCATCAGGAGTATTCCATGTGGACATATGAACATGTATGGTCTCGTAGTTAGTATCCCCAAGATATGCCTCTCTGACTCGTTGTAAGAGTGAGGGGTGAAAACCATCAAATATAGGTAATCCACTCCATCTCCATCCACAAAGGATAACTATAATGAGTCCAACTACTCTAATGCCTTTTTCAACAACTACAAACTAGATCTCCTGCTGAGAGCATCTTCCACCACATTGCACTTCACAAAAGTATAGACAATCTCACATTCATAGTCCTGGAGGAACTCTATCCATTGTCTTTGTCTCAAGTTTTAATCATTATAAGAGAAGATATACTTTAAAATATTTTATTCAAATTAGATGATAAACCACTCACCTATTAGGTATTATCACCAAATCATTAATACAAAGACTACTTCTACAAACTAAATATCATGGGTTGCGTAGTTCTACTCATATGGTCTCAACTAGTGTGAACCATAGGAGATCATTGCTTGCCTCTGCGTCAGGACACAACCATGTCTGGTCCCTGATGCATTTTAGAACACCATGTACTCAACACCTTCCTCTGGTAACTTCAGGATGGGAGTGCTCATCAACCTCTACCTCAGCTCTTGAAAGAACTACTGGAACTATTTTGTCCACACGAAATTATACCCCTTTTATGTCAAATCTTTCAAGAGTGCTTCCACTTTGGAGAAATCAGGTACAAAACTTTGAAAGTACCATGCCAGTCCAAGGAAACACCACACCTCTGTAACACTCTTGGGTGTCTCCCAAGCAAGCACTGATCCAACCTTCGCTAGATCTACTACAACTCCAGCATCTGAGATGACGTTTCCTAGAAAATGAACCTCTCGAATAAAAAATTGGCACTTTGAGAGATTTATATAATGTTGGTTCTCTTAGAGTGTGTATAGGACCATCCTCAAGTGTTTCACATGCTCCTCCTCAGACATCAAATACACTAGTATGTCATTGATGAATACCACTACAAACCGGCCTAATTAAGGCTGAAAGATCTGGTTCATGAGTCCCATGAACATTTTTGGGGCATTCGTCATGCCAAAAAACATCAAAAATTACTCATGGTGACTGTAATGACATCTAAAGGTCGTCTTCAGTATATCCCCATCTCATACTCACAGTTGGTGATATCATGATCTGAGGTCAATCTTCGAGAACCACCATGCTGCTTTCAACTGATTAAAGAGGTCATATTAAGCTTTTGTTTTCCTTCATACAAATATGATACTACTAAAACTATATCCATTTTTTCAAAATATAAAATATTTTAAAATAAAACATGATTTATTTGACAAATATTCATATAATTTAACTTGACTTACTTATTTATCTTACACATCCTTATAAAATGTGAAAATTGATTAAAAATATTGGGATGATCACAGAGGGCTCAATAATGGATATAAAGAAAGAAATCATTAGTCCAGTGAAAACATAAAAACTATTTAAACCATTTTTATAAAAAAACTCATTAGCATGCATAGAAACATCATGAAGTTTACATGGGATATATTTACCATATAACTCTTATATTCAACCTTATAAATGGAATAACCTTTCAGTCGACTTCTAACTCTAGAGTACCCAATGCATTGGAGAGCTATCATGATGCTCACCCATCATATCTTGAGCTAGAATGGGATCAAACCAACATATTTTGAGATATAATGGGGATCAACCACTCATATATTAATCTATAATGGACTCAACCCAACATAAACAATGTAAAAGGAACATATCATGAATAAAACCCTTGATAACTCATTTAAACCCATAATCAAAACACATTTAGATATCATAATACACATTTTTCATAAAAAAACATTTTTAAAATATAAAAACCGCGCACATAATAATGAAACCATATTCATTAAAAATAACTAAGAAAAATTATAATGGAAACATTATAATAATAAAATTTCATGAAATTAGATCATCCACTCATGTTTTATATAAATAAAATAAAAATATTTTTAAATTTCATAAAAGAGACATTTAAAAGTATTTTAAAAGTATCATACCTTGGGTTCGACTTCCTTCAAATGTGATCAAACCTCCTATATAATGGTTTGAATAGTTTTATTAATATATTACATAACTAATTTCATGTTTATAATACCTTAAATTATATTCTTATAACATTTTCTACCCATTTAATAACAATATTTTGTTATTTTCATTGTTTTGGGTGCATTCTTTTCACAGTTTCCAACGTTTTTTTATTTGTGGTATTCCTTTTCAAAATGAAATAATAATCAAGAAGTGGTAACATATACATATATATTTAATTCATTTTAAAAAATTAAATTTTAATTTAAACTTTTCGTGATTTCAGTAAAAGGGAAATGAAGAATCATCATCCATAATGGTGGTGAATTGACGCACCACAGACGGTGATTTCATTATTTAAGTGTAAAAGGGGGAGATGAGAGATTTTATGATCCATATACCATAAACACAAAAACAATTATAGTATATAAATGATACTGGAGCTTTTATTAATCATTGTATAGGATGATAGGATAAGGTATAATTTAAAAATAATTTAAAAGAGAAGAAAAAGAAATCTTACCTCTTGAAAATTTCTCTTTGAGAGCTTCCTCAAGGATCTTGGAACTTGTCTTTTTGTGAGACTAGAATCTCAAGAATGTGGTTTGGGATAAAGATAAGAAAATTTGGAATAATATAGTAGAGAAATATGTCTTAATATTATGAATGTTTCTGAAGGAAGGATCCCTCTTTTATAAATTAGGTGAGGGGTAACTTATGAATTACTTAAATTATTAAAATATAATAAATATATTATATGGTTTAATACTTACAAGAATGCCTAAAAACTAAAGGAGATTAAATTTTCGACACAATGCTATCCCATTTGGAATTATTAAATATTTTTTTGGATTTTTAAATAATTTAATAAAATATTTTATTCATGAAAAATAATTTTGTGAAATTAAACAGTATTCACAATTAAGACTTTATACACATCAAAACAAAGTTTCAAATTTGAATGCAATTTTTTATTATATTGTAGGATTATCATATTAATCTAGGGAAAACATGAATTAGCCAAAAAACCTCAAATTACATTTATGTTTTTATTTTTAATATCATTGATTTGACTTATTCGTTAATTAAATAATTACTACATAATAATTGTTCAATCCATTATGGTATTTATTTATTCCCTAAAAATTAACAATAGAATTATATAAAAAATATAATTTTATTATATTTCTAAAGACTATTATTTATCTAAAAACACTTCTATAAAACCTCATATTAAAATATTATACCTATTGAACATTATTGTGTGAACAAGTTGTATTTATTTTTAATAAAATAATACAAAGGGACTAATGTGATCCATGTGGGTCCAAAATGTCCCAAATTATAATCTAAAAATTATATTGGTCGAAAATTTCTTATCTAAAAAGTTTTATCCAAAATTTAAGTCATTTAATAATTCTTATATTTTTAATAAAAACATTTTATTTATTTTTCTTATGCTTGTATAAGCACTACATCAACATTTCATGGGCATTAATGTTAATTATTTCATACATAAAAATTAAAAAAAAAACTTTCATAAAAAAATTAATTAACATCAAAATAAAATTATAGATTCATTCATTAATTATATTCACTCATATATATGTCAAGATAACATCTTAAATTTGTTATTTTGTCTTTTATTTTCCTAAGAAATCATTTCACAGGAATTTGGGTAATATTAATGTTATATAACTATAAAATTAGAAATTAACCTAAAAACATCAGTAATACATAATAATTAATAAATTAGTGTTGAAAATAATTTTTAGCACTCAGTTATTTTTTAAAAGGAACCAAAGTTTACTTTTTCAATGTTGTGTAGGCACTGAGGATCCCAATATGAAAGCCCAAGGATCCCACATGAGTAAATTTCAGCACAAAAATTAAATAAAAAATTCTGCTTTCAATTTGAATCCATGCTCAACATCCACTCATCACCAACGATCATTTATCAAAGGAACTAAAATCGATTTCTTCTATATCATACACATGCACTTAAAAATTCTAGGGGATCATCAATTATTGAATTTTGGATGCTAGCGCAATGATTCAATGAAGCCTTTGACATCCTGATGATCACCACTGCTTCAATCCATATATCTGTGAAGATGAGCTTCGATCGAATTTATGGATCATGAGTTTCTATCACTAGGATGCGGAAGAGGAGATAGAGACTCTCATCTACCATGTGATGAATATTTAATCGCATGGGAGACTCTTTACCTTATATAGTGAAATATATATAATACCTAGTATTGGCTCCCTAGACCATAAATATATATTTCCCACTATACAAGTTGTAAACAACATCGTTTGACAACTTTATTAATTCATAGATATCATTTATATTTTTATCACTTTACTGTAATATAATAAATATATTATATAATAAATCTGATCCATTAACTTGACTCTATATTCATGAAAATAATAAAGAAACCTTGAATATTAAAATAATATTCATTCATTAAATATTTTCCCATGTATTTACTTTAATACTTATAAATACATTTAATATATATATTCAATACCAATTATTCTATACTCGAATAATATGAATTTATTTATTTCTAGGAAATTAATAATTCTTGGACCACACTCGGACCCCAATGGTGGGTCCCACCATGTTCTAAACTCTAATTCATCAAAATAGGGAATAGTTTTGAATACACTAAATGTGTGACCCTATCTGACCTTATCTTATTAGTAGTGAATACTATTAAAAAACCAGGAGAAGAGTCTGACAACCCATAAAGGCCCTTAAAGAGATAAGGTATAGTAATAGCAATGATAACCTTTCCTACAAACACATTCCATTTAATATCTTTGTCTTTTTATATCTTATAAAGTAGGATTCATAGTTCATATCATCATCCTTTCTTGCTTTATTATTCATTTACCTAACTCGATATAATTTCTATATTCTACCATAACCATGGATTTAATAAAGGTACTACCATCCTGGTCAACTAATCCCAAGATATAACTTCTTTTCATAACTGAAAAATTCTATCTTTATTAATAAATCAAGGTCTTACTACCAATAACGAACCTAACGCAAGATGGATCACTATGAATTGAATTCCATATTTTTCATCTTGAATTAAAGTACATAATTAAATAGTACACATCAATAATAATATCAAATTAGTATACCATTACATGTGATCACATATAGGAACTACCAATGACATAGAAATATGTGGTGATCCTATTGGTGGGTAAGACCTCATGATCTCGTCTACTCAAGATTACCATGTGAGAACTTCTTGATAAGAAGACTCAATGCTTATAATCCACCATCATCTGATAGTTAGACACCATCTGTGTCCTGTTATTGTGATGTATCTAAACTATAGGAAATATATTTAAGATTAATTTCATAGTATCTTGAGGTTAACATTATAGCCCGAGAACTTTTATAATATTTTGATGTGATAAATAATATATGAAAATTACCATATAAATAGTATACGTAGAAAAATCAATACTATTTATGGTAAGTGTACATCATGTATAACTCACTATATACATGATATGGTAATAAAAAATTATTTATAAAGTTGGACCTAGGGAACCCACTTTTACAACACTCCCATTTTCACTAAATCCAACTTTATAATGAACCTTGTTATCTCTCACAAGATAGGATCTTGTTTATACTAAGTTATGGATTTTTTCATGGCTCTACCATGTATCAACTTCATGTCTATTATTCAATATATGAATTCACCTCCTTGAGTAATACTCTTCAAAATATGATATTTTTATGTATATTCATTTTTTACATTATCGATAAACCTGACATATTTCCTAGTACTAGTAGTAATATTATCATAATCTATATTATGATAGTACTTTATTTAAAATGTGTGATTCTAAGAACTAGAAAAAATCATTTTGTATTATACACTACTTATTTAGCTACCTCAGAAGCCACAATGCACTCAGTATTTATAGATATAAATCCTACTAGATTAAATGAGATTATCCTACTCATTACCTTTTCTTAAATGTGATATTAGATAAAATTTATCTATAGGAAGACTAGTTTGTGTCCCCTTATAACTAGTATCCCTTCCTATCCACATACTAGGTATATGTCTTCTGTACTGGTTCAAGTACAATTATATAGTTCTAACTACTTCTTGTGAAGTTCTCTTGGATATAACCAATATTTTACTACCATATTGTATACATTGGAAATATAATATCCATTGCATAGCATGGAAAATGTGATTGGTCCATCATAAAAGAATATGAAATTATACTTACCACATAAATCTTCTCCAATGTCTCATACATGTCTTCTTGGATAGATTCATGTCATGTGACATTAATAATAATTCTCTCTAAAATTGTTCAAAATTATATTTTTCAATACATTATCAGTATATGTACTTTGAATTAGTATTAACAACCCATTACATATACCTCATTAGATCTTTTTACCTAAAAATTAGGTTTCTATTTTATGTTAATCATGGGAGAGTTTCTTTCATTCTAGTCTTAACAAACTATAAGACCGATAGTTGTTTTCCTTATGTTATAAAACATATTTTTCCTTTAAAACATTTTCTCACCCACTAAACTCTTATATACTCAAAGCTAAAATTCATTTTAAATGAATATTATATGATATTTTTTCTTACTTGAATTGAAAACTTAATTTCAGTAACTTTCAACCCTTATTAGCATTCTAGAGTGTCACCAACCCATTCTGGTTTCATTGTATAGACACCTTCCAAATTTGTTGGTCTTAACATTCAATTCCCAATTTAATGATCATATAAAGTGTCTATAATAAGTAGAATCCTAATGGATTTATGTATAATTAATTGGTATTACGGATTAATCCTTACTAGTACCAAACTTATACCACACATGTATAGTCTTACTTGAATACCCATCACAATATCCAAAATAATAAGCCCATGTACTTTGATACAAAGAATATATTACTTTATTTTAATTGATCATGTAAATCTTAGATTTTTTATATATACATCTTACTTTTAGGATTCACTAATCACAATAAATAAAGTATCACCATCCATGATGAATTTTAAACCATTACTATGTTTTTATCCAACCTATACAATATTTGTCTCTGGAACATTCTTTTCCTCAAAATCTTACAGAACTAGTTCCTATGCCAAATAGTTTTCCATTTATGACATTGAATAAATACAAGTTAATATTTATCCCACTATCTCAAAGAGAGATGTGTAATATTTTATATAAATATAACCTAGTACTTGATTATAACTTTTCTAACTTAGGGATTTTGTTAATATCCTTAGAAAACTTTAGGATAGTTACTTTAGATGCACATTGTGTTTTTCTTGATGAAAATTTGTTTATACCCTTAATAAAATTTTCATCTAAACACATGTTATTATGACATGATGGGTTTATATCATACTATAACTCTTATGATATCCATTTTTCATTATATTTTGTATATGGTAATGGGATTCCCCCACTATTTGTGAAGCATGTCTTGAAAATAATGGGAGTTTTTAAAATGCATATAAATCTCAACAATGATTCTCATTTTACATTCATCATTACTCTAATGTGTATACGAAAATGTGTATTTAGGAATTAATCCATGCTACATTCTATTAATCAATGTTTTCATGTAATATTCATCATCTACCATTATTACTAACATTGTAACTTTTATGTGAATAAAGAAATGTGTGTTTAAGAATTACTTCATGCTACATTAATATTGATCAATGAATGATTGGTCAAGATATTCTTCATCACACGGTCCGAAAGAAACTCATATCTTATAACCATGTATATTTCATACTTAACTTTTACATTCCTCAAAACACTTAAAGGAATCTAATAAATAATATAATTTTACCTCTCGCATAACATTGTAATAGTTCACACTCACATGCTGAACAAATTCTAAAAGATTTGTGGCTTACCTTTATTTCTAGAGGATTCTTTATCCAAAAATAAATAATTAAATTTGTATATAAAACCTAAGGACTTTATCTCCGAAGATTCAAAACACCATGCTAGGTATATCCTTAAAAAATTATTTTAGTTTTTCTTTCCAAATAATTATCTTGCCACAACTTGGTAAAACAGAGTCCTACATTTTATATTCATTAGTTATTGTTGATTATTCAATAATTACTAAACCTTTAGTTGAGTATATGACACCACAAACAACGTTCATTCCAAAACTAGAATAATTTTCCATTGTGTCTAAACGACATCTTAGATAAATTCATTGGTGATACTCAATAAAATTTTAACTATAATCATTTAATTCAGCATATAGAAGTTATGTAATTATCACCACTAACTTAGGAATCACCCTCTCTTAGTTGCTTTTATAATTCAGTTTACTTCTTGCAATGTTTTTTTCTTTCTTGGTTAATGTATTTCAATACACATATTTGATAGTCATATTGTATTAAATACCCAAGAAATATAAAAAAACCAACACATATATATTGATGAATATACTTTAATTCGAAGTCATTTCTTATTTCTACTTCAATTCATTTCATTTACTCTTCCATTGGAATTATCTTGCGACATGCGATGAAAATAACCTCTTGTTTAATGACTTTTCTCTTTTACTTGAAGGACGTTGTGAAGGTTCCTTTTTCATTACATTTTATATTGGTCTTTATTCTTTTTCTTTCAACTTTTTCACCATGATAACTAAAGATTAATCTTTAGTAAAGTTTTTATCACCTTGGTGAACCATACCCAATAGGTAATGAAGTGGTTTCACTTTTTACTATTAATTTTTGTAATATTAAACAAAACCAGAGTAATTTGGTGAAAATGATATAAGAAAAAGATGTATTGAAATATCATAATCCATCTTTCAATTTAAATATATCTAGTGTAATCATCATCCTATTTATATATCACTTCACTTTCTCCTCACAAGCTTCTCAAAGATGACACTACATGAGAAATCATCCACATCCTAATTTCGTATCCACAAATAACATTGTACATTGATGATATAATTATAATATAAACATAAAATGCATCATATGTGAGTTTCTAGTAAGCATCTTTCACACCCTTTCTACCTGAGGTGCCTCCACAGGTAGTGAGAACTCCCGCACCTTGAATTTACTATATCGTAGTACTTTACGTAATTGTTTGTACTGCTCTTTGGAAACTTATTTCAGTTTGGACATGTTCTTTATCCAAAATTAATCATATTGAACTTTTGGTATTCCTTTATATTGTTCTAAAAAATAAAACACTAGTGGATTAGAACTTTTTATCTTGATTACTGATTAGAAATTAGTGATTAATAAAATCATTAAATTTCTCTCGTTATTTTATCTAATCATTGTAGTTATCACTATCAGTATCAGAACACACAGTTTCTAGAGTATTCAAGTGGAAAGGATATCTGAAACCTCTCCTCATAGTCCACGATATGGCTATACTGCTACTTGGAAACTGTTGAGTGGAGTATCGACTTCTAAAATCATAATCTTATTTACTCAATGTTTTATCTCTAAAGATGAAACAAGCTATATGTGGCTAATCATTTTAAATCATATTTAATTAATTCAACTCGTCTCTCTCATAAGAACTCTTTGGTATTAGAAGGCACCATCAACTAGGACTAGTGAGAACCTCATACGTCTAATTTTGTTCAAATTATATCGATGAAAGGCATTACGATTTAATATTTATTCAAGGGGTTTTAACTATTTTTTGAAGAATGAAATCATTTTCTATTTGATATGCACATACTATGAGAGCACAATAATAATTTAACAATAATATAAATAGAAAAATATTCACCGTGTATTGATTCATTTTATTTTATGCATTAATCGTTTATTATTTTATGTGACTGTGTAATATTTTATATTCATAAAAATAATAAATAATGCATAAATTAAATAAATAGTGTGATTGATCTTGAGCATTTAATATTGTTTTATTCATGTATTCTTAATGGATCAACCATGAACCTAGGGGTAAAATATTTAAGTCGTCTCTAACTCGTATCGCATCTCGTAACCCAATCCAATGTGTCATTATCTTGTTCGAAATAATGCATCATCTTGATGTGGTCCAGGTCTTACAACGTCCTCACTATAATAAAAAAAATACTTGCATGCAAGCGAGTGGGTATTTGGAATCACAAAATACATACAGAATAATACAGATGGATGCGTATACTCTTATATATATTAAGGGAGTAAAGACTATGCACATACCATCAAAATAAATTTAATTATTACATACACCTCACACAATTGTAATAAATAATTAAATAAATTAACTTCCAAATATTCATTGGTTGGTCTTGGTTCAAGATTAGTTACTACACCGATCAATTTTGTAATAAAAATTAAACTTTCAATAAATACATGTTGAGGAAATTAAATGAATTAAATAATTTAACTAATTTTAATTCAAATAATTTTTTCCTTTCGGTCCCAAAATTAAAGTTTTATTTTAAAAATATTATCTTGATTTTTGTTTTTGTTTTTGTTTTTTTTTCTCTGTCCGAGTAACCCTAAAAACCCCTGCAAAGAGGTATCGAGCCCCATTTATACCCTAAATGGTGTAGGAAGGTCAGTCAAGGCCCAACCTGACCTGGGTCGAGATGACCCGATGTTGGTTGTAGGTCACCAGAAAAAGGTCATGGGTCACCAGTAGATAGGTGCAGGAGACGAGTAGCATACCTAGCCAGCGCGCAAGCAGGAGGTGAGGAAGTATTCAGTCAGGCCTGATCGAAAAACGTGAGGGGGTCAGCGCTACGGGGTCAGCAATTTTAGGTAGCAAGGCAGGAAGGGGGTGGTCGCGAGGGATTTAAATCCTCTCAGGTTGGGCACCTGAACCTGACCCTCAGGTTGGGGTTTTGGATGAAAATGCCCCCATTATGGATTTTAGGGGTTTTTTTACACCGTCGTTGTTGGAAATTCCTGTCGAAATATATATTGTAAATTCCTGGGTAAATTGACACTATAAATTTTTGATGTAAATTTACACCAGAAATTTCATAGGAAAATTTCCACATGAAATTTACATTTCAAATTTGCGCTTAAAATTACAATAAAAATATTCTAATACATAAGTAAAAAATGAAAAATTTTACCAAATATATGCATTTAAAATTTGCATTAAAAACTTCTCGTGTAAAATTATGGGATTTCTAAGAGTCTATAAACACTTCATAAATCTTTAATTTCCTTGAGAAATAATCATTGAAAACATTCCCTAAAAATTTCTAGTGTAAACTTCCACTAGAAATTTTCAGTGCAAACTTCAAATAGCAGTTCAAATTTATACATTAAATTACAATGAATATATATTGATACATAAATAAAAAAAATAAATTTTAATCGGAAATTTTTAGTGGAAATTTACACGAAAAACTTTTAGTGAAAATTTCAACAAATTTCCACTAGAAACATTTATTGTGAATTTCTATTCAAATTTTCAGTGGAAATTTCAATGAATATTTTCCAGTATAATTTATTTTAAAATTCGTAGTGCAAATTTGTACTGAAAACTTCCAATATAATTTCAATATATGATGAAAATTTTCAATGAAAACAAAAAAAACACAATGAAAAACATAAAAATACAAATAAACATGGTAATATTCAATTATAAACATCAAGTTCAAATTTTTAGTGGAAAATTTCTGTATGTATATACAAACATCAATGTAAATTTGAATTTGAATTTTTTGTTTTACATTTACACTATAAATCCCCACTAATATAAATCTATACTTAAAAATTCTAGAGCAAATTTATAGTACATAATTTGAATTCATGTATATATACATACATACAAATGTATATATACAAATATAAATAAACAATATAATTTTATGTACAAATTTACATAGGAAAGTCATATAATCCCTTTGAAAATTTTCAATTGGAGACTGACATTAAAAGTTGAAAGTAATTAGTGGAATCTATGTTTGTTGCGGCAACTGCATTCAAGGTATGATTTGTTTTTGGTGTAAGTTATTTCTATCATGTTGATTCTATTGATGATAGATTTTATATTTATTTGAGTTTGACTTCACTTCATAGGATCATAAGATGATAATTTTCATCAAAAATTTTCAATTCAAATTTCCACTTAAATTACAAGTGAAAATATATTAATGCATAAATAAACAATTCAAATTTGCACTGGAAAATTACAGTGGAAATTTTAAAAGAAAATTGTCATCTTAAATTTTCCATTTGTATTTTCACTAAAATTATAAGTTAGAGTATATCAATGCATAAATAAACAATTCAAAATTCCAGTGGAAATTTCCACTGAAAAATTCTTATGAAAACTTTGAATGTAATTTTCCAGAGTTTATTTCCATACATAATATATTTCATATTATAAATATACAATGATTTTTTTCAGTTAGAAATTTTAATACAAATTTTTTGTATGCATACATAATATATTAATATATAAAAACAATGTAAAAATTCAATGCAAATTTCCTCTAACAAATTAAGAGTGAATAAATATAAAAAATGTATATAGTTAAAAAAACAATGAGTAATTATATATTGATAAACACAAAACATATTATTAATTATTGTTATATATTTATAAACATAAAAAAATTATTAATTATTGTTATATATTATTGTTATAAACATAAAAATATATATTAATTATTGTTATATATTTATAAACACAAAACAAATTATTAATGATGAGTAGTTTTTATATATTTATAAACATAAAAAATCATTAATTATTGTTATACTTTTATTTTTTTTACTATTATTATATATTTATTATTCTTTTATATTCCCAATTGTATTTATTATTAATGAATTATTATTATATATTTTGTTTTTATTTAATGTTTTTGAGTTTGAGTTTTTTTTGTAATTGGATCCCAGCAGGATTGAAGGGTATTTAAGTCCACTACATTGAAATAAATCAATATCTTTTTTAAAAATCAATATTATTTAAAATTTTGATATTTCTCCACGTCATTTTTTAGACACACAGAATGAATCCCGCAGAGGACATGACCCTCAGGTCAGAACAGCCAACCTGGGACGATAATTTTTGGGTCCTGAGATGCCAGACTACCTTTCCCATCACTCCTTTTCATTTTATATTTTTTATTTCATTGAAAAAAATTCAACATCATATTTATTTAGTTCTTTTAAAATAATTTTTTTATTAAATTCCACAAATGGTGGAATAAATGCATCACTAAATATCACTATTTCAGCCACTAGATTTCATGTTGAATTATTATAAAAATTTCACTAAACATTTCGTGTAAAATAACACATATCTAAATATGTTCTTAAAATTTTAAACCATCAAATATCAAATTCAATCCAATTTAAAAAAATTGACAAATGTAACTTTTCTGTCCAATGTTCGATTGAATTGTTGGGACATAACAACGCCCTCTTCAAATTTTAATAAAAAATTTATTTTTCCTTTTCCTAAAACATCACGCAATAGATATGATATCATTTTTTGGTGGTTAGGCATACAAGGGAAGCATATGGGTTATATATTTAAAAACTTTCACCAATGACCAATATAACTACGTCCTCATTGGTGAATCATGGCCCAGTATATGTTAGGGAAGAGCCTGGAGCTACAGCAAAAGAAGTCGCAAAAACACAACATAATTATTTTTTCTATATCAAAATCTTTTATCCCTTTCTCTCATATTCAAATTTTAAAATAAAAACAAATCCCAAAAATCTCCACTTTGATTTAAAATTTGAATACTCCGCCGTCATCCACACCGTAGCATCATCGTGATTTTCGGCTCCACCATCATCGACTCACCCATGATCAGATCCATCACATCAACTCCACCTTAGTCAGATCTTCATCTGAATGAGATCATCCATGTCGACACTGACATGATTCATCGCACCTATTACAGTTTTCATCTTTGCAGATCTCGGATGAACTTTTCTCGTTGATTGTGATTGTTTCCCAAATAAACCAAAGTTGATTCCCTCTAGATCATCCTCATGCGCTTTGAAAGTATATGGGAGCTTCGATCGTCAAATTTTGGGTAGTGTGGAGATCCGATGAAGCCTTCAACGTCCTAGTGATCACTGTTGCAGCAATCTGTGAAGTTGAAATTCAATCGAATGTTTGGATCTTGAGTTTCTCCCTCTAGGATGCAAGAAAGGATAAAGGCTCTTATCCATCATGCTATGAATACTAAATCACACGGGAGCTTCTCTACCTTATATAGTGAAATATATATGACACCTGGTATTGGCTCCTCAACCCCAAAATATATATTTCTCACTATATAATCTATAAACAACATCTTATGACCAATATACTGAGTCATAAATATCATTTATATTTTTACCACTTTCTTATGAAATAATAAATATATTACATGATAAATATGAGCCATTAATGTGACTCGATATTCCTACAAATATTAAATGAACCTTTGATATTAAAATAACATGCACTCCTTAAATATTTTCCCTTTTATTTACTTTAATATATGTAAATAAATTCAATAAATAAATTCATTACCAAATATTCTAAACTCAAATAATATGAATTTAATTATTTCTTGGTGATCTATTTTTCTTGGACATCACCCAAACCCTAGTGGTGGGGACCACCATGTCTTAAACTTCTATCCGTCAAAATAGGGCAGACTTTTAAATATGATAAGTGTGTGACCCCCTAGGAAATTATCTCAATATTAGATAATATTATTCACAGATCAAGACTGGATTATAGAAACCCATCAAGTCCTCTAAAGAGATAAGACATATTTATAGCAATAAAAATTGTAATGCTTCAACCTAGGTGCCACTAATTCGGTGCCCGAGCCGGTTCTCCACATGACCTCAGGCACGCCTCCCCATACGCCAGAAGCTTCCAACTAGTAGCGAGGGTCTAACGAGACATGTGGGGAGACTATACCCCCTTTATCAATGTAATCCACAACATATAAAATAATAAATAATGGAAACATTATAAACAATAAACATACATCACAAATCAATTTCCCAAAACAAAGTACATTCCCACAACCAAATAGTAAATATGCCATGTCATGTATTATAGTGTCAAGTGTAAAGGAAAACCTAAAATAAGGACAAGTTGAAGAATACCCAAAATGAATCCCAAAATCAATCCTAGTTCCCTCATCCATGCACAACCCTAATCCCCAACTCAACCATCTAGCGTAGAATCTTTTCCCTTATCCTAACCTGCAACCATGAAGTCTTCTAGAGTACCTAACGGTGGCCCGAGAAGGGTGTGAGTACAACTCAGTAGGCCACCACCAATGATGTCTAAAAAATATCCAGTCTAAAAATAGTATATACAGAGGTATGGTAAATGATGAATCAATATCATGTGAATTAAGATCCATTGTTTAACACGATTTGGAATTATCCACTTTAACCATTAGTTCCATATGTTACCCATTTTTATCAACTTACTTCAGCCTAAGCTAATCATTTAAACTATGCATAAGGGGAGTCAACTTCCCTGCATAACATGAAAATTATTTTCATAAACAATATATATATCAACTTACCTCGGATCCTTAGTCCTCATATTCACATCATATGCATGAATTAAGAGAATAGAGCCTCATTCTTACATCCTAACCCATGAAATACATTAGTGGGGCCTAGAGCCTCAGTCTAGCCCGACCCATGAGAGTAGATCCTCAATCTAAGATCCCACTTATACCATTTACCACATGTACATGCTTCTTTAATCATTATTCATATTCACCCATTACATGTCATGTCTCATTTAACTCACTCAAGTTAGGCCAAACACTCCCTTGCACCATACTATTATGCTAATCACAATGTTCATTGGTTTCATCTCATCAACCATTAATGTTCCACATTTAACAACTCAATTCCATGTTCAAGGAGGCGGCATACCCCATCAGTGGACCTTTAGGACCAGTCTAATCATCCTCAATGGATCTCACAGGGATCATGAGGAATTTCATATACCATTTTGTCACCCAATTTATCATTTCTTACCAAATGATTAAATGAGTATCACTATGACACATATACATATCCACATACACATAAATTAAATATTAAGACTATGTGATATAACTTATAGACCACCTAACTCGAGTTCATAGATGAACACTCAGTTAAACTTATCTCTTGATTTGAACTCAACCAAACTTCAAATCCCCAGATTAGAAACTATTGCAAGAAAGAGGGTTTTAGATGTTTTCGATAAAGAATAATGATTATACAAGGCCTCTTCTATAAAATAGAGGAAATAAGATTGCTAGAATCGCCTGGGTATTCAATTCACACCCAACCACACTCCAAACGGCCATGAATTGAAGAAGAATGACCCTTGGGAATCTTGGGAGGAAGAAGTTCATTGCATATCTATTATAAGGTGAAATGATGGTGAAAATAAGGTTACAACCTTTAAATACAAAGATAGAAAAACAAGAATTTTCCCACTTTTTAAAGGATGAACAGTTTGTGTACATGGTTGGCTAAACCATACGACAACTGTGCAGATCCCTCTATCTAAGAAGGAGCCAGGTCACATGACCTTATGGGGGCACCCCTAGGGTTTGAAATACTATGTGGTTCCTATTCACTAGCCTCTATCCAAGGGGGGATCCTAGTTTCAATGTTTGTTTTGGAGGACCACATGATTTTCAAACCATGTGAGGGCTATTCTTTAAATTCTATCTGAGACACCAAACCCCTGCACGATTATGGTGCATGGTTAGACTAACTGTGTGCCAACTGTGCACCTACACTGGATGGAATTTTTCTCCCTATTTCATGTCAAGAACTCCTAAGACACCCCCAAGGCCCCTTATAGTCTCTGAAAGTACTTTAATAACCATTTTAAGGGAAGTTAAACCAAAATTTAAACAAGTACGCACCTCATAAAAAGGTATGGATCTTACAACCTCCACATCGTATAATAGCTCGTCCTCGAGTTACTCTTCCATGAATCACTAAGCATCCAAGGTAAAAATATTAGACCACTGAGCCCATATATCTTTCTCCCTCTCCCAAGATTCCTCTTGAATGGCACTATGCTATCACAACACCCAATCCAACGACACAATCTTACCTCATAAATTTTTCTCACTAAAATCCACAATAAAAACTAGATTCTCCTCAAAGGACGCATCATCCTTGAGCTCAACTTCATCAACATTGATCACATGAGAAGGGTCAGGGTGATACTACTGATGCTGTGACACATGAAAAACACCATACATTCCACTATACCACTGTAGAAGATCCAATTGTTATGTAACCAATCCAATCCTCTCTACAATCTCTAATGATCCCACATACCTGGGTTCCAACTTACCCTATTTCCAAATCCAGTGGTGACCCAACCTTCGTGACACCCGAAGGAACACATGGTCACCCACCATAAAATCAAGGGGTCAATGTTGTCAATCATCATATGACTTATTCTTACTATGATTTGAAGCCATAGATTTATGAATCAACCTAACCTACTCCGATGCCTTCTACATGAGACTCAGACCCAACAATTATGACTCTCCTGTATCCATCTAACATAGCAGTGATCTACTTGTCCTACCATATAGAGCCTCATATGGTTCCATCTAAATATTTCTCTGATAACTATTATTATAGGTGAAATGAGTGAAAACTAATTATTTCTCCCAAGATCCACCAAATTCTAGGAAACATTCCCTAAATATGTCCTTTAACACTTGAATAGTACACTCTGATTTCCCATCTATCTACAGGTGAAAATCTGTGCTCAGAAACACCTAGGTACCAACTAACCTCTATAATACTTACCAGATTTATGAAGTAAAATGTGGATCACAATCCAAAACTATAGTCTGTAACATCCCATGCAACCTCACTATCTCTCAAACATACAAATCATCCAACTGTTCTATGGTAAAAGTCTCTCGTATTAACAATAAATGTGCTAGCTTCATCAACCGATCCACAATCACCCATATCGCATCATTCTTCCTAGAATTCCTCGAAATACCTATAATAAAATCCATTGTGTCATAATTCTTACTCCATTCTATAATGGGAAATGACTATAGAAAACCACCAGGTCATTGATGTTCAACCTTCACCTACTGACAGGTGTAGAATCACATCATGAAGCCTATAATCACATTCTTTATTCCTATAAACCAATACCATTGAAAAATATATCATTACATATTGGTAAAACTAGGGTGCACCACCCACTTCAAGGCATTAAATTCATACATCGTCTCTTCTTGCGTACAATTAGGAACAACAACACGACCCCAGACATATATGATCGCATCCTCATCTATAGTCTAATCAGACGGTGACTCCCCACCTTCAAGGATTTCCCTCAAGGCTAAACACTCCATATCCTCATACTACCTCTCCTTGATCCAACTTAGATGTGTGGGATCAACTGACATAGATATGAGGATCATCTTCCCATGGGACTCCCAAACCTCTATGTGCATCTTATAAAATAGAGCCATGATCTTCCACTCGAAACTGGATTCATAAACTGCCTGAGTCTATATTTTTCAGCTCAGAGCATCTGCAACACTATTTACCTTCCCTAACATTTAAGATGAATCCAAATCAAAAGATTGCATGTACTCAACCCATCTATGTTTCTAAATATTCAAATCACACTGGGATAGTATATACTTAAGTATTTTATGGTCGTTATACACAATAAACTTTTCACCCATAGGATAACACCGCCAAAATTTCCAGGAATAAACCACTATAGCCAATTTGAGATCATGCATAGGATAGTTCTATTCATATTTCCTCAGCTATTGTGATCCATACACCATGAATCCATACTGCCTCATTAATACTACCCTGATTCCAATCCCAGATTCATAATAAAACAATGTATACTCCTTACCCGGATCGTGTAAGATGAAAATTGGTGTATTGGTAAATCATTTATTTAGGTCCAAAAAAATTCTCACATACCTCAGACCTCTCAAATATTATACTCTTTTAGGCCAAGCCAGAAAGTGGTGCTTCTAGGTGGGAAAATTATTTGAGGAACCTTCAATAATAGCCTGCTAAACCTAGAAATATTCATATATAGAAAATACTCTTGGGATTCTCCCAAGATAAAACTACCCAAACCTTCTTTGGTTCCACTATTACACCTTTGTCTTAGATGATGTGGCATAATAAATGTACCTTGTTGATCCAGAAATGATAATTGGATAGCTTGACATATATCCTATGCTCTTTCAGTTTACTTAAGAATATTTCAAGATGTTTGGAATGACTGTCATGAGTATGGGAGTATGCCAAGATTTCATCGAAAAAAACAACCACAAAATTATATCTAGATATGGGTGAAATATTTTATTTATAAATCAAATGAATGCTGAAGGAGAATTCATCAACCCAAATGGTATTACAATGAACTCATACAAACCATACCTGCTCCTGAAAGCAGTTTGTGGTATATCAGAAGGTATCACCCTTTGGTGATGTTATCCATAACTCATATTAATTTTGGAAAACATTTAATCACCTTTCAGTTGGTAAAAAATATCATTGATTCATGAAAGAGGGTATATATTCTTAACTTTCATCCGATTCAACTTTCGGTAACTGATACATAACTTTAATGTTTCATCAACCTTCTCAGAAAAGAAAACATGAGATCCACAAGTCGACATACTTGATTGAATAAAACCTTTATTATCCAATTCCTCTAATTGGTTCTTATATTCTTGATGTTCTACTGGTTCCATTCTATATGTCAGAATGGAAACTAATTCAGCTCCAGGAATTAGGTTAATCATGAACACAACATCTCTCTTGGGTGGAAGCCTTGATAATTCATTAAAAACACATCCCAAAACTGATCCACCATAGGAGGGAAAAAATCATGCTCTACTTCCCATAATCATGCACAAGACATGAAACTTGGGTTTTTATCTCATCTAACTATTGTCAAACTGGATCCGAATGGCCTTTCTGGATATCCAATTCCCCATAGTGAGCATAAGTGTCACCCTAAAGAGACATTAGCATTAACCTTCAGTGTTAACAATAAATATGGAATTGATACAAAACTATCCAATCCATCCACAATATCAGGTAAAAACCTTACATCTCAAGCGTAAGAAAGTCCCAAAGGAAATGGTACCTACCAACCTCGATTTCACACTCCTTATATTGTCAGATACTATCTAATCACACTCCTAACGGTGTGTCAATCGACATTAACCTACACATATGTTACACTTCTAGACACAAAACATTAAAAAATTAGTAGATATAAAATAATGTGAGACCCTGTATCAAATAAAGTGCTAGAAATTATGGAAGATACATGAATCATACCTCAAACAGTCAATGGTCCATCCTCACCACCACCAAGTGTAGGGTGAACTACATGAAGATGACATGCCCCTCTACTTCGGGCTCTAGTGTGAGTTCCTATTACTACAATTCCCTATTAATATGGAATCTCTTTTCATAAAGCACCACATCCACTTCCCTGACCGATACGGCTAGTAGAACTCTAGTTGCCTACCTAGTATGGGGTAGTGGACCCCCTTCTTTCACTTTACATAAATATTGATTCTCTATCACTACCCACCTATTGAGGGTTTCTATAGAACCTCTATACATGTCCCATCCATTCATAGGCTCGACACTCAATGGTTGGTCGAGGATACGGGCTCTGCATATGTCCTAGCCTGCCGCACTGATAGAATAACACCATATCACTACCCTAAGAGGATACTCTTCTTCCCTAGCTACTCTACCTACCATTTCCCTAGTGAAAACTCTCAAAATGGTGCTTTTTACTATCGGAAGTCATACTACTAGACTTCCCAACCGAAACCACATGTTCACCACCATAAGACTCCTTCAGGTTCCCTTATGAAATGAGAGCCAGATCCACCACCTTAGAAAACCTCTTCAAACAGAAGATATTTACCTAGTACTTTATCTCATATCCAATTCCATCCAAAAAACGCGGCGTTGTATCTTCCTCATCCCCAAACAATGCTGGGATAAAATGTTTCAAGTTAGTGAAGTGGCCAGCATAATCTATCATGGACTACTCCCCTGAGTCAAACTCATAAATTCTAGAGCTCTCTCCTATATCAAGGTCTCCGAATAGAAATGTTACAGAAAATTTTCACTGATATATTTTCATATAATATCTTCCTTATTAGTTTGAACTTGAATATCCCACCAGTTCTTTTCCAGTCCTCACAACATATAAGCTACCTACTTGACTCTCTTCTTAGGAGGAGTCTCTATGTGATCCAAAATATTCTGGATGAACTCTATCTAAAACTTGACTACCTATGGTCCACCCTCTCCATTAAATGTCAGAGGGTGTTGTAGCTAAAACTCTCAAGTCAGATCAAATATACTCTACCCAACTTTCCCTGGTTCTCATTCCATCATCTGCATAAAATTAGAAAAATTATCTTGGAAATACTCTTCCCCTCCATTACCCAAAACCAATGGGGTTTCCTACTCCACTACTAGAGGAGAATTATCGACGATGTAATCTTATCACCCAACCAACAATAATCATAATGTTGATATATCTCTAAAATTCCAAATTCATGTTTCAAAACACATAACAAAATATTTTCACACTTACACAAAAGAAGGATCACAACTATCCATAACCAACTTACTCCACAAAACTATCTCAATAGATATAATCATAATCCCATCACTATTCTCAACCACCCCTAATCTAAGCCATGACTAACATGAGGTAAACCAAATACCAAATTTTCACTTTACATTCAATGCCATTTTATTTATTTCACAAACATATTTTAAATTCTTTATACAATTAAAAAAAATATTATGCACATTTTATGTTAAATCACAATAGAATCAAGATGAATCTCCAATTCCCATACCTGACCATAACCTATTTTCACATGTGTTCCAAACATGATACAGGTCACATGTATCACTAAGTACCTAAAATGATGCATTCATATACAAACTTCATGCCATGTCGAGCCACGAGCAAAATATCAAGAAATGATGACATCAAAATACAAGTGCATCACCCAAGGTGAAATAATATACAAATATAACAGATAACATCATGAACAATAATACCAATCAGGGTACTTGGGTTTTCCCCCACACATGGGTTAGATACTCCCATGAATGAGCTCATTACCAATTCCCAACACATCCTAGTCCCCGTATACCATTCCCAAATTATAAATTAGTAAAAAGGAAAACTGTTCTGATACAACTTTGTAATGTCCAACCCATGTACCACTAATCAGGATCCTGGTCCAGTTTTCTATATGATCCTAGGTGTGCGTCCCGATATTCCATAGGCTACAGAATACCAACGAGGGTCTAATGAGACACCTAGGAAGATTATACCCTCTTTACCAGGGTAATCCACAACAGATAAAATAAGAAATAATGAAAACAATATAAAATGTAAACATGCACCACCAATAAATTTCCCCAAACTAGGTACATTCCCACAACCAAAGAGTAAATATACCATGTCATGTCTTACAATCCCAAGTGTAAAGGAAAGCCCAAAATAAAGACAAGATGAAGAATCCCCAAAATGGGTCTGACACCAAGTCTAGTCCCCTCATCCATGAAAATTCTTCAACCCCAAATAAACCATCTAGTGCATGGCCTTTTCCCTTATCCTATACTACAACCATGAAGTCTTATTGGGTACCCAACACTGGCCTGAGTAGGGTGTGAGTACAACTCAGTAGACCACCACAAACGGTGTCTACAAAATATCCAGTCTAAAAATAGTGTATATACAAGTATGATAAATAATTAGGTAACAATAGGTAAATTAAGTTCTATTGTTTAACAAGATTGGGAATTAGAAACTTAACCATTATTTCCACATGTTACTAATTTTCATTAGTAATTTGAAATAGGCAGGCCAGGGTGGTGTGGTCCAAGCCCGCATTGGTTTGAGCTCGCATGATTTTGTAAGAAAAAAATATCATATAATACGACCAAAAAATTTCAAGCCTGCCCCGCCCCGCATAAGACCACGAGTTTCCTGCAGGTTGCCCACAATTTAAAAAAATACAATTTATAATCATTTAAATATTTTATTTTTTTCTCATTCTTAAGGGTAGTTGTGGGGAGAAGTATGGATTGATAATATCTAGAGTTTTAAGGGATTTGATAGAAATTTTTTCTATGAGTTAATGGTGGCATGTGACGATGTTGATGTGGTGACGAACTATTACGATGAAAATTAGGCGAGTGATCAGTGAGGGGTGATGAATTATGATATTGGTAACATGGTGATGCAAACGGATGGACCTGTGAATAAATAACGACTTTCCAGACTACTACTTGTTTCAAAAGAGGCTATTAGGGTTCCCATGATGTCCTATCCTATTTTCTTAATAAAAAAAATAAAATTAAATAATAATAAAAATAATTCAACACAAAAAATATTATGATTATAATAACTCTTTTTGAATTGAAACTATATGAAAGGGAGATGAGTTCCATTTTTGATAGGTGATATGACACACCATGTGAATATGGTGAATAATTATAATATAAATATTATAATATCATATTAAAAAAATTAATATAAATCTATTTAAAATTCACATGTGAATGAATGGTGAATTATCATGATCATTATAGTGAGAAATCATATGTCATGGTTTAATCATGGTTTTTTAATAAAAAACTAAAATATTGTAAAACAAATATATATATATTTTTAAATTAGGCCCACTGATAAGCCCACACCCACATGGGCTAGAATCGCCTTAGCCCGCACCCAAACGGGCTCAACCCGCATTAGCCTGCTCTCTTAATGATCAAAATTTTTAGGCCCACCCTACCCCGCATCCTCCCCATACCCATGAAGCTCATGGGATACAATACCATTTTGCATCACTAATTTTCATCAACTCACTTCAGGCTATACTGGTAATATAAACTATGCATAAGGTGAGTCAAGTTCCCTACATAATAGGGTAATTATTTTCACAATATATATATATATATATCAACTTTATTAGAGCCTCAGTTTAGGTATTCACATCATGTGGATTCATTAGAAACATAGAGCCTTAGTCCGTCATGCTAACCCATGCAATACATTGGTGGGGCCTATAGCCTCAGTCTAGCCCAACCCATGGGATTAGAGCCTTAGTCTAATATCTGACTCATACCATTCACCACATGGAAACTATTTTTTAATCATTATTCACATTTACCCATTACATGTCATATCTACTTTACCTTTCTCAAGTTAGGTTAAACACTTCCTTATTCCATATTAACATGCTAAGCATAATTTTCATTGGTTTTATCTCATCAACCATTAATGTTCCAGATTTAAAGACTCAACTCCATGTTCAAGGAGGTGGAACACCCCATGGGTATCCATTTAGGCTCAGTCTAATAATCCTCAATGGATCCCATGGGGATCATGAGGGATTTAACACACTATTTTTTCACCCAATTTAGTATTTCTTACAAAATGATTAAATGCATAGAACTACAATACAAATGCACAACCACATACACATAAATTAATCATAAAAACTACATTATGTAAATTTTAGACTACCTACCTCAAGTTCATAGATGAACGCTCATTTAACATTATCCCATGATTCAAAATTAACCAATATTAAAATCCCCAACTTATAAATTGCTATAAAAAAGAGTTTTTTAGAGCATTTGGATGAAGAATAATGATTATACAAGGATTCTTCCAGAAAATAGAGGAAAAGGAGTGCTAGAGTTACTAGAATCTTTGATTTTTACCTAACCACACTCCAAACATCCAATAATAGAAGGAGAATGACCCTTGGGAAGAATAAGTTCATCACCTAGTTGTTATAGGTTGAAATAAGGGTGAAAATTGGGTCAGAAACTTTAAAGACCAAGAGGAAGAAATAGGAATTTTACCACTTTTAAAGGGAACATGGTTTGGATGCATGGTTGGATAAAACATGTTCCAACTATATGACTTCCTCTATCCAAGAGGGGGTCAGGTTGCACGGTCTCCTAGGGGTACCCACATGGTTTGACAAAATGTGCAGTGCCCATGCACCAGCCTCTATCCAAGTGAGAAGTCTATCTGCATGCTTTTCTAGGGAGGCCTAAATGGTTTTCAAATAGTGTGAGGTCTATTCACTCAGTTCTATCTAAGACACCACACCCCTACACAATTATTTCACATGGTTAGACTAACCGTGTTCCAACCATGCACCTATACTATATGGTTGTTTTATTCCCCTTTTGCATCCTGAACCCTCGGGACACCCCTAAGGCCCCTCATAGTCTTGGAAATCACTTTATTAACCATTTTAAAGAAAGTTAAACCAAAATTTAAACAAGAAAACACCTCCTCGAAAGGCCGAGATCTTAAAAAAAACATTTCCTATAAACACATACTGTGTAATATAATCTCTTTGTCCCCTAATATCTCATAAAGTATGGTGCACACTCCATGTCATCATCCTTTCTTGTTTTATTTTTTATTGATCTAATTTTATGGACTTACCTTATTCTATTATGACCATGGATTTAGTTATCATGTTATCATCCTGATCAACTTGGCCCAAGATATAACATTAATTTAGAAGTAATAAATTCTATCTGGATTATTCATCCAATGCCATCCCACCAATGACACACCCAACATAATCTACCTCACTATGAATTCAATGTCATATTTTTCATCTTACATTAAAGTACACAAAAAAATAGTACACATCATTAATAATATCAATTCAGAATACCATTATATGTGATCATAAATAGAAACTACTAATGACACAAACATATGTGGTGTTCCTATTAATGGTTCATACCTCATGATCTCATATACCCGAGATCACCAAGTGTGAACTCCATGGGAAGAAGTATAAATTCTTATGATACCCCAACATCTAATTTTTAGACATCATATGTGTCCAGTTAGCATAATGTATCTATACCATAGGAAATATATTTAATATTAATGTCATAGAATCTTGAGATTCTCATTATAGCATGAAAATTTCTATAACCATTTAATATGATATATAATTTATAGAAATTACCATATAAATAGTTGATGAAGAAAAATAAACACTATTTATGGTAAGTGTAAATCATGCATAATTCACTATATACATGATCTAGTAATCAAAAATTACCAATAATGTTGGGTCTAGGGCACCCACTTTTACAACATTTGGGTTTTTTGTGTTTATTAGGCATCTATTTTATTTACTTTTTTCCTTATTTGAATACAAATCATATTTTTGGGATAATTCATGCCATTTGTTGGATTTTATTAGTCACAGACATATGTTGCACATCTATTTTCATTTATCAAGGTATGTTACATCTACTAGATGTTACAATAGAATTTATTGACTTTTATATTATCTTCAAAACTATTTGGACATAAATTACTATTGACTATTGTTATGCCTAATGTTCTAACTTTATATTATCTTTAAATCCATAATGTTTAAAATTTAATTTCATTGAATCAAATTAAAATATATATCTAGTTCTCATAATTTAACACAAATAAAATCAAATAAACCAAGTTGTTTCAAATATTCTAGTAAATTATAAGGATTTTATAATTTTACACTATTATCCATGATAAAATAATGCTACATTGCAAATAAAATATTATATTAATGCAATAACTTAAAAAAGTTTTCAATAAATGTAAATATAGTAGTATTAACATTATTGTAATAACTATTTCTTGTATAATTTACTACTACATAAGTGGATTTTGAAATATCTAGACAAAACCTTTATCAGGACTAAAAATAATTTTTTATCTAAGTGCTATTAAAAATGGTACACTTTTATCAGTACTAAAAAATCACTGATAAAGGGTGTCCTTTATCGGTGCTAAAAAAGTGCTGATAAAGGTAGTCCTTTATTGGTGCTAGTTTAGCACTGATAAAGTGTTACCTTTATTAGCCCTAAAAGTAGCACTGATAAAGGTTATCCCGTTTCAGTGTGCTATTAAAATTACAACACATTGTAGTAGAAAAATACACCTGTATATGAAAAATTCACAATTTAATTGAAATTGAAATTAAATAATAAATCAAGAAAAAAACACTATATTATGCACATTTAAAGCTTTGTTTTTTAAAATTACACTGGTAGGTATTATCACATACATTAAAAAAACATTAATGGTTTCATTATTTTTAGCACCAGACCCCCTCTCAAAAAATCCCAATCATGGCATCAGTTGATAAAAAAACCACACCAACATGAGAAAATGAATCCACCTATATAAGAAAACAATTAATATGTTCTTAATACTATAAAAAATAAATTAAACATAAATATGAAACAATACATTAATAAAATGTCAATTTTAATCAAAATGATCCACTTTGAGTCATACTGGTCGCATCGTGTGTCAGTTTGACATAATATTGATTCATATACATCAAAAATGAATTATGAATCATTTTACTAAAGTATCATGACAATATGAGTGAATTTTATTGGTTTTTAGTGAGTGACACATTTTTTGAACTAAATTGTCAATTTTAAACTGTTAATAGACACTTTGAGTCATATTAGGAACACCATGTATCAGATTGAGGTACGGAATATTTCTACATGAAAAAATAACTTATGGATCGTTTTTATAAAGTATAAAAAATCCAAATTTGTTTGATTGGTTTTGAGTATGTGATGTGTGTTTTAAACTAAAATTTCAATTTTAAATAAAAGGACACACATGGAGTCATACCTGTCACACCATGCATCAGATTGACATGTAGTTGATTCTTATATGTCAAAAATGAACTAGAGATCATTTTCCTAAAGTATCAAAACAATTCAAATGTGTTTTCTTAGTTTTTAGTATGTCATGTGTCATTTTAACTAAAATGCCAATTTAGACTGAAAACACACACTTTGAGTCCTATTGGTCACATTGTGTGTCGATTTTGTAGAGACTCAAATCTTTACGTACATGGAAATTACATTACTTTTGCGGAATACTTAATACATAACACAAAACAAACACCAAAGGACCATAATAGTTTAGTGTCTTTGGAAACTCGGAACATAATCTTCTAATCTTGGTGAAAGATCTTCAACATCACCCATAAAGATCTTCCCTTTATTTTTCTTACCTAAAACCTTTCTTTATATCCTGGGGAAAAGAAAAAATATAAAGGGTGAGCTCAAATGCTCATTAAGGGTAAGCATGGAGAAAATAAAACAAACCATATACATTTGAACATAAAAACATGAACATAATGTTTAAACATCGAAATCTTGAGCATTGACATAAAACATGGTAGTATGTAAGGCATAAATCATAATGGAACATTAATCATGATAAAATAGCATGGTAATAAAACATGTAATTGTTTAAAACCATTAAGCACATGTTATGATTTCTATAGTATCCAAGGCATTGCTTCCAAGACCATCTTAATGGACAAAGTCCCTTTCTGAATTGAGTTCACTCCTTGTTTCAGTCCTGTAACACTTAACTGGATTAACATAACGTTCCAGCCATGTCTATCTCATGAGATATAAATATTTACCCAATTAATTGGAGGGATATATAGGTCCCACCCATCTCATAATTAAATCATTCTTTCATGTTCCACAAAATAAACATACATCATTCATAATAACCCAATGAATAAAATGGGATTCATAAAAATCATCCCATGATAACATAATCCATATAAAACAAATGGATATCATTTCAAAAAATGCCATGTAATTTTAAAATAAAATGACCTTTTTTATAAATAATAATGAAATATTTTAAAGGAATCTTTATGAAAATTAGGGGTTATGAAACCGTAAAAATTAGTTCGTGACGTATAAGTTAAAAAAAACATTTTTCTCGTACTTTTTCCGAAAAAGTCAAAAAGTACCTCGTATGGTAATCAAAAGAAAGATTACTTACATACCATGTAGTAAAAGTAAAAATTAGTAAAAAATAATTTAAACATATATGAAACCATTTTTAGAAAATAGGGACATAGATGATAAATATAACCCTAGTAAATACTTAAGAATAAACAATCTCAGATAAAAAAGAGATTGGAAAAGTTATCCCTTACCTTATGTCCGATATGCTTCGTATGTATCCGAACCTCCTGTATAATGATTTAAATAATGTCATTTAATTATTACAGAATAATATTCATTATTATGATATCATATATGGTTCACTTATGACATTATATAACCCGTTCTTTTGTAAATTCCATTTTAAAGCAGCGTTTTGGGTTAAATCGTTTCATTTATCGTCTGTGTTTTGACTTGTAATTATTAATATGATTACTTAGGTCATGATTAATTAATTCCATAATATAAAACATGATTTATATATAATATATATTCATAATATACATATATATAATAGATCGATAAATGGAAAGAAAAACACCGTTCATGGAGACGGTTGGCCGTACGTACGCATGAATGTTGTTTCTCGTTTCCTTATTGAATTGAATGGAATTAAGTAGATGAAATACATATATATATATAAATAAATACAGTAGCATTATTATGTCATATATTTCATGATTACTTATTATATATACTTTATAATCATTCTTGAATTGTTAACATGGTGAATGAATCTCATCGCGTCGTGGAGACGGTAATCCGTACGTACGCACGAGCGATGATATCGTTCCCATATTTATTGAATGGAGTTGTAGTGGATGATATAATATCTTAGAATCATTATGATATTATAAGAATCATATATAGTCATTATTTACACCATTATACCCATCCAAGTAAGGTGGTGGTTGAAAAACTGATTACACCACGGCGTGGAGACGGTATTCCGTAAGTACGCACGCGCGGTGAATTCATTTTCCGTATGATGAATAGAAGGTTAAATATGGTTGTTTAATATTTATAATAATATATCAGTATATAATTAATACTTATGTTATTACTTTATAATGAGACAACTAAAGAAGGGGAAGTAGAAGAAGAAAGAAACTTGAAAGAGTCAGTAGAAGAGATTACCTCTTCCTCGACGCACCTCCTTTAAACTTCTTCTTAGGGCACTAGAGTTGGTCTTTTGAGAGGACCAGAACCTCAATAATATAAATATAGAGGTTGATAAGAGTAATATTTAGGGGTTTGAAGAGCTTAAATTCTCAAAAGGGTGTGAAGAGAACAGGGAAGGGGTGCCCTTTTTATAAGGGAGGAGAGGGGCACCTTAGGAAAACTTAAAATATTATTTTATAATAAAGTCATATTCGGTTTTTAATAGATAAAAATTGATTTATTTAGAAGATAAGGTGGTTATGGGTCGAAATAATCTCAACATATAGGTTTTAGACAAGTTTAGGTTACTATTTTATCCTTATCATTTAGATTTAACTCAATGTCAAATAATTTAACTTTTACCGTGTATTTTTGTTTTCTTACAATATATGGTTAATAAACTTACTATAACAAGACAAACGAACCCCAAGTGGTTCATTATTAATATATATATATAATTATATAAGTCATTTGGCCTAACCTTAGATTTTTAGGAATAAAATAACAATTAATAATATAATATTTGTTTTAAAAACTATTTTATGTCAATTTTGACACTATTTGGTACTTGATTTTTGTGAAAATCATAAAAGCATGATTAGTTAAAAAAAAGATAATTAAATCAATACTAACATGTCATCTGAACCTAAAAAATTATTTTAATTCATAAAAAGTCTAAAATTACATTTATTTGGGTATTTATAATATCAATTATGTTAATATTTCATTAATAAGGTAGTTACTGCATCATCATTGTGTCATAAATAAATTAAATTATTTAATGTATAAAATTTATAAATAAAATATAATTATGTAGGAAATATATTTATCTTTATAATGAATATTTATAGTCGAATTTATCTTATTCATAACCCTATATTAAAAATGATTTATTTATTAAACATTGATTTTAACTATTTTAATTCTTCTTTAAATAAAATAATAATAAATGTCCTAAACTAATCCAAGTGGACCTTAAGGGTAATATTTTATTCCTAAGGTTGTTTTTTGTTGAATTATACTTATCCAATAGAATTAGAACATGTTTTTGGGTAATAATAAAATCATTTTTACCCTTAATTACCCTATTTACATTTAACCGTGGTAAATAAAAGTAAAAGGTTACTATTCACCAAAAATTATTTTCATCTTATTGAACCAAATTTTACTCCTTGATATTAACCGTGTCTCTATGATTTTCAAAATTCTACTCACAGAAGTGGTAAATTTAAGTTTTATGTAAATTTTCAAACTCTCCTAGGAGGTGGGTAAAAGACTGTGAAAAGTTCAATAAAATTTTTATATGTCTAAAATTATTATAAAATGACTCCAATGAATTACATTGAACTTATATTGGTATTATGTATCAATTTTTACCTAAAATAAATTTAAATAAAATAAATAATTATTTATATAAAAAGTCGGTTTTTAAATAGTAAAGCAGTGTTTTCACTATTCATCAAAAATTGAATGTTTTCAGAATAATACCAAAAATTCACCCTTGGATAATTTCGATATTCTGAATCCAAAAAAAAAGTCCATTTTAAAAAATAAAATTTATAAAATTTCAAAAAGTGGGTGTTACTATTCATAACGACTAGTTCATAATAATATTAAAATAATATATCGTTTAGTGAAACTCGGTATTGCGTACAACACACGCTATCAAGAAAGGTATTGATTGCGTGTAATGCAAGCCAAGTCAGGGGTGCATGTAGTGAAATCTCTGTTTGGTGTTGCGTATAACATAATCAAAACATATTTCATTTATACATTAAAAAAATCTATACTTAATATTGCATAAAATAATTTCAACAAAACGAACTTGAAATTGTGTGTAACAAGAGCCAAGAATAGTGTTGCGTATACTGCAAGATAATATGGTGTTGCGTATAGTGCAATCTAATTTTGGTGTAGCATACAACACAAGACATCAATGAAATTAAAAAGAAAATTTTTCATAAAATCTCGGGGTGTTACATTCTACCCCCCTTAAAATGAATTTCAGCCTCGAAATTCGTCGGGGTTATAAATGGTTTACTACTTGAAAGTTTCTATAATAGAAACCCACATCATAAAAAGGAATACCAAAACTTGTCTTTAAAAACTAAAGTATGAAATGTAACGGTTACCCAAATTAACTAATCATTGGGTTTCCACATAGGAGAACATAGGTGAAAATATAGATATGGAAGAGAAATCTAACCATCATGTTCTGATGGTGAGTGGTAGAGAACATGGCTATGAAAAAGTCAACAATCACAAAGCCATAAATTTGTGATGATCTAAGGTACCATCTAATTCATCAGATATAAGTTCACTAGGACAACATTTTTGGTTTTCAAGATCATTTCCCTAAAGTTGAAGAATTTGAATTAGAAGAAATAATTACTTTATTTCAGTATAATATCACCATTGTTCGTGCCTTGAACAATTTCTACTTCATCTCTTAAAGAAATGAAGTTGAATTTTTTCATTCGTGAGGTGTTATCAGATCATGTGATAGAATGATGGCTCATTCCATATGTCTCAAACAAAAGGTTATCAAAAGTTATCAAATATAAATAAGTACATAAATGGTGAGGTTAATCGTATATGATTCCAAAAATGGACTTATATTTCATCTATCAAACTGCTTAACATAATAAAACTAGTTTCTTTTAACCAGGGACTTCCTGTAGGACATTGGTAGGCGATAAAGGCATGTCACACTTCAGTTGTGGGTTCGATTCCCACAACCTTGTCTGACGCGACGGGTTGTCTCTCGTCCTGCAAGTTGTCCCTTTTTCTAAAACTACATTATAATAAAATTCCTGCAATAAAATAGAAAAAAATACTATCTTATGTCTAACTTAATTCATTCCAATATTTAGGCTTATATAAAACACTTCTGTCCAAGCTCATAGTATAAAGAAAACAATTAATAGAAATGTCATCTACTGAGCATGTGAATACGATCATTTATCCCCCATATATCATACGATGTATCTTGTTGGTCACATTCCAAACATGTGAATACCTTAATCATGTATTCTCTTGAACCATAGTGAAAACATAGGGTAACTCTTTCCATATACCAAAATCCCAAAAATTCTATATACTCAGACCATGATATCACTTTTTCCTTATATTAGTCATGAGCTCATTAATACTATCAAACATTTAATTATCTCCTTATCCCTTCTTTATGCGCATATTAGGTGCTTTCAAAAAATATCTAAATAACCTTTCATGGTTACTGGTACCATTCAACATATACTTTCAAAACTCAAGAAAAGGAAATAGTGTAACAATCCTTAGACTTTTTTCTTTATTCCATAGTACCATACATTATTCTTGATAAACATACAATCATTACACTGTCTTCTTAAACCACTGACTGAGCTTCATCATTTCTTCCATCTCATATATCATTTTTAGTCTCTTCATCATCATCCACATAAATAATACCCGTATGACCATTCTGATTCTCTTTATGAGATTTTCCCTTAGGGCATTGGTTTTCATAAATCTCATACATTCCACATTTAAAAAACTTAATCATTTTTGATGTCTTAGAAATACCATTATCCTTGTCCATGGTGTTAACTGAACATTTTCTTTTAAAATTAATATCTTTGTGTCCTTCTTTTCCACACCCAAAGCATCTTCCAGTTCCTTTGAAACATTCTCCCTGATGCCTCTTCCCATATGATTTACATGAGGAAAATTGAGCTTTCTTTCCTCGATGATCATCATGAAACTCAATCTTTCTCTTATTAGCTGAGTCAGGAAACTTACCAAAGTTGAGATTATTGATCATGTTATGAGATTGCTAATTAGGTATAATAACGATATTTGGAATTCCAAATCCCGTTTTATTTGGTGTCTCATGAGAAATATCATTCCATTGTCCATCATATCCTCCATTATCATGAATCTTCCCATTTCCAACCATTTTCTAAAACCCAAAAAGAATAGAGTGAGATGAGAAAATCATGCTAGGAAAACAACAAAATAAAGGGGGATTACCTTAAATATCTAACATCTTAGGTTTAATTCTAATATCTTTATCTTAATTCTAATACTATGACCTATACAACCTTAGGGACATCCCTAGACATACCTTCGAAATATCTCTATGGATCTCACTAAAGTTTTTGCATCCTAGTTTCCAAAGGTTAACTAAACCTTTCCTCTGATACCAACTGTAGAGACTCAAAGCTTGATGTACATGGACATTACATTACTTTTTTGGAATACTTAATACATAACAAAAACAAAGACCGAAGGACCGTAATAGTTTAGTGTCTTTGGAAACTCAGAATATAATATTCTAATCTTGGTGAAAGATATTCAACATATCCCATAAAGATCTTCCCTTTATTTTTCTTACCTATAAAATTTCTTTATATCCTAGTGAAAATAAAACATATAAAGGGTGAGCTCAAATGCTCAATAAGGGTAAGCATGGAGAAAATAAAACAAACCATATACATTTGAACATAAAAACATGAACATAATGTTTAAACATATAAATCTTGAGCAATGGCATAAAACATGGAAGTACGTAAGGCATAGATCATAATGGAACATCATTCAAGATAAAATAGCATGGTAATAAAACATGAAATTATGGAAAACCATTAAGAACATGTTATGATTTCCATAGTAGGCAAGGCATTGCTGCCAAGACCATCTTAGTGGACAAAGTCCCTTTCTGAATCGAGTTCACTCCTCGTTTCAGTCCTGTAACACTGAACCGGATTAACTTACCGTTCGAGCCATGTATATCTCATGAGATATAAATATTTACCCAATACCTTGGAGGGAGATATAGGTCCCAACCATCTCATAATGAAATAATTCTTTTGTGTGCCACAAAATAAACATTCATCATTCATAATAACCCAACAAATAAAATGGGTTTCATAAAAATCATCCCATGATAACATAATCCATATAAAAAAAATGGATATCATTTCTTCATAAGAAAATTGAAACCATGTAAATCATAGAGATATTATACTTGAAACATACACATATGAAATAATGTCATCTTAGATGGAAATTTGTTTTGATAAAACACATGAAATAAATTCTTGAGGAAAATATCCTTTCTTTTCAAAATCATTTTATTTTCAAAAAATGCCATGTAATTTTAAAATAAAATGATTTTTTTAAATAATAATAAAATATTTTAAAGTAATATTTATGAAAATTAGGTGTTATGAAACCATAAAAATTAGTTCATGTCGTTTAAGTTAAAAAAACATTCTTCTCATACTTTTTCCGGAAAAGTCAAAAAGTACCTCATATGGTAATCAAAAGAAAGATTCCTTATATACCATGAAGTAAAATTCAAAAATGGGTAAAAAAGACTTTAAACATACATGAAACCATTTTTAGAAAACATGTACATGGATGAAAAATATAACACTAGTAAATACTTACGAATAAACAATCTCGGATAAAAATGAGATTGGAAAAGTTATCCCTTAACTTATGTCCGATATGATTTGTATGTATTTGAACCTCATGTATAATGATTTAAATAATTTCATTGAATTATTATAGAATCATATTCATTATTATGGTATCATATATGGTTCACTTATGACTTTATTTTACCCGTTCTTTTGTAAATTCCATTTTAAAGCAGCATTTTGGGTAAAATCGTTTCAATTATCATCCGTGTTTTGACTTGTAATTATTAATATGATTACTTAGATAATGATTACTTAATTCCATAATATAAAACATTATTTATATATAATATATATTCAGAATATACATATATATAATAGATCGATAAATTGAAAGAAATACACCGTTCATGGAGACGGTTGGTCGTACATACACATGAACGATGTTTCTCGTTTCCTTATTGAATTGAATGGGATTAAGTAGATGACATACATATATATATACATAAATCCAGAAGAATTATTATGTAATATATTTCATTATTACTTATTATATATACTTTATAATCATTATTGATTTGTTAACATGGATAATGAATCTCATCGCGTCGTGGAGACGGTAATCCGTACGTACGCACGAGCGATGATATCATTCCCATATTTATTGAATGGAGTTGGAGTGGATGATATAATATTTTAGAATCAGTATGATGTTATAATAATAATATATAGTTATTATTTACACCATTATACCCATCCAAGTAAGGTGGTGGTGGAAAAACTGATTACACCATGGCGTGAAGACGGTATTCCGTACATACGCACGCGCGATGATTTCGTTTTCCGTAGGATGGATGGAAGGTGAAATAGGGTTGTATCATATTTATAATAACATATCAGTATATAATTAATACTTATTTTATTAATTTATAATGAAACAACTAAATAAGAGGATGTAAAAGAAGAAAGAAACTTGAAAGAGTCGGTAGAAGAGATTACCTCTTCCTCGACACACCTCCTTTAAATGTCTTCTTAGGGAACTAGAGTTGGTCTTTTGAGAAGACCAGAACATATATGATATAACTATAGAGGTTTAGAAGAGTCATTGTTAGGGTTTTTCGGAGCTTCAAGGCTCAAAAGGGTGTGAAGAGAAGAGGGAAGGGGTGCCCTTTTTATAAGGGAGGATAGGGGCACCTTAAGAAAACTTAAAATATTATTTTATAATAAAGTCATATTCGGTTTTTAATAGATCCAAATTTATTTATTTAGAATCTAAGTTGGGGATGGGTGGAAATCCTCTCAACCTATAGGTCTTAGACAAGTTTAGGTTACTATTTTATCCTTATCATTTAGATTTAACTCTATGTTAAATAATTTAACTTTTACCGTGTCTTTTTGTTTTCTTACACTATATGGTTAATAAACTTACTATAACAAGACAAAAGAACCCCAAGTGGTTAATTATTAATATATATATCTTTATATAATTCATTTTTCCAAACATTAGATTTTTTAGGAATAAAATAACAATTAATAATATAATATTTTTTTAAAAAACTATTTTATGTCAATTTTGACTATATTTGGTACTTGATTTTTGTGAAAATCATAACAGCATGATTAGTTCTAAAAAGCTAATTAAATCAATACTAACATGTCATATTAACCTATAAAATTAGTGGAATTCATAAAAAGTATAAAATTACATTTATTTGGGTATTTATAACATAAATTATCTTAATATTTCATTAATAAGGTAATTAATGCATCATCATTGTGTCATAAATAAATTAAATTATTTAATGTCTCAAAGTTATAAATAAAAAACCCTTATATAATAAATAATTTATCTTTCTGATGAATATTTATAGTTTAATTTATCTTATGTATAACCCAATATTAAAAAAAATTTAGTTATTAAACTTTGATTTTAACTATTTTAATTCTTCTTTAAATAAAATAATAATAAATGTCCTAATCTAAGCCAAGTGGACCTAAAGGGTAATATTTTATTCATAAGGTTTTTTCTTGTCGAATTATACTTATCCAATAGAATTAGGACATGTTTTAGGGTAATAATAATATCATTTTTACCCTTAATTACCCTATTTACATTTAACCGTGGTAAATAAAAGTAAAAGGTTACTATTCACCAAAAATTATTTTTATCTTATTGAACCATATTTTACTCCTTGATATTAATCGTGTCTCTCGGATTTTTGAAATTCCACTCATAGAAGCGGTAAAATTATGTTTTATGTAAATTTTCACACTCTCCTAGGAGGTGGGTAAAAGACGGTGAAAAGTTCAATAAAATTTTTTTGTGTCTAAAATTATTATAAAATGACTCCAATTAATTACATTTAACTTATATAGGTATTATGTATCAATTTTAAACTAAAATAAATTTAAATAAAATAAGTAATTATTTATATAAAAAGTCGGCTTTAAATAGTAACCCAGTGTTTTCACTATTCATCAAAAATTGAAAGTTTTCAGAAAAATACCAAAAATTCACCTTTGGCTAATTTCGATATTCTGAATCAAAAAATGAAGTCCATTTTGAAAAATAAAATTTATAAAATTTCAAAAAGTGGGTGTTACTATTCATAACGGCTAGTTCATAATAATATTATAATAATATATCGTTTAGTGAAACTCGGTATTGCGTACTACACACACTTTCAAGGAAGGTCTTGATTGCGTGTAATGCAAGCCAAGTCAGGGATGCGTGTAGTGAAAGCTCCATTTGGTGTTGCGTATAACATAATCAAAACATATTTCATTTATACATTAAACAAAATCTATACTTAATGTTGCGTAAAATAATTTCCACAAAATGAACTTGAAATTGTTTGTAACAAGAGACAAGAATAGTGTTGCGTATACTGCAAGCTAATACGGTGTTTCATATAGTGCAAGCTAATTTTGGTGTAGCATACAACACCAGACATCAATGAAATTAAAAAGAACATTTTTCATAAAATCTCAGGGTGTTACAGATTTGACATGTGACTAATTACTATATGTCAAAAAAAATGACTAATAAATCATTTTACTAAACTATTAGGATAATATGATTGTGTTTTATTGGTTTTCGGTGTGTAATACACATTTTGAACTAAATTGTCAATTTTAAACTGATAACAGACACTTTGAGTCATACCAGGCACATCATGTATCAGATTGAGGTGTTGATGATTCCTACATGTCACAAATGAATTATGGACCATTTTTCTAAAGTATAAAAATTATAAGAATGTGGTTGGTCATTTTTGAACATGTAATGTGTGTTTTGAAGTAAAATGTCAATTTTAAATAAAAATATACACTTTCAGTCATACCAGTCACATTGTGTGCCGGATTGACATACGAATGATTCATAAATGTCACAAATGACTTAAAGATCATTTTCATAATGTATAAATACAATTTGAATGCGTTTTATCAGTTTTGTGTGTGCCACATGTATTTTTTTACTAAAATTTAATTTAAATTGAAAACAATCACATTGAGTAATACTGGTTACATCGTGTGTCTTTTTTATGTGAGACTAAATCCTAAATTTTAAATATGGATTATGAATCATTTTTATAAATTATCAAGACAACTTGAGTGTTTTTTTGGGTTTTAGTGAGTGATACATGTTTTGAACTAAATTGTCAATTTTAAAATGATAACAGACACTTTGCATCATAATAGGCACATCATGTATCAAATTGAGGTGAATATGATTCCTACAAGTCAAAAATGACTTATAGATTATTTTACAAAATTATTAAAACATTATGAATTACTTTTATTGGTTTTGAGTATATGACATGTGTTTTGAAATAAAATGTCAATTTCAAATAAAAGGGCACACTTGGAGTCATATCAATCACATCATTTGTAAGATTAATGTGTGGATGAAACCTATAAATCATAAATTAATTAAGGATCATTTTAATAAATAATCAATACAATATGAATATGTTTCCTCATATTTTAGTATGCCACATATCTTTTTTACTAAAATGTCAATTTAAACTGAAAACATGCACTTTGATTCACACCAATCACATATTTTGTTAGTTTAATGCGAGATTAATTCATAAACATAAAAAATTACTTATGAATAATTTTACTAAAGTATAAATAAAATATGATTCAATTTTATTTGTTTTTAGAGAGTGACATACATTTTGAGCTGAATTGTCAATTTTGAACTGATAATAGACACTTTGAGTCATATCGTGGACACTATGTATTGGATTGAGGTGTGGATGATTACTGAAAATAAAAATTAACCTACGGATCATTTTCCTAAATTTTAAAAATAATATGAATGAATTTTCTTAGTTTTGAGCACGTGACATGTGTTTTGAAATAAAATGTCAATTTTAAATAAAAGGACATAGTTGGAGTCATATCGGTAACATTGTACATCAGATTGATATGTGACTAATTAATACACATAAAAATGAATTAAGGATCATTGTAATAAAGTATAAAAACTATCCAAATGTATTTTCTCAGTTTTGGGTATGTCATGTTTCTTTTTTACTAAAATGTCAATTTAAACTGAAAACATGCACTTTGAGCCATATCGGTCACATCATGTGTTAGTTTGATGTGAGACTGATTCCTACATGTCAAAAATGAATTATGAATAATTTTTAAAGTATATTGAAAATCCAAGAATGTTTTATTAGTTTTCAGTGAGTGACACACATTATAAACTAAATTGTCAATTTTTAACTCATAAAGGGCACTTTGAGTCATATCGGGCACACAATGTGTCAAATTAAGGTGAGGCTGATTAATTTAAATAAAAAATGACTTATGAATAATTGTTCTAAAGTATTAAAAAAATATGAATTTTTTTTGGTCTTTAGTATTTGAAGTGTCTTTTGAACTAAAATGACAATTTTAAACTAAAAACACACTCTTTGAGTCATATCAGACACTCTGTGTATTAGATTGAGGTGTGATTGATTCTTACATGTAAAAAATAACTTATGAATCATTTTACTAAGATATCAAAACAATATTAATGTTTTTTATTAGTTTTTAATGTGTGACGTGTGTTTTAAACTAAAATATAGATTATAAACTAAAAACATACACTTCGAGTCATATCAATCACACAGTGTATTGGGTTGAGGTGTGTCTGATTGAGGTGTGGATGATTCCTATAAAAGAATGAGAATATTTGAACATGTTACTAGTTTTATCATACCAGACACACCATGTACTAGATTTAGGTGAAACTGATTCCAACATGTCACAAATAACTTATGAATCTTTTTTCTAAAGTAACAAAATAATCTTAATGTGATTTCTTAATTATGATTATGTAACATTTGTTTTGAAATAAAATGTCAATTTTAAACTAATAACATAAAATTTCAGTAATATTGGGAATATAGTGTATCTGATTGGGTTACAATTGATTCTTACACATCACACCATGTCCTTTTATTCTTCAATGCATTCAATATTCAGGATAATCTTATAATATTGTTGTTTGATATCCTGTAATTTTGAATGCATTAGAGAATAAAAATAAAAATACATTATCATGAGTGCATCATCATCATTGAATATATAATCATAGTATATGAGTACATCATGATTATATCATACTTCTTTATGATCTCTATGAAAATTAAAAAAATAAGTATTAAATAAAAATGACTAGTAAATTAACTTAGTAAAGTAGATAAAATGATGATAAAATTCACTAAATAAGTAGTGGGGAGTCATCGCTTCATGATATCTATATAAAATATAACACCACATATTCTTCCCATTCGTTTTAAACAATTCAATTTCCTCTTATGAATATGGGGACTATCAATAGTCCTAGCAGTACTCAAAAAATTCAAATAAACAAAGTATTACAAAATATTTTAAATTAAATTGTAATTATCATCATAAATACCTCTTCGGGGATGTTAGTTTGTTGGTGTAATATGATATCTTTCATAAATTTAAAAACATAATAACCATAATATTTTCCATTAGTTTGTTCCAAGAAATATAGAAACATTGTAAAAAACAAGTATTTTGTTTTGATATATATTTTGATAGTGTAATTTTATTATATATACTCTAATACTTTTCCATTTGTATAATTCTATAACCTTTTTGTGCACATGGACTATCCTCATGCCGTAATTTTGATGATATTTAAACACCACCCTATCATAATTTATTTTCCATTAAAATATAATATAAAAGGTATGACTTGAATTTTATTTCTAAAATTATTCATATACTGTATTATAAAATGATAAACATCATTATGTGTGGTTGGTTTTTTTTTTGGTATCCATGCATCAAATCCAAAATATAAATCTTTAGAGTATCTAAATTGACTGCAATGATTAAACAATTATTCATAAAAAATGAATAAGTAATGAAATAAATGAAAATATATTTGATATGATTAAATTTTAGAGTTTTACCCCTGTATCATGGGTATTAAGAAGTGTATGTCATCTATAAGTATTCTCTCAAATATTTTTTCCATTTTACACTATTCCTTTATATGTATTTGGTTCCAATGATAATAGTTGTGTAGAAGGGATGTGAGTAATAATGAGTCCAAATTTCTATTCATAAGGTTTTCCCTTCAAATAGTATTGATATATACATATAAAAAAATTATGAATATTATTTTGACATAATTAACATAGTAGATCATCTATTGGACAATCAAATATTGAAAACACACCTCATGTATACATTTACAACTGAGACTCCTATTAATTATTAAGGATTTAATTTACATTCTCAAGGCATATATAATCTATAATGGCATTTCCATACATTTGTTCTTAAAAATAAATTATGGTCATATCACCAATTTCTAATGTTGTATCTATATGAACATTTAATGTTAGTAAATTAGGATGTTGAATGGTTATGGTAAAGGTACTTTGTGAAGATATTTTTGATTGGTTTGTTGATCCTTTATATCATTTTGATTCAACCTTCCATTTCACCACCTTACCTTTGTTGGTCTGTAATAACATTCATTAGTTCAAGCCTTTTAACATTAATTGTTAAATATTTTTCATGAAAAATAAATTAGAAATGAATACCTCTATATTGACATGTATTTTTACAAGATATAATGTCCATGCTATAAAATTTTCAATAGCTCACTCAATCATATGAATATCTATATCATCAAGTGGAATAGGTAGCTTGACACTCATCTCATGAGCTATGTGAATTCCTACTCTCACATAACTTATTTGAAGTTTTTTTGTGTAGAATATATCTTTGGATATTGTATAAAACACCACTTACAATAAAGAAATGGGTGAGTGTTGATAGATATAAATCACAATCATTTTCACCTTATCGAATATTAGTAAAGGAAAGGTATTAGTGTCTTCTTAATTCATATTTCACATAAAAATGTATAAAAATATTTATTACCTCTTCTAGAATATCTCTTTGAGTGGAATAGATCACCTCAAAGCTATTGGGTGTGTGGGGGGGGGTCTTCATGTAGTGGTTGTTATTGTTCTTTTCTTCTCTTTGATTAATTCCCATAAAATTCTCTAACAACTATGACTGCTAATTAAGTTTTTCTTCTAGTGAAGCTAATCATTCATTCAACTCTTCCATTTTCTTATCTATACCCCACTATTAATTTCTTTTCTTAAAATATGTTTGGGGTGACACCCCAAATCATACTCCTCTAACACGTTCATACTATTTTGGCCACTTCAAGGACACTGATAGTAGTTATTCATTGGGTATAAAAAATGATGATTCTTATGTCTAAGATAGTTGAAAATATAGTAAAATAATTAATTATTATTATATAATACTGATTTAAATATTTCTTCTTATGTCATACTTACACATTCTCCCCATACTTTTTTTATGTTTTCATCTATTATTATCCCATATTTATTTACATGTGCCTCCTTCCATAACACATGACATGGTATGGAAGTATATTTTTATTTTGATTCATCAATTTATATATAAACAAAGGAACATAATTATGATGTTATTTTATGTCACATAAAATAATTATGGTATATTTAAAATACACACCAATTTTTTTTAAGTGAAGTGTACCTCATAATTGCATTATGATAGGGGTACATTGATTTTTATTCAGGTTTCTTATTTTTAGCACTTAGTTACTTTTCCATAAACTAAAAATTCTTAATCAAAGTGATTAATACACATATTTTCTTGCAATGTATTACCAGTAACAATGTACCTAAAAATGTCTCCTTATGATGACTAATAAATGCATCCCATGCTTGTTGGTTTATCAGGTGTTCATACATCTATGGTGGGTGTGAGTTTATTTTCCCTTCAACATATTTAAGATGATACTTTGTAATAATTTTCCAATAGCCTCTATGAACCTTTCCAGTAATCATTAATACAAATTTCATTTAGGAATCATATATTATAAATTCACTCTACAATGGATAAAGAAGAGAAAATAAACATTTCATTATTTTGTTTTTTAGTAAAATAGAGAAATAATATCATAATTTTACTCTAATATCTTCCCAAATTAGTTTCTTTAGTGGGGTCACAACATTGTTCTAGAAATATACATCAATCTGCGCATGAATTCTAGTGGCGCGCCTAATGTAACCACTGGAAATGGACTTGTTGGGGTTAATTGGTAGGCCACATGCATTCCATCCAACCTTGAATTTGATTCCTTGGTTTCTCACCTTAATAATCTTTTCTAACACTATCAGGATATGGTGCTTCTATTTTTTTGGGACACAATTTTTTCTCCATCTACCATTTCCTCGACTTCAAAATCATCAATATGTTGATCCTATGGATTGGTAGCATCATCATGTGTAAAAGGTTTTTGTTCCTCTACATTGGGGGAACCAATATGTTGATAAACCTAGTGTTCCTCAGGATTGGGGGAATTGGTATCTTCAGAAGTCATTATCAACATAAGTGGTTGAACATTTAATTTATATTAAGTAAATTCAGTAGTGAACATAAAATAATATGAGGTAACATAATGTATATTTCAAAGAAATATAACCTGATTATCGAACTCAATTTTTTAAAGGTTAAAGTGATTTAACCCTGTAACGACCCAAAGTTTTTAAATGGAAATTCCCTTCTTATAATTATGTCATAAAATAACATGAAAACACAACATAATGAACTACTAAGTGAAGAGTGACCTTTAAACATAATTCTGTCACTTCTGTCTTGGGAATTTTGAAAATCTGACATACACGGTTGTGTTCAAGATGATTTTTGGAGTCTAATGAAACAAAAATAATTTTTGGTGAATAGTGACCTACCCTTATGAATAGTAACATTCCCTTATAAATAGTAATATGACCCCTATGAATAGTAAATCATCTAACATCAGAGTAACATTACCTATAAATAATTTAATAAAATTTAGACATCTTAGAAAGTGACAATTTGACCTTAGTAAACGTCTTGGTATTTTGTATATCATAAATAATTAATTAGTTAATTTAAAATAATATTTTTCCCTAAAATTTATTCATAAATTATTGAATCAATGTAATTTTGTAAGACCCTACGTAATTTTTGAAAGCACTATAAAATAATTTTTTATTTTAAAAACTGTTTTTTAAAAGTAAATTATGATTTTAATTAAATATTAAATTAATAGTATTTAGAAAATTATTTTTGAAAAATAGACTTCATTTTTGGATTATACACGTCAAAAAATGGTTGGGGTAAATTTTTGGGATTTTTCCGAGATACTTGAATTTTTGATGAATAGTGAAATACCCTAATTTAAAAAATAAGCTAAATAAGCTTATTATAGGGTCATGTGTGATGTTCTACTAATGTAAGCCCACTTGGTTCGGGATTAAATTATAAAATTAGTATTCTTGGTCATCAAAGACTCACTATTCCTTGTCTTTTGGGGAAATAATAAACTAATGAATTTTATATTAAGGAAACCCCTCTCCCCTCCACTATAAATACCACCCTTCATTCCCTCATTTCCTCACACCTCTCAAGCTCCAATACTTCTCTAAACTCTACCCAAAAATCTTACCTAGCCCTTACCCCATGTCCAAAAGCTATTGATCTCATCAAAAGACCAATACTAGCTACTTAAAGGAGGATCTCAAGAGGAAGATTTAAAAGGTAATTTCTCTCCCTCTTCTCCTTTAATTTCCTTTCAAGTTCAAGTTCATTTCTTGATCTCTCCCCACCTATCTTCATCCAAATGATATTACAGTATTATAAATATAATTTAATTGTATTATTCTAATGGGATATTATATCATCCAACCCCCTTTCCATCTTCCTTTTATTTTATTAAAGAGGACGTTGCTCGTGAGATGTTAATTTTTCACCTTCAAGAACGACATGCTTTCTTCTTCCATTTCTACCTTCAGATCTGGTCATGAAACCATTTTTATGGTTGAACCGGAATATTTTATATGTATTATTTTCCATTTAATGTTCTGGAAATAACCTATGGCCATATTACAAAGTGATAAGTTAAAACAAGTTCATTGTGATACAAAAACATCCCTAATTGACCCAAATAATCATCATTTAATTCTTATCTAATGATTCATCCACATGGATCTAATATAATTCATTATAATATCATTAAAAATCCTTTAATATCATTAATGAAATGTAATATCATTTATTTATGTTTACCCATGTTCTACCCGAACTTCAATTTATGAATACAAGTGAACCACCCAAGAAAAACCTTAAAAACGAACATCCCCAAACAAAGTTTTTAAACTCTATAAGTCATTCAAAGGAACATAATATGACATCATAAAACCATAATGAATCCTATTAATTTAAACATGGTTCTTTATTTCTATTTAATGAATATAATGTCATTATACAGGACATTACAGAGAAAGAAGCATTCAGATACAAGGTAGGGGGAAATCTCGAACCGAATTTTCTTCCTTCGGGTTCTCCCTCTGTCACTCTATTTTTGATATGGTTACTCCCCAAAGATCATGTGTTCATAATTTACTTTAATTTTCTGGGATATATATGTTTGTCCCTGGTTTTTATGTCCAACAAATGTTTTTCCAAAAGAACTCTTCTTTTAAGAACACCCCTTTTACTTCTCACTCAAGGTGGACGGTTCTTGTTACATGTATGTTATTCCCTCTTTCTTTTGGGAACCCAAAGATAATGAATGTGTTATTATGAGATGAAAACTATTCCTTTTCATGGGTTCACTATGTTAATTTATGTTATATGTTCATGGTGGCAATCATGATAAATGATAATGTTATGATGTGCTGGGTGCGCCCGGAATTATACAATGCTCCAATGCATTGGGTAAAGTGATGAATCTCATGAGTAAATGCGAAATGGGGTGTGAACAAGATTCTAGCATGGTTCACAAGTATTTGTGGTAGTTAACCACTAATACATTATGTTTCATTTTTATGCATTTCCACATTTAAAGTATTTCATTTACGCTCCTCTCATGTTCATGATCTTTTTCCTATGTTATGATTATGCTCACCCCTTGATATATTGTTCTTATCTATCCTCTTACCAGGCTTCTAGATCACCCCTTTTGATGTATATCCTTAGGTGGCTACATGTAATAAGGTGAGTACAAGTTCCAATAAGAATCTATAGAAGAAGAAATTAAATAAATGTTTATGATAGATGTTGTATTTGTTATGTGTGGTCCTAGTTTTTCCAAGACACTAAACCTTTGGATCCTCTATGAGTAATACTATTATGTTGTTTATATTTAAAATGATGTAATAGTAATGTAAGAAAAGTTAGGGTTTATACAGTTGGTATCAGAGGCAAGGTTTAGTTAATTTGGGAATTAGGATTAGTGAACCCTAGGGAAAACCTACAACATGAGACTAAGTACAAATATGGACACAAGAGTATTTACCTAGGGATCCCATATGTTATGTTTTTGGTATAAATTGTTTAAATGAATAAGTTATTCATGACTTGTTTACTAATGTTTTGTTCTAACCTTTTTTATTTTATAAAATGGTGGGAACTAGGAGAAATCAGGCCAACAACTCAGGAAAGGGCCAATGCAACGATTGCCCGAACGACATCCCCAATGATTTGGGAGGTGGAGTTCAAAACTTCATGGTGATGCTTACCCAATTATCTCAGGTTATGGATAATAAACATAATAATGGGGAACATACTCCTTCACCAAATAGGGAGCAACTGGCTATCGAGTGTTTTATGCGACAATGACCACCGACGTTTTGTGGATCTTCCGATCCACTAGTTGCGGAACAGTGGGTCAACTCCATGGAGAAGATCTTTTCTGTGCTTCAATATTCTGAGACGGAGAAGGTTAATATAGCCATTTATCATCTCGATGGAGAAGCTGATAAATGGTGGGATTTGATTAAGAACATCATTCCAAGAGAGGAAATTGAAGAGATAGAATGGGAAGATTTTAAGATAATATTTCTTAATTAGTATTTCCCACAAACTCTTCGCACGAAGATGGAGAGATAATTCATGGAGCTCAAGAAAAAAGAAGGAGAATTTGTCACAACCTATGAAGAGAATTTCACAAGGCTTGCAAGGTATGGTTTAGGTTTTGTTATCAACAATGATAGAAAAATAGATAGATTCTTTAGTGGATTAAAACCACACCATCGAAAGGCTCTTGTAATTCAAGACTTTGGGAGTTATGAAGAAGTTGTTCAGTGTGCTCTCAAAGAGGAGATGGAGTTTATAGAATGGTCCCATGGCTATGGTGATAAGAAAAGAAAGATGGAGTTTCCGGCTGGTGGATCTAATGATAAAGGTGGGAAGAAAAATCAACGAACCACATGCCAAAAATGTGGGAAGTTTCACAATGGGAACTGCCTCAAAGGGACCGGGAAATGATTTAAGTATGGGAAAGAAGGAAACCATGCTCAAGAGTGTAAAAAATACATGAAAAGGAAGGAGAATGTAGTTGATTAAAGGAGAGAACCATCCATGGTTCAATGATACAACTGTAGGGAGCTAGGGCACTATGCAAACCAGTGCACTAAACCTTGAGCTCTCGAGGTTAATCAGCGTCCGCAACCACCAAAGCCAAAGGAACAAGTGAAGTCTTATGCCATCACTACTGTGGAGGTGGAGCATGATAATGAAGTCGTACAAGGTACACTTCCTATTCACTCAAGAATGGTAAAAGTCTTATTTTATTCTAGTTCTATGAATTCCTTTATATCTTGAAATTTTGCTAGAACTATAGAATTGAAGCCCTGAATCCTTGAAGTAGAGATATCTGTAAAAACACCAAGTGGTGCAATCATTGCAACCCAAGTGTTTGACTCTTCTCCTGTTGGCGTATGTGGGAAGATTCTTCTGGAAAATCTCGTAATACCTCCCTTGGTGGAATTCGACGCTATAATGGGAATGGATTGGCTCTCGTTATATAGAGCACATATCAACTATCAGGAAAAGGAAATATATTTTCATATTCCGAACCATCCCATGATTCTCTACAAATTCAAGGAAGATCATGAATCTCCTTTGAAAAATCCTTCAATGGTGTGGGTGTTGATTCCCTATGAAGAAGAATACCTCGCCCAAATGGTTGAGTCGAAGGAAAGTTACAACCTTGAGGAAATTCCCATCGTGAGGGAATACAACGATGTATTTCCCGAAGAGTTACCTGGAATTCCCCCGGATCGTGAGTTAGAGTTCTGAATTGAAGTCATACCCGGAGTTACTCTTATCTCAAAGTGCCCATATAGGATGGCTCCTATCGAACTGGAGAAGATAAAGAAGTAGCTGCAAGAGCATTTGGACAAAGGGTTCATACGCCCTAGTGCATCACCTTGGGGTGCACCAGTGCTCTTTGTGAAGAAGAAGGATGGAACAATGCGGCTTTGTATCAATTATCGGGAACTCAACAAGATCAACATAAAGAACAAGTATCCTCTCCCAAGTATTGATGACTTGTTCGACTAGTTAAGAGTAGATCAATACTTCTAAAAGGGGGATCTTCGTTCTGGATATCATTTGGTAAAGGTGAAGAAGAAAGATATTCAGAAGACTGCCTTCTGTACAAGGTATGGGCACTATGAGTTTTTGGTGATTCCCTTTGGACTTACTAATGCCCCTGCAATCTTCATGGATTTGATGAATGAAGTTTTTAGACATTACCTCAACAAATTCGTGGTAGTGTTTATCGATGATATTCTCATCTAATCCTAGAGTAAGTAGGAATATAAAGAATGTCTAAGACTTGTGTTGGCGACATTGAGAAAGGAGAAGTTGTACGCCATGTTCAGCAAGTGTGACTTTTGGATGAATCAAGTCACATTCTTGGGACATGTGATCACAAGTGAGGGAATTTCTGTGGATCCTTCAAAGACAAAGGCGATTGAGGAATGGCCCAGGCCCTCTAGTGTCACAGAAATCCGTAGTTTTCTTGGATTAGCTGGGTACTACCGACGTTTTGTGAGAAACTTCCCATGATTTTCAAGACCGCTAACTAAGTTAACAAGGAAAGGGGTAAAGTATGTCTGGACGGAAGAATGTGAGGGAAGCTTCAAGGATCTAAATAGAAGGCTGATCACTGCACCTGTACTCACACTACCGAAAAGTGTAGAAAGTTTTGTGATATACAGTGATGCTTCAAAGAAATTCTTGGGTTGTGTACTCATGTAAAATGATAATGTGATAGCCTAAACCTCACGACAGCTGAAGATCCATGAGCAGAACTACCCGAACATGATCTAGAGCTGGCAGCCGTGATTTTTGCCTTGAAAATCTGGCGGCACTACCTTTATGGCGAGAAGTGTGACATATACACCGACCACAAGAGCCTAAAGTATATATTCACACAAAATGAGATCAACATGCGTCAAAGGAGATGGTTAGAGCTAATCGAGATTTATGATTTCTCTATTCACTATCATCCTGGAAAGGAGAACAAGGTAGCTGATGCTCTAAGTAGAAAAGAACCTACTACTCTATCTATGTTGCGGATTGAGAAAGACCCTATCTTCATGGATATGGAAAGAATGTATTTGGAAATCATAAGGATAGGGGATACATCCTACCTTTCCCAAATTATTGTGAAACCATCCATCCAAGAGAATATTAAGGATACAAAAAGGGATGATGTGGAGATACAAAAGAGGGTGAATGTAGTAAAGGAAGGGAAGATGCATGATTTCCATATCGACGATGATGGTGTGATTCAGTTTGAAATGCAGATTTTTGTGCCTTAATCACCTGGGATAAAGAAGAAGCTATTGGATAATGCACAAAGCTCAACTTTCTATATCCATCCTTGGAGTACCAAGATGTATCGTGATCTCTGAGAACACTTATGGTGGGATAACATGAAGAAGGGGATTGCGAAATATATATCGAGGTGCTTGGTATGTCAGCAAGTTAAAGCTGAGCGACAAAAGTCCAAAGGTATGATGCAGCCATTGCCTATACCCATGTGGAAATGGGAAAATGTTACTATGGAATTTGTCACAGGTCTCCCAAAGACGTCAAAGGGAAATAATGCGATATGGGTTTTGGTTGACCGACTCACCAAGACATCCCATTTCCTCGCTATTCGGGAAGACCTCTCGCTTGAACAACTTGCAAAGATATATGTGAAGGAAGTGTTGAGACTACACGGTGTTCCACTCTCAATTTTCTCTGACTATGATCCAAGGTTCACATCTATGTTCTGGAGGAGCCTTCAACATGCTTTGAGTACAGAATTAAATTTCAGCACGACCTATCACCCCCAAACTAATGGCCATTTTGAAAGGACTATTCAGACACTTGAAGATATGCTAAGAGACTGATATCTTGAATTCAAATGTGGTTGGGATCAGCATCTCCCATTGGTTGAGTTCTCATACAACAATAGCTTCCACTCAAGTATTCAGATGGCTCCATATGAAGCTCTGTATGGAAAGCGATGTAGAACTCCAACCTGTTGGGATGAAATTGGAGAAAGAAATCTCCTAGGACCCGATCTTGTTCAAGAGATGACAGAGAAGGTTCAAGTTATCCAAAAACACATCAAATCTACTCAAAGTCGACAAAAGAGCTATTCTGAAAACCGTTGAAGGGACATGGAGTTTGATGTTGGAGATAAAGTCTTCCTTCGAATATCTCCATGGAAGAGAGTCATGCGATTCTGGAAGAAATGGAAGCTAAGCCCAAGGTATATTGGCCCCTTTGAGATCCTTGACCGCATAAGAGTCGTGGCCTATCGTCTTGCACTTCCACCGAATATGGATCAATTTCATGATGTGTTTCATGTATCACTACTAAGGAAGTACATACCAGACCCCTCACATGTACTAAACTCATAGGTGGTGCAGCTGGAAGATGATATCTCCTATGAGGAGCAGCCAGTAAAGATTCTGGATCACAGAGATAAGGTTCTACACAACAAGACAACCCATCTTGTCAAATTGTTTTGGAGGAACCATAAGTTTGAGGAAGCAACCTGGGAACCAGAAGAGGAAATGAAGGAGAAGTACCCTCACCTTTTTGTGTAAAGTGAAATTTCAGGGGGGAAATTTCTTAAGGGGGAAGAATGTAACGACCCAAAGTTTTTCAATGGAAATTCCCTTATTATAATTATGTCATAAAATAACATGGAAACACCACATAATGAACTACTAAGTGATAAGTGACCTATAAACATAAGTTTTTCACCTCTGTGTTAGGAATTTTGAAAATATGACATACACGGTTGTGTTCAAGATGGTTTTTGGAGTCTAATGAAACAAAAATAATTTTTGGTGAATAGTGACCTACCCTAATGAATAGCAGTATACCCTTATGAATAGTAATAAGACCCTTATGGATAGTAAATAATCCAACATAAGAGTAACATTACCTATGAATAATTAAATAAAATTTAGACGTCTTAGAAAGTGACAATTTGACCTTAGTAAACGTTTTGGTATTTTGTAAGTCATAAATAAATAATTATAATTAATTAGTTAATTTAAAAGAATATTTTTCCATAAAATGTATTCATAAATTATTGAATCAATGTAATTTTATAAGACCCTACGTAATTTTTGAAAGCACTATAAAATCAGTTTTAATTTTAAAAACAGTTTTTTAAGTAAATTATGATTTTAATTAAATATTAAATTAATAGTATTTATAAAATTATTTTTGAAAACTTTACTTCATTTTTTTATTTCACACGTCAAAAAATGGTTGGGGTAAATTTTTGGGATTTTTCTGAGATACATGAATTTTTGATGAATAGTGGAATACCGTAATTTACAAAATAAGCTAAATAAGCTTATTATAGGGTCATGTGTGATGTTCTGATGATATAAGCCCACTTGGTTCTGTATTACATTATAAAATTACTATTCTTGTTCATCCTAGACTCACAATTCCTTTTATTTTGGGGAAATAATAAACTAATGAATTTTATATTAAGGAAACCCCTCTCCCCTCCACTATAAATATCACACTTCACTCCCTCATTTCCTCACTCCTCTCAAGCTCCGAAAATTCTCTAAACTCTGCCCAAAAATCTTCCCTATCCCTTCCCCCACGTAAAAAAGATACTGGTCACATCAAAATACCAAGACTAACTTCCTTAAGAAGGATCTCAAGAGGAAGATTTAAGAGGTAATTTCTCTCCCTCTTCTCCTTTAATTTCCTTTCAAGTTCAAGTTCATTTCTTGATCTCTCCCCACCTATCTCCATCCAAATGATATACCAGTGTTTACATATACTGTAATTGTATGATTATAATGGTATATTATATCATCCAACCCTCTTTCCCTCTTCCTTTTAATTTATTAAAGAGAACGTTTCTCGTGAGGTGTTAATTTTTCACCTTCAAGTACGACATGCTTTCTTCTTACATTTCTACCTTCATATCTAGTCATGAAACCATTTTTATGGTTGAACCAGAATACTTTATATGTATTATGTTCTATTAAAAGTTCTGGAAATAACCTATGGCCATATTACTAAGTGATAAGTTAAAACAAGTTCATTGTGATCCAAAAACCGCCCAAATTGACCCAAATAACCATCATTTAATTCTTATCTAATGATTCATCCACATGGATATAAAATAATTAATTATAAGATCATTAAAAATCCTTTAATATCATTAATTACATGTAATATCATTTCTGTATGTTTACCCACGTTCTACCCGAACTTCAATTTATGAATATAGGTGAACCACCTAAGAAAAACCTTAAAAATGAACATCCCCGAACAATGTTTTGAAACTCTATAAGTCATCCAAAGGAACATAATACATCATAATGAAACCAAAATGTATCCTATTAATGTACACATGGTTCTTAATTTCTAATTAATGAATATAATGTCATTATATAGGACATTAAAGGGAAGGAAGCATTCAGATACAAGGTAAGGGGAAATCTCGAACCCAATTTTCTTCCTTCGGGTTCTCCCTATTTCACTCCATTTTTGATATGGTTACTCCTAAAAGATAATTTGTTCATAATTGAATTTACTTTTCTGGAATATACATGTTTGTCACTGGTTTTTATGTCCAACAAAATGTTTTCCAAAAGAACTCTTCTTTTAAGAACACCCCTTTTACTTCTCACTCAAGGTGGACGGTTCTTGTTACATGTATGTTATTCCCTCTTTCTTTTGGGAACCCAAAGCTTATGAATGTTTTATTATGAGATGAAACCCATTAATTTTCATGGGTTTACTATGTTAATTTATGTTATATGTTCATTGTGGAAAGCATGATAAATTATAATGTTATGATGTGACGGGTGCGCCCGGAATTATATAGCGCTCCAATGCATTGGGTAAAGTGATGAATCTCATGAGTAAATGTGAAATGATGTGTGAAAAAGATGCTATCTTGGTTCAAAAGTATGTGTGGTAGTTAACCACTAAGACATGATGTTTCATTTTTATGCATTTCCACATTTCAAGTCTTTTATTTATGCTCCTCTCATGTTAATGATATTTTGCCTATGTTATGATTATGCTCACCCCTTCATATATTGTTCTTATCTATCCTCTTACCGGGATTCTAGCTCACCCCTTTTGATGTATATCCTCAGGTGGCTATATGTACTAAGGAGAGGACAAGTTCCAATAATAATCTATAGAATAATCAATTAAATAAATGTTTATTCTAGATGTTGTATTTGTTATGTGTTGTCCTAGTTTTCCCAAGACACTAAACCTTTGGATCCTCTATGTGTAATACTATTATGTTTTTTATCTTTAAAATGATGTAATAGTAATGTAAGAAAAGTTTGGGTCTCTACAAACCCCTCTATTAAGTATCCAAATACCTTCATTGTGGTCTCCTCCAATATACAAGAGCTTTTCTACATTGGGACCACACTATGAAATGATTGAAACAACCTAATTAAAGGGTTATCCTTAACATCTGACCCTTCATTATTTTTGGTTGATAACATAATAATTGACTACTTTCAGTTTGAAAGACCTAGAACATAAAATACTTGTACTGCATGTGATGTCATTATAAATGGTTTTTATTTTTACCCTTCCATAATGAAATCAACTTTCAGGAATCCTAATTCATCTATTTTAAATTCACTCCAATTATCAACCCACTTACATTGAAAAATCAGCACTTAGAATGTTGTATAATCCAACTCCCATATATATTTTTATGATTCCAATTTATGAAATATTCACATAAATTGGATTTATGTCCTTTAATATTAGATACATGCACCACTTTAGCCAAAATTTTAACTCCACTATTTTTCATGGTATTTTATTCATCATGTTAATTTTTATGAAACATATAAACATTAATTACACAAGCATTATAATATAATACATTCACACTTGTTCCTCTAGATATCCATAGAAGCCATTCTGAAATTGAATCCATTTTTTTAATTGAATCCCTAAAAACATGGTCTTGAAACTATCATATAAACTACTGATTATGTTAATTTGATATCCATATTTCTTCCCTTGATGTATTCAAATACCTAAGAATTAATTTGTGTGTTTCAACATATGGTGAAACCTCTAACCTGTTATGAAAAAAAGTAAAGGTGGTTCTGATCCCTCTTTGTAATTGTAATTGTGACAATATTTATTCTATAAATTCATTCACCCACAAGTCACCCGGTGCAATGAGATTTCATTAGAATAAATATTTCCATATCAAATAGGTATTTACTATAGAATTAAATGGATTCCTAAACAACATATCACTCCACAATAAAACCTTATGGATGAATTTTATTTTTGATATACCCTTTAGAAATATTCATATACCATTAAATGGGGTACATCTATCTATAATGTAAGTTACTACATTTTCTAATCTCTCTTACCAAGTGAACCATCATATCAAATAATGTTGGTGATAGGAACATCACCAATTCACATAATATAAAGAAGAAAAAATTTACATAGTTGGTTATTTCGCCGCGTCTATAACTTTACTACATGTAGCTTTGAAAAAGAAGCACAACATGGTTAATGTATGATGAATATTCTTGGAAAAAATGCAACGTAAGACTACAATCATTAGATATTATATCAAAACATAAAATTAATGTGATTTAATAACATATATCTTTAAATTATTTATTTACATGATATTCTTGATATTTGATAAATACCTCTATAGAGCTATAACATCATTCAAGAAGCTGAAAAATTGATCTTTTTTTTCAACCAATTTTTGTAGGGTTTTTCAAAAAAGTTTTAAAAAAGAAATTTCCATAAATTTTGCTTCCTCAAACAATTGATCACCTATCATTAGAGACAGTGTTGTACATTTTTTTGAACTCTCATCCAATGATGAAATCTAAGATCGGTACTAATACTATTGGGGTGGAAATCTATGATGTTATAGAAACTTAATCTTCAATGAATGTTTCAACCTAATTGATTGTGTAATTTTTCACAAATGGGACACCCTTGAGTTCCCTTAATGATATATCCAGAAAAATTTCCACAAGTAGGAAGGTCATTTATCATCTCGTACAATCTGGATCTTAATGTGAAATCTTAATTTTTTTTAAGCATTATACAATGTAACACTTGAATCCCGTAATAATATTAAATCTTTGATCAATGGATCTAAATAAAAATTAATATCATTAACTTATTGTTTTGGTCCTGATATAAATAGAGATAATGTAATGAATTTTCACTTCATGCATAACAATGGTGGAAAGTTATAATTTACCAACATAACCATACATAAAATTTGAGTACTTCTTTGAAGACCAAAAGGATTCAATCTATCTATAGATAGTGAAAGATGAAGTTTTATCAGATCATTTCCAAATTTAGGATACTCATGATCAATTCTCTTTCAATTAGAAGAGTTTACTAGGTGGTGGAGTTTCCCATATTTATTTCTTTTATCTGCATGCCATGTCAATTATGTTGTATTCTCATCACTTCCATATAGGTTCCTAAACCATGGAATGATTGGAAAGTACCAAAAAATATATATGACTCAATTCATATTTCTTGTATTGAGAAGAACCACACTTTGGGAAATTTATAACTGTTTTTTGGTCCTTGAGAAATAGTATATAGTCATTTGGACATGCATGTATTCTAATAGACATCATACCCATTGAATGTATCATTCTTTTAGTATCATATCTTCAGAAATAAATCTCATTATATTTTGGGAGAATATCATTAAAGAGAGAAAGTAGTTTAATAAAATTATTGTCACTCCATCTATTGCTAGTTTTTAAATTATATAGATTTAGTATGGCTGACAATTCTATAAATTTAGTACAACCATCATACAATGGATTCTTTGCACAACTCTTTAAATTATAAAAAAAAATGGACAATCACAAAGTTCATCTTCAACTATCATTTCTATTTCCTCAATATGGTCTTCATTATTGTTCACACCTGTAATCACATCCTCAACATGGTATTAATCATTGTCCACAATTTTAGTCATGTCAAATGATCTGTAAAATGAAAAATTTTCCCATTCACTATCCACATTTAGTTTTTCCACATGTTTAGTCCAATATTTATAACATTAATCTATTATATGATGAATCAAGTGTTCTTACAAATCCTCTAGACTAATTAGTCTTGAATAAAAAACATAAACATAAAAAAAGGATTTGAGAATGTTCATATGCACGATATTTTACAAACTTGATGAAATATTTCATCCCATCCTAATACTCTTTTTTCACAAAATTTGAATCCATCCCTTTTTTATACAAATCCATCCTATTTGATTCAATAAAATTAATATTTAACAAAACAAATAAATAAAAAGAAAGTACGATATTAGAACCCATAAAACTTCATTCTTAAAGAATAATTTAAGATGTATAAATTCATTATTATAAGATAATAAGAGTCTAATAATGGGTATTCAGATTGTTTTTAGTGGCGGAAATCATTGAAAGATAGGAATGCATTATATCTATAAATTTATAAAGAATATAATTAAATTTTAATCTATTGAAAAACATAGAGATATCATGTAGGATTAATTTAATGGTATCTCATATGATTAAATAGAAAGACAAGGTCTAGAAAAAGTAGTGAGAAATTGAAATCAACAAGAGAGATGAGTTTGTGTTTATTCATTTCTTTACTTGGTATGTGGCATGCTAGGTGGTGTTTTAGTGACATTTTCTTAGGATCCATTGTTGATCTTTTTTCAGATGATGAAAATATTGATATGGCCTAATAACATGGTCTTGAGAACTTAATTCTTTATGAAACTCTTTAATATAAATCAAATGAACTAGAACAATCGAGATGGGGTTTTCATGTTCCATTTCCATTTCAGACAGTTCACATTTTATCAAATGGGCCTTTCAACAACCCATTCTAAGCAATTCAATTTATTAAACACCGCATGCCACTTTAAAAAATTACATTTCTTAAATCAAAATAAAAATTTTAAACAAACCAAGAGGCTTAAAAACCATCACTATCATTATACATGGATTTAAATAATTAAATCACCTTTTATGAATTAAGAATGAAAGTAAAACAAGCCAAATAGGGATTTATAACTTGAAAGGACTACCAATTTTTGAAATTGCCATTTATAGAATCCAATTATTAATAACAAAATTTAAAAACCAAGTTAAATATATAAAATAATGTATCTATATTTATATCTATGTAGTCTTCATTTAGTTACTTCATTAACAAGTAATGTAAAAAAAGTTTTTCCTCTTTATCTTGGTAAAGCACTGTATTAGTCAAATATCATTTTCATGAACTACAATATTCTTTGAGCCCACATTAAGAACCTTTAAAAAAATTCAAGTACCAATAATTGTTTTAGAATGAATATTAATATCAAGAAGATTAACCAATGTTAAATACTCATCTTGCAGTGTAGTATGTTGGAGTTCAAAAATAGCAAAGGAGTCAATCATCACAATGCTCATTGTGTTGGATTAGTTTTGTTAGAAAAATTAGTATTGGATCAATGAAATATCTTGTGTCGATATAATCATAATGCATTCGTGGTAATGTAAGATGTGTTGGTTTGTGATTTAATATAAACTTATGATGACATGTAATCAATTGATGTCATCCATGTTCTATTTATATTGTAATGTCAAGTTCTTTCATACATGATAGTTCATTTTTCATTTATAAGCCATGTGCATAACCTATGTTTTCATGCTATATCACATGTCTAAAATATATATCAAATCAGTATCCATATATATATATATATAATAATAAAATGGGAAGATTTTTTTGACTTTAATCCATGGGAGGAGGGGTACTTGGAACTTGGAGTTGATTACCATCTGTGAACCGCAAAAAATCTACCCACTTACCATTTGCAATCATCACTTTACATGATAAGTGGGAAGGGGTTTTGTGGTGTAAAACTAAGAGATACAAGAAATTATATTGAAAAATAATGATGAATGAGTAAAAATTAATGTGAAGGCTAGGGAGAGGGTGAACCAGTAGTGGCTCAAGGCAAGGGAGATTGGGTGAAGAATCAGTGAGGTAGATCGAACAAAAATAAGATCATTGTGTGCACTATTCAAACCATTTTGGAAAATTAAAAACAAACAAATATGATTAAGGGGGAGAGATGAATCATAAGTGATAACTTACCTTGGCTTTTGAAGGTTCCAATTCAACTGAAATGATTGAGAGAGAGTGATGATGGAGATTCAGCTCTGTGAGAGCTTGAACAACGTGAGTGATGAGAACTCTATTAGGGTTCTATTTAAAAGTCCAGAAAGGATTTTATCATTTATTTAAAAAAAAGTGCTGATAAAGAGTGTTTTTATCAGTGATAAAATAGTAAGTACCGATAAAGATATATCTTTATTATCCCAAACAAAGTGTTGATAAAACATATCTTCATCAGTGCTAAAATTCTATCACTAACAAAGACATGATTCATCAGTTCTTTTTTAGCACTGATAAAGACTTAATTTTAAAATGGACCAGTAAAATGTATCTTTGGGCCATGTAATGGGCTTCATACCCATGGGGCCTTCAGACCATCCATATAAAATAAATAATGCTTGATGAGTGGATTATCCCCTTGGGGGGAGGGGCTATGGCTTGCCTTTTCGGCCTGTGTGTGAGGTGTGTGTGTGTGTGTGTGTGTGTGTGTGTTTGATGTAGTTATACCCCTAACCACCTAATATATATTTATATAATTATATAATTATATAATTATATAATTATATATATTAATTAATATATAAATATATATGTTTATAAATATAATAAATATATTTATTATTTAAATTTATTTATTATAATCTTATAGTTATTTAAATATATATATTTATAATTATAATTATAAATAAATATATTTTTAAATAGTTGTATATAATTATACATATATTTATATAATTATATATATTTATATATTTATATATTATTATATAAAATTATAGATATTTATTAATTTATAGATATATATAATTATAGATATAATAAATATATTTATTATAATTTTACAATTATTTAAATATATTTATATATATATTTAAATATATATATATAATTATATATAATCTTATAATTATATATATAGTTATATTAATATATAAATTGTAATATCCCAACCCGGATGCCACTAAACTGGTGCCCCGAGTTAGTTCCTCGCAAGTCCTCAAGCATGCCTCCCTATATGTCAAAGGCTGGAAACTTGCAACGAGGGACTAAAAGTTGTATAGTGGGGGAGACTATACTCTCATATCAGAGTAAAAATAGAGAAAATAACTGGATTTCATCCAAGAAATAAATAATCAGAGTGTAGAAGCAGTAAATCATTGAAATATAAGAATACCATAATAATAAATGAAATTCTACAAAAGCATGAAGGTCCATGTCATACATAAATAACTGATCAATCACTGGTATGATCACATATACAGGATTACATAAAGAAAATTGATATAAAAGTACCAAACTCTCCTAAAAACTCTAAGCCAGACTACATACCCGATCTCCACATACATACCTGATTCATCCTACTTGATCAGTCCGGAGCCTCAACCCATTTTGTGTCCATAAACAAGTGAATGTCTAATCAGGTACCTGATTGCAACGATAGCCCAAGTAAGGTGTGAGTACAAAACTCAGTAGAGAACAACCATTGTGGTCCTATACATAGCTAGTAATATGTAGTGTATGTAAAAGTGATCTACTCATTAGGATAATAATAATAATAATAATAATAATAATAATAATAATAATAATAATAATAATAATAAATTCTAGAAATAAGCTAAAAGACAACATCGTATAAGGCATGCTCAAGGAAGGTGATCAACCTAGATGAGAAAAAATTGGAAATGAATAAATTAAATAAATAAAGCAAACCATAGTTGACCCTTGGGTTTGTGATCCTGGTCTACTCGGTAGTGTGTTATCATGTATATATATATATATATTTATATGTGTGTGTGTGTGTGTGTGTTTATTCCCATATATATATATATATATTGATAATTATGTATATACATTATTAAGGTGAGAAATATCATAAAACAATTGTAGTTGGTCCTTGGGTCTGTAATCTTGATCGTCTAGACGTTCTGTGAAAAGGGAATTGAGCTAGATGTCATACCACTCAAGCCATGTATAATTAGTCGATCCTTGGGTATGTAATCCCAATCAACAATAATTCATTTTTATAGTTTTGGAAATATCTATGAGTAAGACACGTCACTACAGGGGAATACATTTCCTATCCTGGGATCACCTATACTCACCTCTAATCACTATAATGAAATATTTCATATAATAATAGATAATCCTGTAAATTGTATAAAAGATTGAAGTTATGTCACTTAAGCTATGTAAATCCAGTCTGATGTCTAATCCCTGGGTCCCAGTCTGTAGGCGGTCATGACATTGGAACTCAGATGAACCCTAAAGGGATGACCCTTAGGTGATCTATAAAATGAATGCTCTCTAGATCCAAGTACATGCTCATAATCCATTCATAAAAATATCTCAACAACCCCAACCCCAGGAAGTACATATGGGTGATATAGTAATGGTGCATCCACCCGACACTAGGTAGCATCCTAATCATCATTTGAGGAGAGCATAATCATCCATCAAGTATATATCACATCAACAATGAGTAATAAGATATACACCACCGTATTCAAGTAATCGATATGAGAGAGTGTAACCATCCCCATCCCTCAAGAGAGTGTAATAATCCTCAAGTGCATCAATGATGGGGAGCACCATGTCTTGAACCACAATCAAGTAATCGATTAGGGAGAGCGTAATCATCCCCATCGCTCAAGTATCAAAATCAATAGGGTCTCCATACCCAAACAACATAAATAATATGGCTCAAAATCTGGATCCCAAGTTGTACAATCGTGAATCCCAATAATAAATTCACATCACATCAGGCATATAGGTCAAAACATAGGAATCACATTTGGTGATCATCATTGCATCAAAAATAAATAGGTGAATGCATAAGAAAGAGTGGGGGTTTCCAAATTCCTAAACCCACCATTACTACCACAAAATCTCGGGCATACTATTTTGGTATGGGTTCTAAGGTGACACCCTCTACCATCTCTACCCAAACCTATAACGCACTATATGAGGGTTGGTCAAGAATTGGGCCCCCACTGGGTCCCCTAGTTCAAAAAGTTGGAGAGGCATCCCACTCAGGACCCTCAAGGTCCATGGGTAAATAGAGATATCTTTCTTGAGGTCTTTTAAGTTAATATATAATCAAGGAATCCCTATTGGGATTATAACAAAGATTAAGCATATGAATTCCACAGGGGATCCTCAGTCAAGGTCACAACCTCAATTCATTGGATAAAGCTAGTGTACTATGGTTGTTAGTGACATCAAGAATTCATCCAATACCATATACCCATTTCATTTAATTAAACAATTCATCAGAATGAATTTAAATAAGGGCATATCTCTTAGGTTAAGCTTGAGCATACATATAATACCATAAACATGCATAAAAAATACATGGAAGGCACGACAAACCACTAACCTTTAGTAAGCTTTAAACCATTCAAAAACATCTCTCAGTAACTTAATACAAGCTCACTAATGTTTGAGCCAAGCCTCAACGACTTCCCAGATCCTACCTAACACTGGAAAACTCAAGCATGGTCTAAAAACATCAGTTACATCATTAAAAAAATTAATATAAAAACAAAAATTAAAAATAATTATAGGAGATATCTCACTGGACATCTATCACTCATTTAAAATTAGATCAACCACATGTCGGTCTACTGAGTACCCTTGAGACCATTCCTAGGAAAAGACCTAACCAACTATGTTAAAAAAACCACTAAAAAATTAATTTAAAGTACTAAATCTTTAGAAATTTACCTTGAAAATGTAACTTAATGAAACAAAACATGGTGAAATACATGTGGCCTCTCAGGATGTCATTATCCTAGGTAGATAAAAAAACCCAATCGAAATGGTTTATTTTACCATAATCTAATGGAACTGATGAAGAACCCTAAATGAAAACTCCTAAAGTCAAGAACGATGAAATGGAACAACATAGAAGGAGGAAGGAGGAATATCTTACCCACCAAAGCCATAAAATCACACCCAAGATCTCCTCAATTGATGGAGAATAGAATGAGATGATCATTAGATGAGATCCTCCCATGCACACCCTCTTATTTCTTAATGAATCAAAAAGGGGATCCCCCTATCATCCTTTTTAGAAATCCATCCATGCATTTGTCACGATGTGATCCAGTTTCACATCATGAACCTGTTGTACCCCACACTCTTTGATTTTCATGATCACAATCACTTTCATATGTGTTAACATTGTTTTTAAGTGTTGTAGATGATAGGCAAGTGATTGTCAAAGGATTGGCCCAAGAATGGACAAGAAGTGGACTGAAATTCAGTCCACCGGCCAACCGGTGTGATAGCACCGGCCAGCCGGTGGACCTGGCAGAGGCATTGCCCACTGTCAGGCTCCACCGGTCAGCCGGTGGCTTGACCACCGGCCAGCCGGTGGCACTCTCTCCAAATAGTGCCAGCTACTGCCTCACCACCGGCCAGCCGGTGGCTCTGGAACCGGTCAGCCGGTGGTGCCTGGAAAAGAAGAACCTCCACTGCCAAGGCACCGGCCAGCCGGTGGAGCTGTACCGGCCAGCCGGTGGCCCAGTCAAACTAGCCGTTGGGTTTGACTAGTCAACCATCTTATGGCCTCCAACGGCTCCGAGGACTTCTCCAACGGCTCCGAAGGCCCCCAATGGGTTCCATGCCTATAAATAAAGGCCAAGGAAGCCCCGGAACCTAACCGGATCATATACCAAGCGCCCGGACACATTGTTGCACCTTTGGCGAACCTCCGGCGCTCCACCTTCAAGGATCCTCAAGTGCTCCAATCCAATTCCCAATCCAAGGAGCACCTCAAGAAGCTTGGGAGAGCACGCTACATCAACTCCATCATCCAATTGGCGCCCAAGTCTTCCTCCAATACGGTTTTTAGTGTTTTATTTATTTTGAGCTTAAAATTGGGTTTGTGCCTACAAACCCCAAACTTTTCTCATCCCATCTCTCTTTTGGGTTTCACACCACCATTAAGGTGTGAAGAGGTTTCTTCAAGCCTTTCCTTTTAAAAGGCTTGTGTCACCGGTGAGCTAGCCTTCACCCGTTAAAAAGGCTAGTGGGTTCTTGCTAAACCATCAAAAGCAAGTGGGTTCTTGCTAAACCACAAAAAGCAAGCTGTAATAGGTCCTAGTGCTACCTCAAAGCCTAGTGGGTTTCTTGCTAAAACCATTGAAAAGCAAGCGGTAGGAATCTCTCAACGGTTGAGTTGGGAGCGGAGACGTAGGTCGGGTTTTGGCCGAACTCCGTTATCAATTTCTTGTGTGATTGCCTCTTTATTTCCGCTGCACTTTACTTTGATTTTTAATTTGTTAATCAATTTTTTAAAAGGCAATTCACCCCCCCTCTTGCCATCTTTTCCTCGTTTTGTTCCGACCCAACATTTGGTATCAGAGGGCGTATTTGAATAATTCCTTACCCGGTTTCAAATTAAAGATCCTACTTTTTGATGGCTTCTACCGCTTCTTCCTCTCAATCCCCCGAAGGACATTCTTTGGATCGTGCTCCATTCTTTGATGGAGCCGATTATAGTTTTTGGAAAACCCGCATGTCAACTTTTCTTAAAAGCATTGGTTATCCAATTTTTAAAATTGTTATGCATGGTTTTACTCTCTCTAGTCTAGATGAATCTCAATGGACCCCCGCTGACATTGCAAACTTCGAGCTTGATGGCAAAGCCATGAATGCTCTTCATTGCGGGTTAGATAGAAATGTTTTTGATTGTATTTCTTCTTGCACCTCATCTCATGAAATTTGGAAGCTTTTAGAACTTACCCATGAAGGCACTAAGAAGGCTCAAAAGCAAGAACCCGGCAACAAGCAAGAACCCGATGAAAAATCCGTGCCCGATTGCCCACTCAACAAAAAACGGGCCACGCCAAAGGAAAAAGGAAAGAAAAAGGTCCTCAAGGCGACATGGAGTGACACCTCCTCATCCTCCTCCTCCTCCTCCTCGAGCGACCAAGGTACAAAATGCCTAATGGCATTCCATGAGGTAACTTCTTCCGATTCCTCTTCCTCATGTTCTTCAAATTCAAATTCTTTAAATCATTTATCTTATGAAGAACTCTCACACGCTAGAGACCAACTTGAAAAAGGTTTTCATACATTATCGTCAAAATTTGTTGCTTTAAAAAAGTCTTTCAAAAATCTTTCCTCCGAAAAAGAACAACTTCTCAAAGAGAAGGAGGAACTCTCCCTAAAAATCCAAAATTTCCCAAATGTTGATTCCATGGAATCAACCATTAAAGACCTAAGGGAATCCCTAGCCAAGTTCACCCAAGGTGAACAAAATTTGTCCAAACTCTTAGGTTCTCAACGAGTATCTAGAACCACCAATGGACTTGGCTACACCAATATAGCTTCCTCCTCCCATGCACCCACTGTTTTTGTAAGGGGGAGCTCTTGTTTTAAATTTTTCAATTATTGTAAAAAACCCGGGCACCTCATATATGAATGTAATTGCAAAAACGCCCGGTATGGTAGGCCCAAATCGATTTTTTATTCGGATGAATTCTATAGGAGAAGACCCGCCATGAGACAAGTTTGGATTGAAAAATCCCTCTTAGCGAGTCTCACCGGACCTAAATTTGTTTCGGTTTCAAAAACCTCTCCCCGATGATTTTTTGTTTTTATTTAGGGGGAGTTAGGATTGATTAAGCTTTTCAATTTCAAATTTTTTTTTTCAATCTTTCAATTTCAACACTTGGTTTCAAAACTCTCAATTTCAAAAATTTTCATTTGGTTTCAAATTTCAAAATTCAATTGGTTTTTGATTCAAAACTTTCAATTCAAACTGTTATTAAAATTCTCATTTCATTTCAAAAATTTCAATTGATTTAAAATCTCTTCTTGTTTTTCAAAATTTCCCTCAATCAAGTTTTATGCCCCGTGCTATTTTGATAATCACAAAGGGGGAGAAATTTCTTGATTGATTGGGGGAGAATCTTTTCTCTCATGCTTAGTATTTATTTTCAATTTATCATTTAAAGTATGCCTTTCATTTAAGTTTTTACATTGCTTAGATAAGTGATTGTGATCATCAAAATAGGGGGAGATTGTTGTACCCCACACTCTTTTATTTTCATGATCACAATCACTTTCATATGTGTTTAACATTGTTTTTAAGTGTTGTGGATGATAGGCAAGTGATTGCCAAAGGATTGGCCCAAGAATGGACAAGAAGTGGACTGAAATTCAGTCCACCGGCCAACCGGTGTGATAGCACCGGCCAGCCGGTGGACCTGGCAGAGGCATTGCCCACTGCCAGGCTCCACCGGTCAGCCGGTGGCTTGACCACCGGCCAGCCGGTGGCACTCTCTCCAAATAGTGCCAGCTACTGCCTCACCACCGGCCAGCCAGTGGCTATGGCACCGGTCAGCCGGTGGTGCCTGGAAAAGAAGAACCTCCACTGCCAAGGCACCGGCCAGCCGGTGGAGCTGTACCGGCCAGCCGGTGGCCCAGTCAAACTAGCTGTTGGGTTTGACCATTCAACCATCTTTTGGCCTCCAACGGCTCCGAGGACTTCTCCAACGGCTCCGAAGGCCCCCAATGGGTTCCATGCCTATAAATAAAGGCCAAGGAAGCCCCGGAACCTAACCGGATCATATACCAAGCGCCCGGACACATTGTTGCACCTTTGGCGAACCTCTGGCGCTCCACCTTCAAGGATCCTCAAGTGCTCCAATCCAATTCCCAATCCAAGGAGCACCTCAAGAAGCTTGGGAGAGCACGCTACATCAACTCCATCATCCAATTGGCGCCCAAGTCTTCCTCCAATACGGTTTTTAGTGTTTTATTTATTTTGAGCTTAAAATTGGGTTTGTGCCTACAAACCCCAAACTTTTCTCATCCCCTCTCTCTTTTGGGTTTCACACCACCATTAAGGTGTGAAGAGGTTTCTTCAAGCCTTTCCTTTTAAAAGGCTTGTGTCACCGGTGAGCTAGCCTTCACCCGTTAAAAAGGCTAGTGGGTTCTTGCTAAACCATCAAAAGCAAGTGGGTTCTTGCTAAACCACAAAAAGCAAGCTGTAATAGGTCCTAGTGCTACCTCAAAGCCTAGTGGGTTTCTTGCTAAAACCATTGAAAAGCAAGCGGTAGGAATCTCTCAACGGTTGAGTTGGGAGTGGAGACGTAGGCCGGGTTTTGGCCGAACTCCGTTATCAATTTCTTGTGTGATTGCCTCTTTATTTCCGCTGCACTTTACTTTGATTTTTAATTTGTTAATCAATTTTTTAAAAGGCAATTCACCCCCCCTCTTGCCATCTTTTCCTCGTTTTGTTCCGACCCAACAGAACCAGATTCAAAACATGAATTGGATACACATTGTGAATTCCTTGGGTTAATCCCCTAGGATTTAATGTATTGTATCCTCTAGGCCACACCCCATGAAAGAAATTCACATCATGAATTGAATTTGTGATGGGAATTTCCTGTTGCAGCTGTATTCAGAAGTCCAACTTATTGTTCCTCCTCAGGTACTTTCCCAAAACCCATAGGACCTTCATCAGTACTTAGAACACATAAAAAAACACTATTTATGAAGGTTATAACACTCAAACCCTCGTTTTTATTTCTGGATCATAATATAGTTCATCCAGCAATGGAGAAAAATTCAAATTCTATAAAAAAATTAACAAGTCCAAAAACACGGGACCTTATAGTCACCCCAACTTAAAACTTATTATCCTAAAGAAGCCTTGGGGAACAAAAAAACCTCATTCAACCTACCTGGGTCATGTATTCCCACTCAAGAAACCATTTTGAATCTCTGAATGGCCAATTTTCTTCCAAGATTCCCCATAATTTTTAAATAAACGGTTCCTAACCACCCAAATCCAATTAAATGCACATAACTGCGAATGGACATCAAGATGGATCTTACTCGAGCCCATCTGATCTCAGACACATCCATGTCATTTTCTCTTACATCTACCAATCTATGGTTCTCCTCATAGTAGGTTCTTACTTCCAAAAAAAATTATAAACCATGGTACTTCCACTGTTGGAATTGCCTATCAAAATGCACCCCTATTTGAAAGAATGAAAGTTGAAACACCTCCATTCATATATTATTGAATAATCTCATCTTTATTAGTTAATAATCAAAAAACTATATTCCAAAATATTTTATCCCAAGGAATACCAATATTGTTAAGAGTATGCTCATCGAATACTATAACTGACTTCCAATGACATCTTCTAAAATAACCATACCCTTTCTATACCCATTTTCATGCCACCATATTAACACTAATACAATTCTGATCCAATGCATATGGATCTTCATAATCTATCTCGGTTAAAAACCCACACTCAAACTTTACTGGAGTCTGTGTTCAAATATACACCTTACATTTCCTAATAAATTCAGGTGTATATAGTTCTATTTATCCAAGGAATTTACAATCATAACAAACATCCAATGACCAGTCTCACCCCACTCCCCACCTTAGAATCATCCTTATTATCACTCTAATGAAAAAAAATCCTTGATCACCACATCCCATGTTCATCTATTACTAGACATAACAACTATCATGGCTAAAAACGTGCTCACACCTGAGTGTCAGTGAAACGTTACCTATCACCCATTCATGATCCACAAAAATCGTACCCATGAAAAATAATGAATTTTGAGAACACAATGAGGGTCACCAACCTTAATGGAAAATGGTTAACTATTAATCATATGGCTTACCTTTTTACCATTCCCCTAGAAAAACTCCCAAGGAGTCCCTCTATCAACCAGAAAGTCACTTGAATCGCTCGGCGTATAGTCAACGCTCTCTTAGAGTACTCAAGACGATGTCATGATATAGAGAATGATCACCTATATACTAGAAGCATGATAAGATTCCATCGATATAAATTTATAGATATTTATTAGTAATTCCCATATTAAAATAGGTTTTACTTTCTTTTAAACACATCCTGGCCCCATGTATCTTGAAAATTCCTATCCAAGTCCAACCACGGGTCAACCATCTCACAACACCCGATTTATCCTTGATGTCTCCTCTAACATGGAGGGACATTTTTTATTTCATAATAATTCCTAAGAAATCATGATTTCAACATTTACTGAAACCATTAGTCCTCAGATCACATCAGTCCACTTACCAATTTATGATTTAAATGGTACCACACATAACTGATGCATACAATTATCACCCAACTCATGCTTTCACGAGTCACTATTGATTATTTAACCAATCCCAATTGTTTCAAAATGATGGTATAGCCCCTAAAACCATTGGGATATGCTATCACAATAGTTCCAATAATCGTTGGTATGTGGTCCAACAAGAAATTTTAATGCTAATAAATGTAAATATTTAATGGGAGGGGTAAAGTTACTTTGTGATGATATTTCAATTGGTTGTTTGATCTGTTGGATCATTTTGATTTGACCTTCTATTTCACCCCCTTATTTTTCTGTCTATAATAACATTCATCAATTTATTCCTTTTTTTATTAATTTTTAAAGTTTTTCATGAAAAATAAATTGGAAATGAATACCTCCTTATTGATATGTATTTTTATAAGATCTAACGCCCATGATATGAAAGTTCCAATAACTTGATTGTCCATATGAATATATGCATCATAAAGTGGAACAATTAGCTCGACACATTGACCATGAGCTACATGAATCCCCACTCTCACATGACTTATTGTATTTTTTTATTGTGTATAATATCTCCTTGTATATTGTATATGGTACCCCTCACAACAAGGTGATGGGTAGGTGTTGGTAGATATAAATAAAAATAATTTTTACCCTATAGAATATTATTATAGTAAAGGCATCAGTGTCTTTATGATTCTCATTTCTTTTTAACAATTATGATAATATTTATGATCTCTTATAATATAACTATTTGAGGGGAATTGTTCAATTCAATGCTGGTGGGGGTGGGGGATCTTCATTTAGTGGTTTTTCTTATGTTGTTTATTATCTTTGATTCATTCCCATAACATTTTCTAACAACTATGATGGCCAATGGTGTTTTTTCTTCTAGATAAGATAATTATACCTACAACTCTTCCATTTATTTATCTTTATCTCCTTATTAATTTCTTTTCTCAAAATATTTTCTTGGTGACACCCCAAAACCCGCACCTCCAATGTGTTCATGCTGTTTTGGCCACTTCCAGACCACTAATAGTGGTTGTTCATTAGGTATTACTAATTATGATTATTGTATCTAAGTCAAATAAGAAATGTAGGAAAATAAGTAATCATTATTATGTAATGATGATTTAAATATATTTTTTATTATGTCATACTTACACATGATTCCCATAATTTTTTGTATGTTTTATTCTATTAGTATACCATATTTATTTACATGTTCCTCCTTCCATGGAACATGATGAGGGATAGAAGTGGATTTAAATTTTGATTCATCAACCTACATATAAAAAAAGGAACATAATTATTTTTTTACTTCATTTCACATAAAAATATTATGGTAGATTTAAAATACATACCATTTTCAAGTTAAGAGTAACTCATCCTTGATTTACGATAAGGGTACATTGGTTTTTCTACATGTTGCTTATTTTTAGCTCTCAGTTATTGTTTCATAAATTAAAAATTATTAATTAATGTGATTAATTCATATATTTGTAAGTAATTTATTACCAGTCATAATGTACCTAAAAATATGTCTCCTCGCAATGACCAATAAATTCATCCCACACTTGTTGATTTATCTGGTGTGTATACATATATAGTGGGTGTGGGTTTATTTTATCTTTAGTATTTTTGAGATGATACTCCATAAGAATTTTATAAAAGTCTCTATGAGCCGTTCAAATGAGTATTATTAAAAAATTTATTTTCGATTCATCTACTATAAATGAACATTTTAATGGATAATGAAGAGCAAATCAATGTTTCATTATTTTGTTTTTTAGTAAAATAAAGAAAGTATATCATAATATTACCCCAATATCTTTCCTAATTAGTGTCTTAAGCATGGACACAATACCTTTCCATGAATCTACATCAATCGGCATGCACATTCGGGTGGTGATCCCAATGTAACTAGTGAACATTGACTTATTTGGGTTAATAGGATGGTTGTGTTCATTCCATCAAACCTTGAATTTGATGCCTTTGTTTCTTGACTTAATAAGTTTTTCTAACACTAGAATGCTACAAAAATATTATTTTTATAGGGAACAGGTTATTCACCATCGACCATTTACTTAGCTTTCACATCATCAATATATTTTTCCTCTAGATTGGTAACATCAGCATGTACAGAAGGTTGTTGTTCCTCTGCATTGGGAGCACTAGCATGTTGATAAACCTATTGTTCCTTAGGATTATAAGCATAAACATGTACAGAAGTAATTATATGCAGTAGGGGTTGAATGATTATTTTATATTATGTAAATACAATAGTGAACAAATAATAATATGAGATAATGCAATGTATATTACAAAAAATATATAACCTAATTATTTAACTCTTTTTAAAGGTTTAAGGTATTTTAACCCTCTATCAAGTATCCAAATCCCTTAATTAGGGTATCCTCTAACATATAATACCCATTCTATATTAGGAAAATTGCGAAATGATTAGGATCTCCCAATGAAAATTTCAATCTCAGTTGAATTGATATATGACTCTTTAACAATTTTTATCAATATTAGAACAATTGATCACTTTTGGTTTGGAGGATCTAGAACATAAAATATTTTTGTTATCTATAATGATGTTATAAATTGTTTAACTTTGTACCCTTCCTCACTAAAATCCACTTTCATAAATCTTAATTCATCTATTTTAACTGCACTCCTATTATCAACCCACTTGCATTGAAAAATAGGCACTTGTAATGTTGTTTAATCCAAATCCCATTTTTTTGTGATGCCAAATTATGAAATATTCACATTAATTGGATTTCTATCCTATCTACAGATACATACATTGCTTCAACCACAAGTGTAACTTAAATATTTTTCATGGTTCTACATTCATCATGTTCATTTGTAAAGAATGTATAACCATAAATTACATAACCATTATAAGATAATACATGCATATTTAGTCTTCTGGATATCCATCAATGTCATTCTAAAATTGAATCTGAATTTTTAGTAGAATCCTTAAAAATAGTCTAAAAACATCCTATAAAATGTTTATTATGATTATTTGATATCCATCATTCAGACCTTGATATATTAAAATTCATAATAATTACTTTGTGGGTTTTAACATATAGTGAAACCTCTAAATTATCATGAAAAAAAGTTATGGTGGGCTTGCTCTTTATCTATAATAGTAATTTTGAAAACATCTATTAAAAAAATTATATCACCTAGAAGTTTCCTAGTGTGATGATATTTTGGTAGAAAAATTCATTCCACATTGGATAGGTATTTGGTACAAAATTCAATGGATTCCTCAATAACATATCTCTTTATAATAAAATATTCTGGATGACTTCAATTTTGGACATTCCCCTTCAAAATATTCATATACTGTTAAATGGGATATATGCATCTATATTGTATAGGACCGGATCTTCCCACATGAAATCATTGAATATGCGTGAGAATTGATAAGATTTAATTTATATTTCTCTAACTAAACTAAGCTAGTAAGGTTTAGTAAAGTGGAAGTCTGGGGTTGAACCCACAAAGACAATTTGTTGATAAGAAACCTTGTGTAAGAACCTTTTTGATATGATTATTCATGATCACTATTTGGTTTGGGGTTTTCTAAGAACTAAGTACCCTTAGATTAATTAAAATTATATATAAGGTTTCATGATCATTTTAGGGGATAGGAAAAAGATAATCCTAAATATATATTAGCATAGATATATGGATTAGGTTTCAATGTGGTTCGAATGTCACCAATTGATCTTGGTCCATCCAAATGGATTTCCCTAATATGGATACTACTCCTTGGTCCAGAGATATTTGACAACCTAATTTTAGAACTATTATATTTTAGGTAGAAACATTCACAAGATATTGGTCCTAGCCTACTCAAATTCAATTAGGTCAATGTTACTTTCAAATACACCTCTGATGGTTAGGGTAGTTTCAAAAGAAATAATATTGAAAATTGGTTTCAAACTAATTACTAGCCATAAGGTTACCAAGTTTTTATCTAGAAAAACATTAGTTTTAACCTACCCCTATTCTTGACCCCTAACCCTAAGCAGATTAGACACACATGATGGAATTAAATGAAAGCATGGAAATAGATGACAACATGCTTGGCATAAAAAATAAACAATTCCATGTAATGTAATCCATAGTTGAAATAATATAAAATTAATTAAAAATTAATTTGAATGATGAAAAAATGAATAATTCAATAGTAATTGAAGTTTCATGGAAAATGATATTGGATTTAGACATTAGAACAAAAAACAACCAATAAAAAGGTTTCAGAATGGAAAGTGGTAACAAAGGAATGCTTACAACAATAAAATAAAGTAGAATAAATATATAGGAATGAAATTGGGAAATAGATATAGAAGAAAAAATAAAAGAGTTCATACGTCCATATCTTTATGCGCATCAGGTTTACTTGAAATATATATACCCGAGCTCTACACAATGTGTAAATGGTTCATGTTGTATAGGTTCTTTAAGTGGATTTTGGATTGAGTTTTTCATAGTGTGTACTAGTCTTTCATTTTGTGAACTCCATATCTACATTAATCTTTGAATATTTTGGATCTCAAAGATTTCATGTCTTGAATCTTTAGCGGCAATTAGGTTTCAAACTTTTCACATAATTTATTGAGTTCACACCATGTTTCTCATAAAATTTGAAATTCAAGACTTTCATGATGTGTACTCTAGATTCACATTGTGTGCTTGGTTCACACCCTGTATTTGGGATTTATGGATTGTGATTTGGCTAGAAGGTGGTCTTTTCGAGAAGTACACATTGTGTGCATGGGATTTACAACATGTAAGGTTGATTTTTCTGATTTTTATCTTATTCTTCTATAATTCTTGAATTACTATTCATTGTAGAAAACCAATACCTTGTTTAATATTGTGTAAATAAATATTAAAAATAAATTAAATGTGTCCAAAACATGTATATGAATTCTGCTTATAAAATTCCCCCACACTTGAACAATTTCTTGTCCTCAAGCAAAAAACATCTCAGCAGGTATTCCTAAAGAAACAAATTTTAAAAAGAAAAAATGCATCACAATCAGGAAAATAAAACTAAGTGTAATTGAAAAAATAAAGTCCTCTAGAATAAATCTTTTAGATAGAATTACTCACACCTCGTAGTTAATTTCTTTATTTATATTCTTTCTTCTTTTAATTACAATTTCATAATTATTCCTTAGATGCTGCTATACCCATTTTTTAATTTACCTCACAATGAATTTTATCTCACAACTCAATGTAAAATAATATTAGAGTTATGATCATACCCTAAATACATGTTTTTAACCATAGGCTTACATTGGTTATATTATCTCTACTTTGTAAAGAAAATATATAATTAACCATGAGGGCTTCAACAATAGGGTTTCAATGACTCTGAGACTGAGGGTAGGTAGAAAGATAGTGAAAATAAAGCTCAAAAGGAGGGTAATATCTAAAGTATAATGCATGATAACCATGAATAGTGAAATGGAGTAACTCCTCCTAGAAAAAATTTCTTCATGCTCCCAATAGCTCAATGTTGGTCTATGAATATGTCAAGATAACATAAACAATTTTCCTTGTTCTTTTTTTTAAAGTCATGTTTAGGCCAAATCTCACATCCATAACCTAACTACATATGATCCATCATAAGATTCATCGGTCTGGTAATAGTGATTTTTGACCTTCCAAATACACAAACCTTTTTTCATATATATATTTTCAAAGTAATAGGGCATTTATAGAAAATACTAAAGGTAATCATGAACCATGTCATATCAATCTAGTGAAAATTCCACCATACATCTCCTTAGTATCAATATCATGTGTATGGATGATATGAAAAATTCCCCACACTTTTTCAAAAGAAAATCATGAATAGTTTTAATAGTAAGGAAGGAAGGGATAATAGGCTTAAAATGGATATATCCTAACAATTTTATTCATGGATACTATGGGATAAAAAAGTTAATATGTACAAGTTTGTCTCAAGAAAATTGTCTCAATAAATATAGCCTCAATAATTTTAATAGTTTAGTTGTTCAATCATATCCTCAATGATATTCCAATGCAAGTTATGATAGGTTTACATGCCCCATGTATCTCTCAATAAATATTCTTAGAAAAGAAAATGAAAATATTGGTCTATAATCCTCTCGGGAATGGGAATATAAAAAATAACTAGAAAATAATCAGGGTATAGTATCTAGTAATAATTCAATCAAAATAAAATACAAGAATATAGAATTAAAATTAAATTACTCAACTTAGAAATCATGATAAAAATATAAACAAGAATAAAAATTAATTTCAACTATCTCCAACTAAACTTTGTCTTTTATTTAATTTTGTGAAATGAGATTTCAAGTTTAAAGCATGTTTTTAATGAAAATGGATCCTAGACATATAAAAATTATAAAAAAATACAAGTTTATCAACAATAAACCTCAGTATTGATTATCCCACACTTAAAATGATACAGTTTAAGCACTGTTTAAGAAAGAAACATAGGAGAGATCGCAAGTATGGAATAGATAAAAACTAAAATGGAAATTATGAATTGAAAATAATGAATTGAGAGCTCTTTGTAATGAAAATAATATCATGGAGAAATTTTTTGGATGCTGATTTTAAATTGAGATATTTGAAAAAATTGTTAGAAACAACATTCCTGTACTATATACTCATTAGTCCACAGGGGATAACCAATTTATAAGAATAAATATTGCAGGTTCACACAATCAATGGTAAGATAAAATAGCTCAGATAGATTCATGAATGGACTACACAAGAAGTTTGGGATGACCGAGGGACAAAAAATGATTGAGAAAGGGAAAAAAATCATTAAGTACACAACTGAAATATAGAAGAAAAAAAATATGGGTTTCCTCCCATAAATCACTAACAATGATGTTATCATCCAGACAGATGGATAGAAGAATCAGTCATTGTCGCCCATCATGTCCAAGGTCATTTTCCTCCTATAGGAACTAGAGGCAGTGTCACCGAGTAGACATGGATGCTTAGTGGGGTTAACCACCAAAAAATAGGTTGACCGTGAATCTCATGAAGAACCAATAGCTATAATGATTTTTGTGGAGGTGGATCCTACTAAGGATTGATCTGGATCTAGATCTCCTCATGATGGCATTTTATGTCAACCATATGCCGATACATCTCATGTGGGAGGCCAAATGGTGGTCTGAGAGTCTTATCAATGACCATATAGGATGCAATAGATATATAAATGGTTATATTAATGTAGCGGCGGCTATACTGTAGCAGGTACTGTAGCTGCATGGGTACTATAGCAGTACTATTCATCGAGGGGTCCTTTGTGCCAAAAAAATGGGCTCTCAAGCCTTGTATTCAAGCCACAAGGACTTGGGCCTTCAGGCTATGTAATGGGTCACCCTCTACCCAGTATAAAGAAGTCTTTGTTTTAAATAATAAATTGAGGCTTCGACCCCAACCTTTAAAAAAAATCAATCAATGTAGACAAAATATTGTATCTTATTCATATATTTAAGAAATGATACATTAGTGAATATGAGATAAAATTAGAATACAATAGAAATACACAAAATAGACACCAAAATAGTATACAACAAGGGAGGGGTAAATGGAAAATACTAAACAGTATGGGAATTATCTAAGGTCTTTTCATCAGATATCCCCTCTTGAATAGTGGGGGTTTGGATCAGCTCTTCCAAATCTATCTCATCTATTGAGGTTGGGGATAGAGGATCTGCCACCGTAATAGTTATCATGGTTCTAGAAGCAGGTTTGGTCAAGGATAGAGGGGGAGAGGTGGTCTTCTATAATGAGTCCATGCTTTTAGTTGTTGGATCTATATGAGGATCCTTAGAGGAATATGAGAAGGTAAGACCATTTCCCCATTATTTCTACTCCACTAGAAACTCCTACTGAGAAGAAGGTTTGGTGAGCTTAGGAGGTAGGCCGACCTGGGTGGGAATGGAGGTGGTGGCGGGGAAGGGGTGGTGAACTGTGATGGTTCGGTGATTGGGATGTGGAGACAGTAGTAGATATAGAACTGATTCTCCAAAATATACTATAGAATAAGACATATGTTGGATGGAATGGATGGGGTAGGTGCAATAGTGTTAGTTAGTGAAGTTGTGGTGGTAGTGGATGGTACAACCATAGAAGAGTTGGAAGTGGGGGTTGAAGTGGAAACGAGGGATGATAGACCAGCAAGGGCTAGTGGATCATGAGTGGGTAGTAGAAAGATCCTCAATATACTTTAGGGCCGACTAGTATCTCTCATTAACCTTCCTCAGGAGACATATCTTGTGGATCATGAGGAGGTCAATGGGATCCATCTTCCCAGGTGAGGAAATAGGTTGAGTTGTGCAAAAGGATCCAAGATGGAATTTATGGTGGGTGATGAAACTCCCCCCATAAGAGTATCATAAGCCCTCTACACTGAGGTCTCATAATATAAGGAAAACTATCTGGCCATGATGACGGTAGCACCACCCATGGATGAGGTGAGGATAAGTACCTAAATATTTCTAATGCTACCATGATCCTCTCCTTAGGTCAACCGAGCATGAGCCAAATCCCAATGTATGATCCATAATGTAGCACCCCACAATTGGTTACTCTTCACCGTGCACAGATCTTAGAAGCTTTATGGGTCCTAGCTGATCAATTCCCAGCTTCTGGCTGAATCTATCTTGGTTGGGTCCAGCAACATGGTAAAATAGGTAGGGGAGGTAATGAACTCTATTGTGTAGATATCAAGTATGGTGCTAAAATATCATAGGATGAGATCCCAAGGATTACCACTGATTATGAAGTTTACATGTGCCACATTGAGCTCTAATGTCTCCAAATACTCAAGTAAGATCTCCCTGTATGTCTCCTCACATACCTCAGTGATAGAAGAGAGGTTCATCCAGTCTAACAAGACAATAAAATCTTCATGGATGTTTATGTGATCAAGAAAATCTAGGTCTAGGTTTTTGTTAGACCTCATTATCTTGGCTTGTAAGTGGACCAAGCACTGTTGATGCTCAAGTGCATATAAATGAAGTATTGGGTATAGGTTCGGTCACAGGGTAGCACTCGGGGATGAGATGTAAGTTGACTAAAACTCATTGGAGGATGATAGTGTGGTTGAACCAAACTTGAAAGGCGAGGGAGTCTGATCCACTAATTGTGGTGGAGATGCAACAGTTAGCCACTTGGGTAGCGGAGGATCATCGCCTCGTTGGGTGGCATGTTTGGAATTTTTGGTGTCCATCATTGTTGGAATAGAGGAAAGAGTATGGAAGATAAAGGAGGGTACTAGATGATTTAATGGCAGGAGAAAAGGGTAATTAATGAATAAGGATGGTCATTTTTGAGGTAGGGGAGGGGTCGTGTAGGAGGGGATGAGAAGGGGTGGTTTTCAATCGTGAACCCTAACTCGTGGATTTTTAAAGTCACATATAGGATTTCACATCATGTATTTATTATAAAATGTGTAATTATATGGATTTATTTTTCTTAATCCTAATATATTGTCAAATTGTATTTCCTTTACATGACTTGAATTTAAAGTGTTTTTAAAAAAACAACTCTAAACCATTTCTTGTGTTATTAAATCTCCCTAATTTTTAGAAAATAAAATCTAAACTATCACGGGTTTCCTATTATTCTATGCTTTGTTTATTTTATAGAGTTAGAAATTATTCTATTTAGATTATTTTAAAATTAAGGGTATTCCCCTTGTGGAATGGTTCTTAAAAACAAAGGGTATGAATTGTGGGACAATATCCCTCATCGGAGGTGTAGTATAATTCACATTATTGTGAGCACTGCATCCATTTTCAACATGAGGTAGGGTATTTATTTTATCCATATTATTCATATAATGATTTTTTTATCAGTAAGATAGATTTATTGACAATCCAATGAATCACTACCTTGTTTAGCGGCTTTCGCTAAGTCAAAAACAACTTCTTCTTTATCGAATCTAAATATCAACATTCCTTATTTTACATTAACCATTGTCTTACTAGTGGAGATAAATATTCACCCTGTAATTATGGTGACATATCCTTTTTTACTCCATATATAGGATGAGAAATTCAATAGGGAAAATTAATTTTCCAACTTTTACTAATATATTCTCAAGCAGTCCTTGAGGGTTCTTGATAGAGTGGTCAGAAAGTAGGAATTAAAATCATGTTGGTTTTAAGTCTCTAAGCCACAGATTTTTGAAAACACTAATAGGAATGGGATTGATATTTTCACCAAGATTTCACAAGGATCTTTCAAAATTTCAAGTCCCTATAGTGAAAGGAATTGAGAAACTTTTGGGGTATCACATTTTGGGAAGGAGATTCTATTGAACAATTGCATAGAATTATTAATTTAGAGAGATTAATCATAAGTCTTCTGTTTTATTTTATTTTTCTAAAAATTAAGACATTAAATAATCTTGTATAATCAAGAATTTTATAATTTTTTTCATTAAAGGTAATGTTAATGTGCGGTTGTTTAAACATCTCTAGAAATTTTTTGTAATGTCTCTCTATTGTTGCTTGTCGCATCATCTCTGGAAAGGGGGGGTGAGATTATATGATGGTGTTATCACCTAAACATCATCATTTTAAGGCTACTCCTATATTAGATATTTTTTAGTTTACTTTACTTCTTGGGTTTTATCCTGAACAAATTTATCATAATATTTTAACTACTTTTTCTCACCTAAGCATGGATGCTGAAATTCCAATATATTTACACTCATAATAAATATATCCTTAACCTCCTATCTTAGATGATTCATGGTATTACTGAGTAGCTTACTCGGTAATCTATCTGATAGGGTCTTTGAGATTTTTCACACTTGATGATCAAGGTTGTGCAATGTAGCCCTCTGGTTTTACATTTCACTTTCTTGGGTTATTATCCTCTTAGCTACTTTTTGCAAAAAGGCAGTGAGAAGGTTTTCAATATTGGACTAAAGATGTTGGGATTGTTATGGTGGTATTAGCAGAGATTTCTAGAATTTATGCTGTTGAGTAGGTGGAAACTACTAAGCTCTAGGGGTAAATATTGTTGAAATTACTATTGTGGTCGAGGATATGGACCTTGAGGTGGGTACCCAGGTGGTCCTTGATTGCTTGGTGGTACTTTTCCACTCCTTTTTCTGATAGTAACCTTGGTTTGGTTATTACAGCTGCTGATATAGTCTCTTCAGGTAGTACTACTAATGATATTATTGGGGATGCTGGTACCACTACTTTTATTTATTTTAATTAACATAATTACAGTCCTAGATTTGAGGCTCCTTTATTCCTACCCTATAGTCCTAGTATGGGTGCGGGCCTCCACACATCTCATAGGATTGTTAATCCATAACAGGGGTAGGAGGCGGTGATGGTAGAGAAAGATTATGAAAATATTATAGCTTCTTGGTAAGGGATTTACCTTGGGTTATAGTTAGGTATTAACATACACCTGATGGATTCCACAACAGGGTAGTCTTATATCTCTTTTCCACAAACTAAAATTATGGGAAATTTTGTCTAACAATACTCTTCCAACTTCACGTGTCTTTATCATGATCCCTCCTTCAGCGGCGGTGACCACAACAATGATGAAGGAAGATTATAATACCTACTATAAAGTATGAATTTGTATCCACACATTTATTCCATGATGTGGTAAATTATAGGTTAGTTTCTTAAAATGGTCTCATGCTTCCTAAGATGATTCTCTATCTACTTGATTGAAATTTTGAATATCTTTTATGAGATTTCAAGTTCAGATCAGTGGGAAATATTTATCTAAAAACTTATTTTATAGGTTATCCTGAGTCATGATGGAATCAAGAGATTGACTCTTAAGCATATCCTTGTCTCATTGATTCAAAGATAATGAGAATACTCTCATCCTGATGGTGTATGATGATACACCTTGGTTATGAAAGGTATCACAAACCTTTAATAAATTTTAAATGTGTTCATGGGGTTATTTGCTTTGAAGTAAACTAAATTACCTCATGTTCTGGATCATTTTAATGATTCTAGGTTTTATTTCAAATGAGTGTGCCTGAATATGTGGATGAATATTGTTGGGTGCACCACCACCGATGGACAGCAAGACATAATCCATTGCGGTAAACGCCTATAGTGTAGGTCACTTAGCCTAAAGTTCAGGTGGAACATATTTAATATTTTTCATGGGTGGCGGCACAAGATCATTATGATTAGACATGATGGAATGTTGGCATGTAGTTATATATCTCTTGATTTCATGAATAAAAGGAATAAATTATTTTGCTTCTACGAACCAAGAATGAGTCAGGGGACCCTGGAACATACACTAGGCCGAATGAAAGCAGACATAGCTTCTTGTTCATGAGAAAAAAAGTTATAAAAAGAAAACATGAAGGAAAAATAATAAAGGGGTGAGGTATTCCAAGGTTTTTATTGAAGTTAATTTTGTTTAAGCATACTTATCCGCAACAATGGTGCCAAAATCTGAATGGCCCGCATGACATCCTTGTATACACGTAGACATTGATCAGATTAAATTTATATTTCCAAAACTATACCCAGCCACTAAGGCATAGTAAAGTGGTAGTTTGGGTTAAACCCACAAAGACAACTTATAGAAAAGAAGCCTTGTGGTAAGAACCTTTTGGAGAGTATTCCTCATGATCACTATTTGATTTGTGGTTTTCTAAAAATTGAGTATCTTGGGATTAATTTAAATTAAGGATAAGGGTTCATGATCAATTTTAGGGTACAATCAATGGATAATCATAAATATATCTTGGGATAGACCTATGGATTAGGCTGAAAAGTTGTGTAAAAGTAACCAATTGATCTTGGTACAACCAATTGGATATGCCTAAGCTAGATACTACTCCTTGGTCTATAGATAGATAAAAAACTAAGTACAAGAATACTTGGATTCTAAAAAAAGAATCACATGTTGTTGGTCCGAGCCTTCTCAACTTCAATTAGGTCAAGAATCCTTTTAAATTAACCTCTAATGGTCAGGGTAGTTAAAAAAGAAACAATATTAATTGTTTTTTAACCAAATTACTTTCCATATGGTTAGCAAATTTTGATCTAAAAAAATTAGGTTTAAGTTATCCCTACTCTCAACCCCTAACCCAAAGTGGATTATCCACTCATGATGGAATTAAAATAAAGAAAAGAAACATATGAAAACATTCTTCAAATAAAAACCAAATGATTCAAAGTAAATCAATACATAGTTGAGATCAAATGAAAGAAATTAAAAACTAACTTTAATGAAGACACAATGATTAACACATCAGTAATTGAAGTTTCATGGTAAACAGTATTGGATTCAAATGTTGAAACAACAAACATCCAAAGAAAAAGCCTCAAAATGGAAAGCGGTAACAAATGAATGCTTAAAAAAATAAAAGAAATCATAAAAAATAGACGAGACTGAAAATTGGAAAGAAACAGATAAGAAAGAATTAAAAGAGTTTGGATGTTCATATCTTTCTGTGTGTTGATTATTTTTAAATATACAAACCCCAAGTGATATATGGCATATAAATGGTTCACGTTGTGTAGGTGCTTGAAGTGGATTCTTAATTCAGTCTTTCACGACATGTAATTTTCTTTCACATTGAAAAATTTGGATCCACAATAATATATAAATATTTTGAATCTCACAGATTTCATAGATTGAATATTTATAAATAATTAGGTTTCTAACTTTTCACATCATGTATCTCATCAAATTTGAATTTTGATCCTTTCATTAAATGTACTCTCATGTCATGTACTTGGTTCACATCCTATATTTATGATTCAAGGATTGTGATTTGGATAGCGGGTGGGCTTCTCAAAGATTACATGTCATATAATTGGGATTCACAATGTGCAAGGTTTATTTTTCTGATTTCTCAGCATCTAATCCTATGAATTTAATTATTATTCCTTTCAAAAACAAACCAATACCCAGTATATTACAAATAAATCATGATTAAAAATTAATGAAATATATCCAAAAGATGTATATGAACTCATCGTATTGGAACCACATAGTTGAATATCTCTTTCCTAGTGAAGCAGTAATTACACCATCATTTCCAAGAATGTTGGTGGGAAGAACATCTCCATTTCACATAATATGACAAAAATTCCCTTTTCCATAGTAGAAATTATGTTGGGTCTATAACATTTTTGCATATAGTTTTGAAAATTAAATATATCTTGGTTAATGTATGATAGAAATTCTTGTGAAAAATAAAATGTGAAGCTACAAGCATTTGATTTTTCATCAAAACATGACAGTAATGTGTTTTCATAACTTTTAACTTTAAATTAGTCATTAAAACAATAATCTTGATATTTGATGAATACCCCTCTCGAACCTTTACATCATTCAAGAAGTTAAAAAACTGATATCTCCCTTTCCTAGAAAGAGTGTAAGAAGCTGGTAGAAGAAAAAAAATCACTCTCCACTAGTGCCAAATCTTCCCATATTCCAATTTCAATAATGTCCAACATATCATTAATTTCATCCTTTATTTTTTCAGTTTCATTTAGTAACATTCCAATGACACTATAAAATTTTTTTTTTCAATATCACTTAAATCAATAAAATTTCTAATATACAAACAACTCCAGTATGGTAATTTTAAAAAAAATAATATCTTTTTTTCAACCATTTTTTGTAGGGTTTTTTGAAAAAGCTTTACCAAAAGAAGTGTCCATATATTTTAATTTCTCAAATAGTTGATCACTTGTTAGTGGAGATAGTACTGTATGTTTTTCTAAACTCCCATCAAATGATATCATTCGATATCAGTAATTATGTCACTGGGTAGAAATCTATGATGTCCAAGAAGCATAGTCTTTGGTGAATGTTTTAACCCAATAGACTGTGTACCTTGTTCAAAAATCGAACACCCTTGATTTCCTTTAATACTATATCATGAAAATTTTATATAATAAGGAAATTCATTTATCATCCCATACAACATGGTTCCAAATGTGAAATATTCATTTCTATAAGAATCATACAAGGTAACACCTAAATCCCACCATAATTTTGAATATTTGATCAATGGATCCAAATAAGCATCAATATCATTACCTAATTGTTTTGGTCCCAATATAAGTAGATATAATATAATGAATTTTTGTTTCATGCATAACCATGGTGGAAATTTATAATTTACCAACACAATCGGGCATGTAATGTGAGTGCGAATTTTAAAACCAAGATGATTAACTCCATCTGTAGATAAATCAAGATAAAGGTTTCTCAACTCATTTCCAAATTCAAGATACTCATGATCAATTATCTTCTACTAAGGAGAGTTTTTCATGTGATGAATTTTCACATTTTTATTTCTTGTATCTATGTGTCATGCCAAATTTCTTGCAGTCTCCTCACTTCTTTGTAGAAACTTAAACCTTATAATGATCGAAAAGTTCCACAAAACTTTCCTAGGACCCAATTCATCTTTCTTGTATCGAGAATAACCACACTTTGGGAATTTTTAAATTATGTTTGGTCCATTAAAAACATTATAAAGTCATTTATACAGACATGTATTCTTTCAGAGACCATACCCATTGAACTTAGCATTCATTTAACATCATATGTTTGGTAAGGAAGATCATTATATTCTTGGATCATATCATTCAAGAGAGCAAGTAGTTCAGTAAAACTATCATCACTCCATCTATTTCTAGTTTTTAAATTATATATCTTATGTATAGTTAAAAATACTATATATTTAGTACAATTGCTATAAAATTGTTTATTTTCAGAAATCATTAACTTCTCAAACAATTTTGGATAATCACGAAGTTAATATTCATTTTTCATTTCCATTTACTCAATATGATATTCATCACAGTTCACACCTATAATCGCATCCTTGATATAGTTTACATCATTTCCTATGTAGATAAACTATTTTTGTCTTGTAAGACTTTGAAAATTTTATAATATATTTTCAGAGTTAGGCGCTAAGGCGACATGAAATTCCAAGGCCCGTTGTGCCTGGAATTAAATTTATGAAAATATTAAATATATTTTATATTATGTTTTCATGGTTTATTAAATAAAATGGTATAACTCTTAAATGTAATTCAGATCATAAATTTGAGACCACATTTGATTCTAGAACATGATTGTTGCCCCAGGAACGACCTAAAATAGGTCAGTGTGGGGCATTCGGATAAAAGGGGCCATGGGCAGGTACATTTAGTTAAATTAATAATTAAATATATTTATTTAATTTAATTAACCTATTTCTATTTCTCTATAAATACACTATTATGGTAGGATCACCATGATTATCCACATAACCCTGAGAGCTATTGAGAGGTTTAACCTTCCACCTCCATTGGTGAATCAGAATCTGACGATGATGAAAATCCAAATCCAAGAAGATCAAGGTGTGGCAAATGAAAAGACTTATTCATTTTTTTTGGTGAGAAGATTATTTGTTGAAAAATGATCCAAATTTAGGTATGACTCATCAATTTTTGGATTCTCCCATAATTGATTAAATGTATTAAGTAAGATCATCCTCTTCCTTTGATCTGCGCCAATTGTAAGCCTTTGCATTCACCCATGTATAGATTTAAATTTATTATTCAATTATTTCTCACCTTGGATTATCTAAATTGTATCTATAGGAAAAGAATGATTATACAATGATTTTTCACCTTTTTTCTTATGATTTTCTCCCAATTATTCTTCACATTCTTCACTGATTGGCATAAGGGTCTCAGTTTGACATTGTCGGGTAGGACCTAGCCTGATTGGACCCCCAAAATCATGATATATTCATGTGAAATGAATGGGATGACGTATCAAGGACAAATTTAGAGGATTATTAGGATGTAGGATATGTTCCTTATGGATCTAGGATCCGGGATTTATATGGTGAGGCATGGGATGCACATGAGCAGTGATGACACATGAGAGTTCGTATTGGTAGAACTGGAGTTTGATTTCTATCCACCGTAGGGTTGGGAATTTCTGGGCATAGGAAGATACACTATTTTTTGGTGGTAAATTGGTGGATTTGGAGGCAGGGAGGCTGGATCTAGAAAGTCGAAATAAGATCAGAGTTTCTATGAAAATCATAAATACACACTGTGTAGTCTAGTTTCTGTGGTGGATAGGGTTTTTATTATAGTTAAATATATCACACCATGTGTAGTGACCACATTCCCTATAACCCTAGATGTCTGAATATACATTTAAATAGGGTACAGGCCTAGGATCCAAGGTTCCCTTGCACACTGTGTATGGTGGGAGGTACACCGTGTGCTTATAAGAGTACATGGGCTCGAGAAGGAAACACACACTGGGTGCTAACCTAGCCCTCACATGTCATGTACTAAGAGTATATATACATGGAAAATAGTACATGAACACTGTCAAAGGCATAGTTAGGGCCCCAAATGGCTTAGACACATTGTTTATTCCACCTAAATGTCGTGTATTTATACACGAGTAGTGATCCATTTACTGATAGATACATATCTAGGTAGATAAGTGGGACTACATACCATGTGGGTACCCTTGAATGTTGTGTACCCCTAATTTCCTTTTTATGAAACTTCAACCTCTCATATTTCCTTTGTTTGGGCTCATATTTTGGCTCACGAGTATCCTATCCTAAGTGTTTTTATGTGTAGTACATGATGGTGTCCTATATAGTGGATTTTGAGACATGATACAATATTTTTTGGTAATTATTCATATTTAGGTAGCGATTGAGGACAATAGTGATTGGGAAGGATCATTAGAGTGGTACCCCTACCAGACTAGGGCACGGGTGCTCTATCTATCTATTGAGTGGAACCCTCGGATGGTTTAGGGTGTAGATCCTCTATTTATCCACTGATTGGTACCCCATAAAGGACTAGGGTGTGGTTCCTCTATCTATCTACTAAGTGGTACCCCCCCCCCATGATGGAATAGAGTGTGGGTCCTCTATCTATATACTTAGTGAAACCCCCCATAAAGGAATAGGGTGTGAGTCCTCTATCTACAGAGTCTCACCCCATTATCAGATAGGGTTTGGGTCTTACTTACTGTAAGTGGTACCCCTATAGAGTTAGGATGCATGTTTTCTATCTATTAAGTGGAAACCCCCTAACTCACTAGGGTGTGGGTCCTCTATCTACTAAGTTATACCCAACATCATATAGGGTCGGAGTCCTTACAATGAATGGAACCCCCTAATGCATTAGGGCATGGGTCCTCTACTTAGAGATTGTTCCCCCTCGACTGTGTGACACATTGGTGATGCGTGGGCCCTCCACATGGTTTCTCCTATAGACAGACACACAAGATTCTAGGAATTGATGATGGAATTCTAGAACTATTGGCTCTCTTTTCTTGGGTTGGGCTATGATATAGAGATCCCATTCTCTCTCTTTTTGGTTTCTTTGGTTTTAGCATATATATATATATATATACATATATATATATATATATCATTATCCATGTATTTGGATATTTTAACTCTATTTATTTGGGTTGAGTTATCTATCTATTTATAACATGTCTCTTATTGCTCCCCCTTCAGCTTTCGAGTTATCCTACTGGGTATGTATATACTCACCTCTACATAGGATTTTTCCACACATTTCATGTCTTACAAAGAAGACTGATAGGTGAGAAGTGACTATAGTGGACCATAGGGATATCTGGTGCATTGGACCACGTATAGTGATCAGATCTTGGAAATTAGGAGTTAGGATCTCTCAATATTTTTCATTCCAATTTTTATGTTGGGACATCTTTCTGGTTGGGTGTGTATTTTTTCCCTTTACTTTTTCAGTTTACACTTTTATACTCTTGTACACCAAAGAGGTTTTTCATACATGGGTTATATTATATATATTTCATCTATTCTTTTATTATTCCACTAAACTTATGCATTAAGTTGGTCATGTGTCTGTGTACAGGTACATTAGGAAAATGCATCTCATACTAGTTATGCATTTCAATGATTTTCACCACCCATGGCCTATGGAGGCATCTTGGGGCAGTTGCAGCTCATGCTCTGATGGTTCGGGTCATGACAGATTAGTATCAGAGCAGTTCATTCCTTGAGATGGTGTTTAGTGGAGTCCCCTTATGAGGATTTTGATTTGTATTTAGGTAAATATTTTCAAAGTGTCTCGAGTATGGATTTCAGGCCAAGGGACCCAGTGGTAATGCGGGTAGTTAATGTATCCATTCACCAGGACCTTGACTACTTACTTTTTAACCTAGAATACCAAGACATTGGTTTCAAGGATCAATGGTACATGCATTATATAAGATTTATTTTTTTGATTGTCCTTGACTCATCTCTTTATTGTATATATAAGCTCATCTGACCATGGTACTTCTTGATTAAATTTTAAAGATGCCTCAGTGATGACATCCATCCAGGTTACTAGTTCCATATCATGACAATGATTTAATGAGTGATGATTCCCCAGTCATCATGTGAGATTCTTCCATTAGGTGTATAGGTAGCTACACCCTCACATGTTGAGAAACAAATCATACCAGAAGAGCAAGATGAGGATGTGCATGACTTAGTGAACTCTGCAAGTTTTGGCACCAGAGGCCACTAAGGTTCCATGGAGAACTAGATCCCCATGTAGTGAAGTATTGGATAGAGTTGGTGATTCATGTTTTTTAGGATTATTCAAACCCCAGCTAATTAGGTGGTTACGCTGGTGGCTAGCCTTTTCCATAAAAAATTTGGGCACTGGTGGAGTGTATTTATACAAATTCATCATGAGTTGACACTCTCATAGACAAACTTCTGGAAACTATTCCATAAGAAGTTATACCCAATATACATGAGCTTGATTTGGTTTTAGGATCTTCTAGAGCTATAGTATGTAGGGATGACAGTGGATGAGTATGTTGTGAGGTTCATAAACCTTACACAGTACTCCCTTGATATGATATGGGATGGATACTTCCAAGAATAGAAGTTTGAGCAAGGTATCCATAGATATATTCATGCCAAATTAGTTCTCTTTTACATTCCCACCTATGTTGGGGTGTTGGAGTGGGCACTGGTTATAGATAGATTTCTGTTAGAGGGATTCTATGTAGATGGATCTGGCAGTGGGCATTACATGGTTGAGTCATCTACGGCTGCTAGTGAGATCCAGTCGACAAGATATCGGTGTAGGAGTCCTCCCCATGATCAAACTCAGGCATGTGGTCATGTGGTATATGAACTACGTAGAGGAATAGGGTATCCTGAAGAGGGGTAGTGTTATGAATGTGATGGATGATGTCACATGGAGTGTGATTTCCTAACCCAACGTGATGAGCAGGGAAGGAAAATAGTATATGAGACCACCATGGTAATGGTATCATTAGGATCAAGGATCTCTTGAGTGAGGGAAGGTTGTCCCCCAAGGAGGTGAAGCTGGAAGAGGATAATGTGGAGATCCAGGAGGAGGATCTATGGGTGGTGGATGATACTATGATATCCTTCCACCACCACAAAACCAGGTGACCCACATCAAGCTTAGGGAGATGAAAACCAGGGCACAAAAAGCCACAGGCCATGGAGGTGCATGACCCAGTGGCACATGAGATTATCAGAGGTATGATCTATGTTTATTCCACTCATTCATTAATATTAGTATCCATAGGTGTGAATCTTTCATTCATATCTTTACTCATGGTGCGAGAGCTGGAGCTCCCAATTGATGTATTAGCACAATATCTTTTTTTGAGGTTTCTATGGGGAATGATTCTTCTATATCATTTATTTAATGGTTGTGTGAGCTATCTCTTAGTGTATAGAGGTTATCATGGGACCTTTTGGTCATATGATGGAACCCTATGATTTCATCTTGCGTATGGATTGGTTATCCATGATCTAAGCCCAGATTTACTGTCACCACAGATAAGTTAGATGCCCTTACAATAATGGGACAAGATTATCCTTTATGGGAAAGAGAGATCTCGTGATGTGATGAGTGGGTTATATGAGAAGGATGACATATCAAATTATCCATATGTTATAAAGTGTATCATTTGGTGTAACAGGATCTTATGGAATCTGGATTCCTTCAGTTGTGGAGTACTTTATGGACATCTTCCCTGAGGATGTTTTGGGACTACCTCTTAGGTGGGAGATGAATTTTTGCATTGAATAGCACTATGAGACCACTCTAATATCTTCTATGGTATATTAGATTGGCCCTACTAAGCTCTGGGAGCTATAGTTGTAGTTGGATGTCCTTCAAGAGAAGGGGTTTATCAGACCCAGCATGTCCCTTTGGGTAGAACTAGTGTTTTCTAGGAAGGAGGGGGATGAGAGCTTGAAAATTTGCATAGATTGTCTTATCCTGAACCAGGATATGATAAATAATATGTGCCCCTTGATGAGTATTTACAACCTCTTTGATCTATTGTGAGTCATGAAATGGTTCTTGAATATCTATCTTTGGTTCGGCTATCACTAGTTGAGGTTTTATGAGACTGATATTCTGAAGTTATCATTCTGATGTTTCTATGGACACTATGAGTTCCTAGTGATTCCCTTTGATGTGGAAAATTTCCCTAACATGTTTATTTCTTTGATAAACCATATCTTCCATCCATACTTGGACCATTTTGTTAATGTCTTTATTTATTACATACTCATATTTTTTGCGTCAAAGGAGGAGCATGCAAAGCACTTAAGGAAGGTTCTAGATTTTATTTGGGAGCACCAGCTTTATGGTAATCTCTCAAAGTACCAATTTTGGATTTATGAGGTTTACTTTTCAGGGAATTTCATTTCTAAACATGGATTAGCTATGGACCTGGAAAAGATCAATGTAGTACTTTCTTATGAGCCACCCATGATCATGATATAGGTACAAAGTTTTCTTAGCTTGGCGGGGTAATACAAGAGGTTTTTGGAAGAATTATCTAGGATTGCATCCCCTTTGACCACCCTAATGTAGAAAGGGAATCTGTTTACCTGTAATAAGTAGTTCCAGATATCCTTTGAGGAGTTTAGTCTACGGATGATGAGTGCTCCTATTTTGAGACTATCGGAAGAGGTAACAGAGTATATAGTGTATTATAATGCCATAGAAGCTGGGATAAGCTATGTGTTGGTGCATAGATGGGAAGTTATCACATATGGTTCAAGGGATTTGAGACCCCATGAGTATAACTACATGAATCATGACCTAGATCTGGCATCAATAGTCTTCACCCTAAGGATGTTGAGGCGCTATCTTTTAGGAGAGTGCTTTGTGGTTTACTCATACCATCAGATTATTAGGAATGTATTCACTCAGAGAGAATTGAACCTGAGATAGAGGAAATTATAGGGGTTCCTATTGGACTATGAATTTGAGATAGTTTATACTTTAGGGAAGGGAAATATGGTAGAATATTCCCTTAATAGAAAGTCCTAGGCTCATTTGGTGCAAGAGGCATCTGAGAAGGTGGATTCCTTATAGCTAACCTTGGTTGAGCAGGAGGGTGCAACTTTTCTTCATTATATGGTGTTGATTAATTTTCTACTTCAAAGTGTGAGAGTGTCCCAGTTGGTAGACATCAACTTTGAGGCCTTACATGACCATATATCCTCAATAGATTTATCATATGGATATTCTGAATGAGGGAATCATGTCATCATTTTCCAAAGAAGAATGATGTTCCCATTCACGATGCGTAAGGAGGTGATGTGAGAGTTAAAAACATGTTATTTGGTAATAAATATCGATGTGGGAAGATGAAAAGAGACCTATAGTGGTAGTTTTTGTGGGCTGGAATGAGACAGAGCGTGGGTGAGTTTGCCTCACGATGCCTTAAATGTCAACAGGTGAAGGATGAACACCAGGTTCAGACATGTTTGTTGCATCCTTTGATATCGCAAGGTGGGAAAAGGAATAACATATCCCTGGAATACATGATGAGTATTTCATGGATAGATAAGGACCATGATTCCAACTAGGTGATAGTTGATCAACTCATGAAGTCAGTTCACTTCCTTGCTATCAGGGAGCAGAGTTCAGTGGAGAGTTTAGAGAAGATGTATGTATGAGAAATTGTTATCCTTAATAGGGTTCACTTATCTATTTCCTCCAACCATGAATCATGGTTCATTTCATGGTTGTGAAGACACTTGAAGGAGGCATTCGGTACCTAGATGTGGATGAGTATATCCTTCTACCCGAAGAAAGATGGGCAGACCAAGCACACTATCCAGGTGTTGGAGGATATGTGAAGGGATTATGTGTTAGACTTTAGCTAGATCTAGGAGTATCACTTTACATTGTTATAGTTTATGTACAACAATAGCTACCACTCTACTATATGCATGGCACCTTTTGATGCCTTGTACGAGAGAACCTACAGGTCACCCTTGTGATGGACATAGATCGGAAAGACACCAGTTTTGGGTCCATAGATTGTGTAGGCAATGATAGAGAAGGTCTAGGTCATCTGTGAGTGTACGAGGATAAACCAGGGAAGGTAGAAATATTACACAGATCAATGTTTTAGGCCGTTGTAGTTTGAGTAGGGAGACCATATTTTCCTGAGATTCTCCCCATGATGAGGATTGTAGAGATTCGGTCGGGGAGGTAAGTTATCCCCAAGGTTCATCGGGCCTTTTGAGATCTCATAGAGGGTTGGTGAGGTTTCTTACCACCTCACCCAACCCCCATAGTTGGATTGGGTGCACAATGTCTTCCATGTGTCATAGTTTAGAAGATATGTGCAGGACCCTATGCACATTAATGACTGGAGAGAGATGGACATCAAGGATAGAGACACTTTTGCAGAGCACCTGGTGGAGATCGAGGATTGGTAGGAGAGGACCCTATGTGGATGGACCATCCCTGTGGTTCGTGTATTGTGGCAGCATAGAAGCATTTGTGAGAGATCCTGGGATTAGGAGAGCCAGATGCGGGCTCAATATTCTGAGCATTTTGTTTAATTTTATTTCAAGGATGAAATAATTGGAGGGAATGATGTAGAGACCCTATTTTTTCCTTATAATACTTTAAAATATATCAAATTAAATTTTTTGAGCTAGATACTAATATGGATTGTGATTTTGAGGCCCGGTGTTCCTATAATTAATTTTATAAAAATATTAAATACATTTTATATTACATATGCATGGTTTATTAAATAAAATTAATTTTAAACAGAATCTAAAATCATAAATCTAAGACCACAATTGAGTCTAGAACAAAATTTTTACCCTAGGTGCGACCTAAAATAGGCCGGTGTGGAGTGTTTAAATAAAATCGGTTGTGGGAGGGTGCATTTAGTTAAATGAATATTTAAATTTATTTATTTAATTTAATTAACCTAATTTTTTTCTCTATAAATCTACCATTATGGTAGGATCACCAGGATTAGTGACATTACCCTAGGATATTTGATAGGTTTCTCCATCCACCTTTGTTGGAAAATCAACATCAGACGACAATGAAACTCTAGATCTAGGAAGATTGAGGTGTGGTGAACAAAATCACTTATTTCATTCATTAGAAAGTGAATTCTTTGTTGGAAAATGATCCAAATATAGTTAGGACTTGTCAATTTTTGGATTCTACCCCAATTGATTAAATTGATTGAGCAAGATCACTCTCTTCATTTGATCTGCACCAATTGTAAGCCTTTGCACACACCCATGAACAGATTTAAAATTATTATTCAATTATTTATCACCATGGAATATCCCAATTGTATTAGTTGGCCAAGAACACTTGGAAAATGATTTTTGAACCTATTTTATTGTGATTTTATCCCAATTATTCTTCATGTTCTTAACCAATTGGCCTATGGGGTCTCGGTTTGACATTGCTAGGTGGGATCGAGCCCGATTAGAACCTCAGAATCACGGAGGATTCATGTGCGATGAAAGGAATGATGAATCAATGAATGATTGTAGGGATTAATGGGATGCAGGTAAGGGTGTAATTTTGGTCTGAAAGCACGATAAGCCTGGCCCGAAAGCCCGTGTTAGGCCAGGCCAGGCTCGGGATAGGCCTATCCAAGAAGGCACGCGGTCTAGGCCAGCCCGGCCCAAAAAAATCCTGGTCCTCTAGCCCACATGAAGTCTGACCCGCTGTAAAAAAATTAATGGGAAACTGGTAGTAAAGAGATTTTATCCCCCTACCACTGGATTCCAAGGCTACGCTTGGACCAACTGGTCCAGGCACTGCACCAATTATGTTTTCACCAGACTGTATATATATATATCAACAATATATGTGTATATATACATCCTTATATATTAAAAATAATAATATATATATATAATAATATGTATATGTATATATATACATATAATTATTATTATATATAATTAATATGTTTGTGTGTGTGTTTATAAAACGATATATAATTATATATATATAATAATTTAAATATATAAACAAATCCATTAATAATATATATCAATTATGTGTGGCTTTTAAAAACACATTAATAATATATATATATATATATGATTTAATATAATATATATATATAAAAAAGCTATTAATATATATATATATCAATGATTTAATATTATATATATAATAACTTGTTGTATATTAATAAAAAAAATAACACACTCACCTAATGATGTTCGTGCACATCCCCCAACCTCATTAATTTTTGTAAGTATGTTGCAACTTCCATATATTATATATATTATACATATATAAATCTATTTAGAAAAAAAATTAACCCACCCACTGCGACGCACCCCCCAACCCCTAATTATTATTTTTACAATTTTCTCAAATTATATATATATATATCAATCATTTAACATTATATATATATATATATAATAACTTGTTATATATAACAAAAAAATAACACACTCACCCAATGATGTTCGCGCACACCCCCCAACCACATTAGTTTTCTTAAATATGATGAAACTTGCATATTATTTATATATATAAACAAATATATTAATCATATATATATAAATGATATGATATAATATATATATATATATATATATATATAAAAAGCTATTAATAATATATATCAATTAAGTGTGGGTTTTAAAAATCCATTATTAATATATATATATATATATATATAAATGATTTAATATAATATATATAAACAAATCTATTAATAATATATATATATATATATTAATGATTTAATATTATATATATATAATAAATTATTGTATATTAACAAAAAAATAACACACTCACCTAATGATGTTCGTTCACGTCCCCCAACCTCAATAATTTTTTTTAAGTATGTTTCAACTTGCATATATTATATATAAATCTATTTAGAAAAAAAATTAACCTGCCCACTACGGTACACCCCCAACCCCTAATTATTATTTTTTACAATTTTTTCATATATATATATTTATTTATATATATCAATCATTTAACATTATATATATATATAATAACTTATTATATATTAAAAAAACTACTCACCCAATGATGTATGCACAACCCCCAACATCATTATTAATTGTAAATATGATGAAACTAGCATATATTATATATACTATATATAAAAATATAAATCTATTTAGAAACAAAATTAACTCACCCATTAATGCGCACCCCCAACCTCTAATTATTTATTTTCACATAATATATATAGATTCACATATATAAATCTATTTAGAAAAAAATATATCCTCCGACTGTAAAATGTCAATAAAAGATAAAGTATACATTTTTACAAAAACAATGTTTAAAGTTTAATAAAACTACATGTAAAAACATCGTTTTAAAAAAAATTAAAAATCATTTAAAAAATTGTTTTAAATTAAAAAAAAATACTTAAAAATATTTTTCATAAATAAGTTAAAAAATAAATGTAAAAAAAATTCTTTAAAAAATGATCAAAAAATGATTAAATAACAACACTTTAAACCCACCCACTTTTTCACACCCCTCAATCCCTCGTTATTTTTTTCAATTTTCACATAATATATATAAATTCACAGACATATATAAATCTATTTATAAAAAAATAACATATCCACACATTGTAAAATTTTAATAATTTTTTTTTACCTAAAACATGTTAAATGTTTTAAAAAAATACATGTAAAAAATTTACGTTCAAAAGAACATTCTAAATTAAACGTCTAAAAATAAATGTAAAAAACGTTTGAAACAAATGTTAGAAAATGGTTTTAAAAAGGTTTAAATAATTTTTTTAAACAAATTTTTAAAAAAATTTAAAAGAAGCATTTAAATTCATTTTTTTAAAACAAACAATTCAAAAAACATTTAAATTAAAATTTGAAAAATGTTAAATGTTTTTATAAAATACTTGTAAAAACCATTTATTTTAAAAAAAATTAAAAAACTTTTTAAACAGATGTTAGAAAATGGTTTAAATAAAAAAATTTAAATTAAAAATTTAACATACACTTACAAAATTTTTAAATAAGTTAAAAAAATGTAAAAAAATGTTTTAAATAAATGTTAAAAAAATGTTTAAATAGCAATACATTAAACTCACCCGCTGTTGCGCACCCCCCAACCCATCATTATTTTTTTTACAATTTTCACATAATATATATAGATTCACATATATAAATCTATTTAGAAAAAAATAACATATCCACCCACTATAAAAAGTTAATAAAAAATAAAATAAAAATTTTTACAAAAAAAATGTTAAACGTTTAAAAAAATACATCTAAAAAATATGCATTTAAAAAAATGTAAAATAATGTTTGAAATAAATGGTAAAAAAATTAAATAAAAATGTTATTTTTTTAAATAGACATTTATTTTTAAAATAATTAAAACCCACTATGGACCGACTCGAAAAAACCCGGCCGAACCCAAAAAATCTCAGCTCGTCCCTATGGTTTAGGTCAGCCCGAGGCCGGGCTCGGGCCGCCTCATTGGGTTGTTCAGGACAGCCTGGCCCAAACCGAATAGTGGTCAGTGGCCCGATTTTTTGCATGGTAGTCCAGGCAGAAATTACACCCTTAGATGGAGGAGATATTCCTCATGCATTTGGAATCCGTGTTCATTATGGTGAGACACAAGAGGTGACTGAGTGGTGAAGGTGCATGAAGGTTCATATGGGAAGAACTGTAGTTCGATTTCCAACCACTATAGGTCTAGGAATCATTATCCAGAGGAAGATCCACCCTTTTCTGGTGGTTAATCGGTGGATTCAAAGGCGGAGAGGCTGGATCTATAACACTAAAAGCTGATATGAGTTTCTATGAAAAACCCAACTACATTCCATGTAGTTCGAAGAACACACACCGTGTAGTCATGTTTCCATGATGTCTAGGGTTTCGCTTGGAGTAAAATATGACAGACCATGTAAAGGGACCACATCCCATGTTACCATAGCTGACCGACTCAGTTTGTACAAAGGGTAAACACCTAAGAGCCTAGGCTCCCTTATACATTATGTATGGTGGGGGGAACACTGTGTATTTCAAATAGTACACAGGCTCGAGCAGGCGGACCACACTGTGTGTTGGCTTGGCCCTTACATGTTGTGTACCGAGAGTACACGAACATGGGAAAGAGAACATAACACTAATAAAGGCACAAAAAGGACCCTGAGTGGCTCATACATGCTGTGTATTCCACCTACATGCCATATAGTTCTAAATAAGTAGTGATCCATTTACCATAAGGGACATGACTAGGCAGATAAGTGGGGCCACACACTGTGTGGGTCCCCTTACTTGTCATGTACCCCTAATTTCCATTTTAGGAAACTTTAACCTCCCATATCTCCTTCGTTTGGACTCAGATTTCAGCCTACGAGTAGCCTATCTTGAGTTTTTTTCGATATAGAATATGATGGTGGCCTTTATAGTGTATTTTGAGATAAGATTCAAGATTTTATGATCATGATTCTTATTTAGGCAGTGCTTGATGATGATAGTGATCAGGAAAGATCATTATAGTGGTACTCCCTAATAGACTAGGGTGTGGGTACTTTATCTATCTACTTTTTTGTACCCCTAGTGGAATAGGGTTTGGGTCTTCTATCTATCAACTGATTGGTACCCCTTGATAGACTAGGGTGCGAGTGCTCTATATATGGAGTGGTACCCCCATATCGGATAGGGTACATGTCCTCCTTACTATAATTGGAACCCATATATGGAATTAAGGTTCATGTCCTCTATTTATTGATTGGAACCCCCCGACGCACCAGGGTGTGGGTCCTCTATCTACCAATTTGTACCCCCTATTGATGCAAAAAACATCAGGAGTCGCAATGATATAATGAAATGATTGAAATAAGAGTAAAAGGAAAAAAATGAAGAAGAATAAGATCTTGGACACAAATATTTACATGGTTTGGGAAATGAACCCTATGTCCATAGAGAGGCATAAAAATTCACTATAGTTAGAATCAAAAATTAATGGGAGTATCAGATCTTCACACAACGAACAGAAACTCTATCCTGAAATGGGATAAAAAAGAAGATGGATCACAATTCCAACAACCACATAAGAATTTTGGTCTGCTATAGTGAATGGCAGATGGAAGTATGAATTGATATAGTGTCATATACACCCATGTCTAAAGTGCTATAGTGGATGGTGGCTTAAAGTCCACATAGCTATAGTATCAGTCACTCCAAAGTCTGAGCTGCTACAGTAGTTGTGCCAAAGTCTGTACTGCTATAGTTTCGGCCTGGTCTATAGTATGGTTTGGAAGCAATTCAACCCAAACAACATCTATAATAAGATCAGGCTACACCAATCCAACACCTATCAGATAGGGTTCTAGTTCTCCTTACACTTTATGGCACCCCCAGATATATTAGGGTGTGGGTCCTCTGCTTGAATATCATACCCCTCAACTGTGTGGCACAATGGTGAGGTGTGGGCCCTCCACATTGTTTCTCCTATGGATAAACACATGATATGCTATGAATTGATGATGGAATTATATAATTGTTGTCTCTATTTTCTTGGGTTTGGCTATGAGATAGAGATTCCCTTCTATATCATTTGGGTTTCTTTGATTTAATCATATATATATATATATATGTATGTATGTATGTATGTATGTATGTATGTATGTATGTATGTATGTATGTATGTATGTATGTATGTATGTATGTATGTATGTATGTATGTATGTATGTATTCATATAATTGGATGTGGTTACTCTCCTAAATTGGGTTGAACTATCTATTTATTCTTATCATGTCTCTTACTTCTACCCCATCATCTTTCAGGTTGTTCTACTGGGTATGTATATACTCACCTCTATATGGGATTTTCTATCACATTTCATTTCTTATAAAGATGATAGACAGGTCTGCAGTGACTATAGAGGAGCATTGGAATATCTTGTGAATTGGACCATGTATGGTGGTCAAATCTTGGAGATCAGGATCTGGGATCTCTTAATATTTTACTTTCCATCTTTTTTTCAGTTTGGGAAATCTTTCTAGTTGGGCATGTATTTTTTTCCTTTACTTTTCTATTTTACATTTTTGTACTCTTGTACAACCTAGAGGTTTTTCATGCATGGTTTTTATTTGAGTTTTTGCATCGTTTCTTTTATTATTTCTCTATATATCTGCATTGAGATGGCCAGGTGTGTGCATACTGGTAAATTATGAAAAGGCCTCCTATACTATCCATGACTTTTGAAACTTCCCCCCCCCCCCCAACCTATGGAGGAAAGCTTGGGGTAGTTACGAATCAAGACCCATTGGGTCGGGCCGTGACAGTCCACACTTTTAATCATATTAGATGATCCATAAAATGTAGTCTGATCCCAATCACTAGTTGTATTCATTTTTTCCCATGTTTAGTCTAACATTTATAAAGTTGATCTATTCCATGACAGATCAAGTGTACTTATAACTCCTATGGTCTAATTAGTCTTGAATAATAATAGAATAAACATTGATAAATGATTTTATAAGAGTCATATACATGATATTTTTCAAATTTGATGAACTCATTCACCCCATCCTCATACTCTTTTTTCATATGATTGGAATCCATCATTTTTCAATTCATATCCATTCTATTTGATTTAGTAAAATTAATATTTAACAAAATAAATAAATAAACAGAAAGTTTGAGCTTAGAACCCATATAAGTTTATTTTTAAAAAATCATTTAAGATACATGAATTCATTGTTATAAGAGTAAAATTATGGGTAGTCATATTATTTTTTAGTGGCGGAAATCATTTAAGGAAAGGAATGTGTGATATCTATAAAGTTACAAAGAATATAATTAAAATTTACTCTATTGAAAAACACAGAGATATCATATAGGATTAATTCAACAATATCTCATATGACTAAATAAACATACAAGATACAAAAAACAAGCAATTGAAATTAATAAGAGGGAGGAGTTGGGGTTTATTCATTTCATTACTTGGTACATGGTAGGCCAGGTGGTGTTTCAGTGATAGGATTCTTAGGATCAAAAGTTGATCTTTTGTTAGATGATGAAAAAATTGATAGGGCCCAATCACATGATCTTGAGACCCCATTGTTTGAAGAAACACTTGAATTTAAATCAAATGAACTAGAAGTCTCGAGCTAGGGTTCTCATGTTTCATTCCCATTTCAGATAGTTCACATTTTATCAAAGAGTCCTTTCAACAACCCATTCCAAATAATTCAATTCATTAAACACCACAAGCCACTTTAAGACATTACATTTCCTAAAACAAAGTAAAAAAACTTTAAACAAACCAAGAGGCATAAAAAACCATCACTATCATCATAAAAAGGATTTAAATAATTAAATAACCTCTTATCAACATGGCATGAAAGTAAAACAAGACAACTGAGGTATTTTAATTTGAAAGGACTACTAACTTTTGAAAATACCATTTATAGAATCCAATTTTTAATAAGTAAATTTAAAAACTGAGTTCAAGATATGAAATAATGTATATAAATTTATATCCATGTATTCTTCATTTAATTCCTCCATTAACAAGAAATGAAAAAAAAGTTATTCTTCATCTTGGTAAAGAACTGTATAAATCAACTATCATTTTCCTGAACTACAAAATCCTTTAATCCTTTATCAAGAACCTTTAAATGAATTCAAGTACCATTAATTATTAGAGAATTAATAAAAATATCAAAAAGATAAACCGGTGTTAAATACTTATCATGTAGAGCATAGTGTTGGAGTTCAAAAATAGTACAGGAGTTGAGCATCACATTTCTCATTGTGTTAGATTTATTTTGTTAGCTATGTTGAAATTGGAGCAATGAAATATCTTGTGTAGACATATTCATACTCCATTGGTGGTAATGTAAGATTTTTTGGGTCTTGATGTAACATAAACTTCTAATTATAGGTAAGTACTTTATGTCACCCATGTTCTGGTTATATCATAATGTCAAGTTCTATCATACATGATAGTTCATTCTGCATCCACAATCCATGTGCATAACCAACGTGTTCATTCCATATCACATGAGTAAAATATATAACAAATTGGTATCCAAATATATATATATATATAATGTAAAAATAAAATAAAAAATATTAAAAAAAATAAAAATTTATTAATTTCATAAAAAGATAAAATTATTAAGAACAAACTTAAAACAAAAAAAATAAAGCATATAAATAAAGATTATGTGTATAAATATCAAAAGTATCAAGAAATAATTTTTATCAAGCATTATAAATATAAAAAAATGGAATAAATAATAAAAACTAAATTAAACCCTTTTCATATTTCTTATAAGAATTACAAACAATTCAGGAGATATTAAAATGATTGGAATTATATTGTCTAATAATGGAAGAAAATGGGTAGAATTGTTTGATTTTAATCTATGGGAGCATGATGGATACTTGGAACATGGATCCAATTACCATATGTGAACCATAAAAACTCTGTATGCTTATCATTTGCAGTCACCACATTACATGATAAGTGGGTATGTTTTTTGCAGTGCATAGCTAGGAGCTATATGCAATCAGAGTGAAAAATAATGATGAATGAGTGAAAATGAACATAAAGGTGAGGGAGAGGGTGAACCAACAATGGCTCGAGGAAAGGGAGATTGCGTGGAGAATTAGTGAGGTAGATCGAGCATAAATAAGATCATTGTGCATGCCATTCAAACCATTTGGGAAAATTAAAAATAAACAAAGATGTTCGATGGGGAGAGAAAAATCACTAATGATAACATCCCTTGGATTTTAAAGGTGTCGATTCATTCAAAATGATCAAGAGAGAGAAAAGATATAGATTCAGTTCTGTGAGAGCTTGAATATTGCAAGTGAGGAGAACCTTGCTATGGTTATATTTAAAATATTAGGAAGGATTTTATCAGCGCTTTGAAAAAAGCACTGATAAAGAGTAGTTTTATCAGTGCTAAAATAGTAAGCATTGATAAAAATGATCTTTATCGAGGCTTTTCTTAGCACTGATAATGATATGTTTTATCAGCACTTTTTTAATGCTGATAGATGGAATTATTTATCAGCACTAACAAAGAACTCATAAAGTCTTGATTTTAATAATATAATTAATATAATTAAAATAAATAAATGTATATAATTATAAATAAATATATATGTATATAATTATAAATTAATATTTAAATAATTTTAGGTATGTATTTATAAATAAAAATTATATATAATTATATATAATTATAAACAAATAATTTTTTATATAATTAAAAATACATTCATTGAATTGTAAATATGTATTTATAAATTTAATTATAGATATATATTTATAATTGTAATTATAAATAAATATATTTATAAATATTTCTATGTAATTATACTTATATTTATTTAATTTTATATATTTATTTATTTATATATATATTATAGGTACTTAGGGGTAAAATTACAAAGAAACAAAGAAATGAAACACGCACAACCTGAAAGGGAAGGTCATAGCACCACTAAGGGATAACCCACCCATTTTTGATGGACTGAAGGCCATGTGGACTTGAAGTCCATTAAAAATCCTATAGCCCAGGTGCCCATCACATGTAGCTATTTTTTTGCTTGAAGTCCACCGCCTAGTAGCTCATGGACACCACCTTCTCGCTTGAGGAATTGTCCCACTACCATGTCGGTGAAAGCTATTCATCATGCTCACACCACTGCCTGAGAGACCCATGCCTAGGTTTCCACAAAGCCAGCCCACATATGGGTGCAAATCCAATCAAAATTCGCTATTTCCCGGATCTGAACTTGGGTTTGTGATGCAGAACTACAAGGTTGTTATTACCACTAGGCTACAACCACAATTGATAAATAATTATATATATTTATTAATATATAAATATATATAATTATAAATATAATAAATATATTAATTATAATTTTATAATTATTTAAATATATATTTATTGATAATTATAATTATAAATGAATATATTTAAAAATATTTTTAAATAATTATAAATATATATTTATTAATATATATATATAATTATAAATATAATAAACATATTTATTATTTAAATATATTTATTACATTTTTATAATTATTTAAATATATTTATATTTATATTTATAATTATAAATAAATATATTTAAGAATATTTTTATATAATTATAAATATATTTATATAATTATATATATTTATATAATTATGTATATTTATAAAATTATGCATGTTTATAAAATTATGTATATTTATATAATTATGTATATTTTTATAATTATGTATATTTATATAATTATATATAATTATATAATTATATATATATATATATTAAAAATGAATCAATAAATATTAAAATGAATTCGTATAATATTAGCTACATCAATTCTAAATGTGTATAGAAATAATGAAACTTATCTTTTCTAACGAGCAAGTACCCAAGTGGTAAAGGCTCTTACTTGGCATTGATGAGGTCCTAGGATCAAGCTCTATTAGGCATAGGTACTATTCAGTACTATGTAGGTGGTGGCGTAGACGATGACGTAGGCAGGCGGTGATGTAGGCATAACACATGCCTAATGGCATAGGCTGGATGATGCAGACATGACGTTGCACTGGGCTTTCAAGCCATGTAATAAGCTTTATTACCACTAGGCCTACGAGTCATGTACTAAATAAATAAGGTTTGATGGGTCGGATATCCCCTTGAAAGGCTATGACCTGCCTCTCCGGCCTATGTGTATAGTGTGTGTGCGTGTTTGAATGGAATTATACTCCCAAACATATAATATATATGTATAGAAATGAAGGAAATATTAAAAAGTGAATTTAAATAACTTAATTATATAAATTTAAAACATTTTAAAAATATTACAACTTAAATAAATAAAATAAAATAAATACTAATCATATAAATTAAAATATATTAAAAATAACAATTAGTAAAATATAAATATGAATAAAAATGAATAAATTCCAAAAATATTATATCAAAAATGAAAAAATATACATCAAATGTAAAATAAGTATATGTTTATAGTGTTAATGTGTATATATTATTTATATAAACATAACTTTATATTGTGTTTATAATGTGTGTGTGTCTGTGTGTAGAATCCAACCACCCCACTAAGTAACTTGAGTCTGTTTTAGTATTAAAAAACATCCATTCCATGGTATTTATGATCAATGAAATGGTGTATCTTGCATATCATTCATCAATGATAAATACTATGGAAACAACATTTATTCCTTGTTCTTTTGGTAACAAAAGTAAACAAAGAATCATGTGTCAATTCATTAAAGGATGATCCTTGGGATATCACAAGAATTTCATGTTGAATATCTTGAAGGTGGTGTCTTATATATTAGGAGTGATCATAGAGAGGTAATTTGGGTAATCGATATGAATTTGAAGTTTTCTATTTTATTTAAATTAAGATCCAGGGAATGTCTTCTTCACCTAAAGATACTTTTTACCCTAATGAGGAACATCTTAGGGATCATAGGGATGAGGAATAAATTATTCCTTAAAAGAAACTTCAAAAATAAGAGTGGCATGAGGTGATGATTTTAAAAAGGTAGTTAAAGAAATAAGAAACGGTCAAAAATTCATGGTTGGATAGAATGATTGTGGTTAACCCATAAACCTAAATAGATCAATATTGATTTGTTATATTGGTTTTAGTACTAAATTTAATGTTCCAATTGATATAGATAAGCACAAGAGCCTCAGCCTAGTTGGTGAGGACTCAACAAGTGCATCCAAGAGACCCGAGTTCAAAACCTGGTGGAGACATATTTTTAGGTACTATAGTAGTACTGTAGCATTAACTATTTGGTACTGTAGTAGCCGGAACTATTCATCTACTTGGGCTTTCAGGCCACCGGTTTGGGTCTTGGATCCTTTAAGGCCTTAGGGCCACCCAAGGCCTTCGGGACACCTCAAGGCCTTCGAGCCACCTCAAGGCCTTCAGGCCACATGAAATTGTGCTGAAATAACCAGACAGACTCTATAAGGAGTAGATTCCATATGGGGATTTAGAGAAGGAGCATTCACCATAGCAGAAGCTAAGAGGATTTTTAGAAAGAGAGGGTATGGAATTTCTATCGGGACCAGCCTGTGCTTGCACAAGAAGCCTATTCGAACAACCATGCAAAGGTGGAGAGCTGATATCATGATGAAGAAGCTGGGAGGAGGAGTTCCAAGTATAGTTTGTATATTTCCTAAGACCTACGGGTCATGTAATCTCTGAGCCTATGAGCCTTGTAATGGTTCCCCCTTATCCCTTGAAAAGGGGGTTATCAAAATCAATAAAAAAGGCCTTCGGGCCATTTGAGTGAATTGATATAGATAATTGGAATAGTGTTGTACTTATAATGAAGGCAATTGTTTGGGGGGAAATTATGGTAACACATTATTACCATTTCCATTCTATTCCCTTAATATTAAGTCTTGAAATACTAATTGTTTATTTATTTTAAAGGGTGTACTTATTATGGAATATTTTAGGATGAATTTTGTTCTGAAAGTTGTTGGAAAGGTCTATAATTGTTTCCTAACAATATTTACCACTATGTACATGAGAGATACTGATGGGAAAGACAATCCTAAACCATCAATGTTATATTCTAGCTTAATCTACCATGTATCCAGAATGATTTCATTTCCAAATGTGAGGATGGGAGTTTGAAGGTAAATTATAAGGGCCTTTAATTTGTCTATAATGACATGTATGATAAAGACATTTTCGTACATGTTACTCAATAAAAATAAAAAAGGAGTTCAGAGAATGATTAATGTGTAGAAGAACTATAATAAACATACCATAAATCAAAGATGGGTATGTTTCACTTGAAAAAAACTAGGGAACTCTTAGAAATTATCATGAAATAGTTGATATAAAATTACTTGGTGTATATGTTTTGAGAAGTAGAATAATAAATTGGACCCCCATCCACTAAATCAATCCCACTTCATGTGGTGTGGAAGGAGGTCCATGTTAATAAGTGATAGGTTTTTTGGGATTAATTTAAAATTAATCTAAGTAGTTAAAGAAATAATAAACCATAAAAAAGAACCCCATGCATTAAAAATTCAAAACCACAATATAAATATAAAATAAAGAAACTTTCATATGAATCATACACTAATGATATGTCTCATATTCTTTAATTATATTGGCTTGGTGAAGATTATAGGAGGTAACTTAGGGACATACCTCTTCTATGGTGTATCCAATGGTTGAATGAGTCACCCATCGAATGGGTAGGACCCTCTCATCTCCCAAGACATACTAGTGCCTCTTAAAGGATAATGGAGGTAGATAAAGAGAGATAAGTCATATAGGAGAATCGGTCGGTGACACTCATACATACAGAGAACTCATTCTATGCCTTTTCTACCCTCTTATTTCCTTGTCCATCCTTATGCATTTAATCATATGTTAAGAGTTATGCATATAATTAAAAAAATCAGTTTTAAACCTCTACCATTTTTATTCTCCCACGTGTTTCATTTAATGAAACACCTATGAATGATATCGTGTGGAAGTGTCAAATGTTAATACTTTATTTTTCTATAAACATATAATGTTAGTGTCTTGTTATTTCATAATAATCCTTATAATATACATTAAAAAAGGAATACAATATGCCTCAGTTTCATTAATTTCATACCATATGACTTTCACCTATTATACAATATGGTATGATTAAATGCATGGTATTTAGAGCTCCTCACTTTCAATATCACACCTTTTCTAAATGCTCAAGACTTTTTGTCATTTCACCTTATATTTCATCATATAGAATAACTAGTGAAAACATTCCCAAAACACTTTTTGGATATCTTCCAAAACACTTTTGGAAGGATATCATTAACATCACCGTGTATCACATTATATGAAATACCTTGTGAATACTCATCCAAAAATACTTTTAGATAAACTCAAAAACACTTTTAGATCATCTCTCTAAGTCATACTCAATCCCCATTCAATAAACCTCAAAGTGTAACCGTATAGGCCTTTTTTGCATTAATAACAATTATAAATACCTAAATCCAAAAATATAAGCAAAGAGTGGCCTCTAGAAAACCATAAATGCTACTAAATATATAAAGGGATCTATAATGATCTCCATCAAACACATGTATCTCAATACCTATGTCTACCAGTTATATCAAATGGAAGAATTCATTTTCATACGGTCCCTTTTCCTAAGACATTGAGTGACCATGGGAAGTAGATTATGTCAATCCCCTATAGCCAACTCATTCATTCTCTACTCTTTGAGTATAGACTGGCCAGGTCAATGAATACATCACATGTTATTCACCTTTATGTATAAGCACATTGCATTCCCCACATCTGATAGATATGAACATCATATGTTCTATCTAGGTTCAATCACATTCTTCATCAGTCTATCTCAATAAAGGGTCTAGATTCCATACTCATCATACGAGGGGAAAAATCCCATATTGGTTATCTCCAACCGATGAGATGATCATCAATATACCCAACCCTCCCTAATTAGTTAATACTTAAGGATTTTGTAAAAAATGCATCAAAGTATAAAGGTTATAATCATAGGTATCTATCAAACCTTTGGTATTGGGAACTCCAAATATTTACCATACACACTCAATATGGTATACGATTAGCAGATCATCCAGTATAAGAACTTTTTTATACCTCATTGGAATATTCCATATCTTGATACAAGAATCATTATCATGAAAACCCTAACATTTTTTCTTAACATATAATAATCCATTACAAACATAAGTTTGGGATAACTCAAGGTTATACATTGAGAGGCCAATTTTCATTTCACTTTATTATATATATATATATATAGCCAGTGTAAACTAATAATAAAGTTGATATTTACATTCATATAAAATGATATATTTTATATTGTTAAACTCTTTTAAAAACATTAAAAAAACATAAATAAGATATTATCTAACATATTATATTAGATATACTCCCAGATTATCCTTATGTTTTGTTAACTTTCAAGGGTTTTGTAAATCTCATTACATATCTATATAATTCCTTCCAAGTCTCTATGTGACCATCTGATAAAACCCTCACACTAACTCTTTAGTGAGTAACATCTATGAAGAAATCTAGTTTTAATAATGGTGAGACTTAGGAATCATATTCCTAAGGCTCAACTTCATGAACAATTATTCAAAATTATTAAATCTATAATAAATAATATTGCAATGTTATTAACTTTTTTTATCTACTTATAACTCTTTATATGTTTATCATTATTATTCTTGGAACTCTTTCCATCAATAGTTTTCTTTGAAATTATTTTGGTAACTAATGTAACTTTTTTACATTAGTCTTTTAATGATATATAATAAACTCATTTTAGGATATTAATTTAAATTGAATTTATATATTTTTTACTTTTATAATATTTTATTTGTTAACTTTGAACTTCTAAAAGTCCAATCATAATCTTACTTTACTCCTAGAAACTATATTCTCTTCAGAATGACATGATAAGATTTAAAAAATCATTTGTGTTTATTAAATAACTATTATTTTTTCAGTAGGAATATTTAAAAAATAAAATATTATTTCCATATCACATAAGGTATTCTCTATTTATGGAATATTTTCTTGAAAATAATGCTATTATTTAATGTCACTGAAGGTAATGGGATCAAATCCTCATATTTTAACAAATATCTGGATAAACAATTTTATCCTGGATATTTTTTTTCCTTATATTTTTCTCAGAAAATGATATAGAATCTTATTAATCATAAACCATGTGTAAAATATCATATTTTTTATAAAAAATCTTTGTTAAAAAAAACATATCTCATAATATAAGAGTAAGAAGATGACTATTCACACCCTTTACAAATATCCATTAGAGATTGATATATTATTTTATTAAATTCCACGATTTAACAACCCTTTTCTTTATAATTTTAATATAAACTACAAGATAAATTAATTATTTCCTTAATTTTTAAATCTATTATACTCACAAAATTTGTAATGTATACATATGGAATCACATACCCTTTAAAAACAAATAATTAATTTATATAACATTGATACCTGGCATGGAACTTTCATAGAGTTTCATAAACCACTTTAGGTATCTCAGACACTTATATATTTTGGAAACATAAACCCCCCTTCATGATAACTATAGGTCTCAAGGACCCTGATAGGCAGTAACAAGAAATGTTTTGGAACTTTCTAACTAACTTTTCTTCTCTAAATTCAAGCTTTTACCCATTTTTATTATCGATATGATACCGAAACATAGACACCACATGATTAGTTCATTTATCCTTAGCACTTTGAGAAAATGGGGTAAATTTATAGAATTAATTCACATTGTTAGAATATGATAACAAAATGATTTCGTTAACCAAAAAAATCCTTGATGAAAACTTGAGTGAATCATTATATAATTTTTATAAGTATCCGGATCCACCTTTTAAACCATTTTAATAATCAGTTAACTCAATAATGGGTTTCTATAATACATTAAATTTATCTTAATAAATAAATTTAATTAATTTATCAGTATTAGGAGTTTATTACATTAAGATTCTTCTTTTAAATGATTAATATCAAGGATAATTAGTCAATAATGATGATGATATTTTATCTAAAACAGAATCATTTATCATATGAGTATAATTTTTTACATCCACTTAATAAGAAATTTTATTAAATATGTTCCCACAAAAATTATAACCCCTTTTATAATCCTCAAATCTATTATTTCGCTAAGATCAATATTTCACTAATAAATGATTCCACTTAATTATTCCTCTCACCACTTAGCTATTTAGGTAGGCTATCATGCAATTATATCATATTTGAATCTTGGATGGTTGAGCAGAAAACACTTTTTTCATTCCATCATATGGATAAACCCAAAACCATTCCTATGGTATCCTTCCTAAGGTTTTTGCATCTAAGTGTAACAAAAAGTTTACAATGGGATTTGGTTACCTACCACTTAAGGTTAGCTATATCATCCATTCCTTACACAACATAATCTATTTCCACCTAGCTTTATCATGGAGCCACCTGGTTGGATGATCTAGGTCTTAATATATGTTTTATTTAGAATGAATATAACACTCAATGTTTTTAATAGGGACATAATCACACTATTTATCACATATTACTCCTTTTACACATATTCATGATTCTATTGGTTTATTTTTCAGAATATTATTCCTTACACCAAATAAATATGTTCAAACGATATTGTTTTGTAACTCTTTACACAACTCTTGAATAAGTTAGAGTTAAGGAAGAATAAAAATAAATTCAATTATCATACCTTCCATGTAACTCCTTATATGCATATATGAAAATTTTAAGAAGCGTTTTAACAATTTAAACTAAATCATTCACACATATCCATGATATAAACAATTTATATCTATGAATAATAAACAGGGTAAGAAATTTTAAATAAATGAATAATTCACATATTTAAACATGAGATATACTATATAGAAAAAATTCATAAATATAGACATAAGAGAAACAATTTATGAAAAATTAAGAAATTAAAATCCAATAATAAACATTTTATAATTTATCCATATATTATGGGAAATCTATAATTAAATAAACATAAAACTTTTGTATTTGTTTTTATAATATTAACTCCTTCATATTATTCATTATATAAAATTTACTTAAAATATAAGATATTATATAAAAAATAAACATTTTATAATTTGATCCACCCCATGCATGTTAAGTTTATATTTTCTTTTTTTATACTCCTCCCCACACCGATGTAATATAAACATTTTATATTTCAACTATATTACGTAAAATTTTAATATTATCTAAATATCACACATTCAATATTATTTAAACGTCGATCAAATCTATTATCAAACCCCATTTTGATATGGTTTAAATAATTTCTCTAATAATTCTTTTCATTTGAACATTTCAAAATAATATCATGAATAATTCATAATATTAAATATAAACTCTTATATTTTTCCTTTTTTTCAATTTATTAACATTTTACAAATCACTCTTATAATTTCCATATAAACTATTTATGTCTATATTATATGTCAGTACATATAATTTGAAATATGTATTTTAGTATTAATATTTAATATTATTGATATTTATTTGATAAATATTTCAGAAGAATTTAATTAATTAATTATAATTTTTTATAATTAATTCATTTATAAACATTTTATAAATTAAATAAATATCCCATGATTCATTTTTTAAAGAAAATTATAAATGTTTTAAAAACAATTCAAATCAATTCATAATTGAAATCAGGAAAAACATTTTTTTATATCATTTTTAACGATATCCTTTAATCATAACCTACAATTTAAAAGGTTGTGACATGAAAACACCCTATATTTATTAATTTTATTTTATTATTGATAATAGGGCTTCCATGATATTAAAAAACTTTATGTAACATTAATTTAGCATGAAATATTCTGGTATGAAATTAAAACCTGTATAGTGTGAGATGTGTAGGATTAACTCAACATGCAGGGGTCACCTAAGAATAAATTCACTTGTTATTAATTTATTCCTTATGATATGACTACCATGTAAGAATAATCTATTTTGGAACGAGTCTATGAATTATTAACCAATGTATCCAATATGAATGAATTTTATGACTTATTATATAGGGACTTGTAGAGAAATAACCAATAATGAGAAGCATATCACACATAACATTAAGGATCTATGATATTGGTCTATATAAGAGTAACCAACAATGATTGTAAATCATGCATTATGATATGTGGCCAACGTAGAATTAATCCATGCTGGCCCATTTTAAATTAAAATATTTCATCATGGCCTATGTAATTTGAGCGATCATGTGTGTAATTGTGACTTATTATAAGCTAGCGCATAAGAAAAAACAAGTGTATAGGTTATGCGTATGATTAATTTCAAAATGGATATCATGGTTTATAATTGAGACCTACATAGTATTAATTATTTGGTGCTTATGAATCTGGTTTTATGATATCACATATATCGTATAAATTATATGAGATATATTTTTCTACATCATGAATGATTCATGCTAACACCTTCCTATTTAATGATTCCCCTTGTTATACCATAATACATGTTAAAAACCAAAGGAATAACACTAAAAGACACCCTATAATTTCTAATATCACATAACCAGCTAAAAAATAAACTCTCAATCATATTCTATGGAATAAAATATGGAAACATAAAGTATATGATTTCTTAATTTTAAAACATGATTTTTTTGAATCAAAACACATGTCATGGATCTCATACCACAATTAGGGTGGGAAACCATTCCCTTATATAAACACATCCAATGTGACATCCATGTGAACCTATCAAAGCAATCTATTTTCCCAACTCTTGGTCAATGTAACCCATTACATTGATAATTAAGCTCATACATGGAGAGCCACACTTTTACACAATTCATGCATGAGAGTTATTAGGGATCAGTTAACTCTTTAACCTTTCATTTGATACCATTATTAGGTTTTTAGGATATATTAACTCTTAATATATGCAACAAAAGTAATAAGAAACCATATAACAAGAATACCATGCATGAAAAAACCTCAGCCAATATATATATATATATATATATATATATATATATAATGACGAAACTATCAAATATACCTTACACTAATGATATTTCATGTCTTATTCAATTATATGGGATTGATGAAGATTGAAAGAGGTGGACTAAGGAAATCCATCTTCTATGGTGTATCTATGGGTTGAATGAATCACCCATCACATGGGAAGGACTCTATAATATCCCACAACATGTTAGTTTCTCTCAAAGGATAAGGGAGGCATAGGAAGAGGGCTCAGGTCAGGAAGGAGAATTGGTAGGAGGTACTCGCACACCTGGAGAACTCATTCCATTCCTCGACCACCCACTTATATGCTTGACTGGCCTTTATACATTAACTCATATGTTATGAGTTATGTATTAAGTTACAAAACCAGTTTATAACCCCTGACCATTAATATTCTCCCATGTGTTTCATTTAATGAAACGCTTATAAATGATATACTATTGAAGTATCGAATATTAACCCTTTAATATTCCACTACCATGTAAAGGTAGGGGATTTTTATTGCATAAAATCCTTACAATATATCTTAATATACGGTATACAAAATTCCTAGGTTTCATGCATTCCATACCATATGACTTTCACTAATAATAAAATATGATATGGTCTAATGCATGAGATATATGGAAGATAACTTTAAATAATAAGGGAAAATAGTAAATGAAATCACTCAAAGAGTATGGGATTTATGTGTAAGTATGAAATAACTAAAAGTTATTATTACTTAATATTTTAAATCATGATAACATATACCAATTTTTCCTTTATTTGGTCTAGAAACATGATGACTCTTCTCACAATGATGAAAAAAATATTTTCGGTGGTTTTATATCATCCAGAGTAGTATAGACAAGTTAGAGGGATGGGTTTTGGGGTCTCTACAAGAAAATAATTTAAAAATTAAAAACAAGTAAGTTTACTAATGAGGGTTATAAATAGTTATAAATAGATTTTTTGAAACATAATGAAGCACAATTTGAAAAAAAAATAAAGTACCCGTGAAATTGGTGGAATAGAGGTAATTTGTGAACCAACCACTATAAACACCATGACCATACCCACAAAAACCATGTTTTGAGTGTAGTTATTACCCATATAAATTAACATGAAAAGGGTACTAATTATTTTAACAATGTTTTCTAATATTTTTGTAGTGAACTAGCATTGATTAATTAATTATTTATAAAATTTTCAAGGTGAAACATTTTGTAAACCATGTCAATTGGAACCCACACAATGAATTGTTTCTAAATATTTAATGTAAAATATTCAAGATGAAACCATTCATTTTACCCCATTACCAATAGTTCATGTGAGAGTAGGGATTCAAGTAGTCCATAATCCAATAGTTAAGATACCTATGTGCATTGGCGATGTTGATGTTCAAACTGTCGAACAAACAATTAGAACATATGTTACATGGATGACCAGTCTTATTAACACCCATAACGAGAAATGGGTATGAAATTTGTATCTTGTATTAATAAGACTGGTCATCCATGTAACATATGTTCTAATTGTTTGTTCGACAGTTTGAACATCAACATCACCAATGCACATAGGTATCTTAACTATTGGCTTATGGACTACATATTTATCAAGTAGCTTGTATTATACTCATTAACTATTATGATAAATAAAAAAATTGTAAACTTATATATGTTTTTCTAGAAGGGTAAACATACATATTTATAAATTAATTCAAAGTAATCAGCTGTTATATCATAATTTGGGACAAAAAACTCTAATTTATTATATCACTATTATATAAAAACTTAACAAATTTAAGTTCCCTTGGGAATTTATATTTTAAAGATCAAAATTACTTATAATTTTATTTTTGTAATAGATATGTATAACAGAGTCTGATGATTTTTTCTATCTTCCCAACAAAAATAAAATTATATAGCATGAATGGTTGGGAGCATCTATTATTCATGTATATATGAGGTATTTTGAAAAAATTTATATTTTTTCTACTAATATATTATTTCTAATACAATTTTAACAATTTGATTTTAATTATATATTTTTATATAATAAATTTGAAATAAATATATAATTAAATCATAAATTCATAATTTTATGTTCCCATATTCATTCATCGAAATAAATAATGTTAGAAGTAGGTTAAATTTTAGAAAAATTAGAAACAATTTCTAAATTGTTTGAATCAAAGTCAATATATGAAAATTTATTCATAATACGTAACATGCATGGGTAAAACTATATACACCAGTTGATGTTATATAAACTTTTAATTATTAATACATACTACTCATTAATGTTTAATTTTTTTTAGGTTTCTCTAGATTCTAATTAAGATAAATCCTTTTAATCTAAGGATATATATTTTGGATCCTTTTCTCAGATTTCCAACAAATCATTCGTATATGATGTCCCTTTTTAATTAGAAAACATTAAATTCTAATTTTTTATTCTTTCAATTATATGTTATATAATATGTCTTAAAATTCTTGTTTTTTGATAGTGTGGTTCTAATGTATCAAGAGATAAGGTGTTATGAAAAATGAACTTTGAGAAGAAACTGATATACAACTATAGATGAAAATCTATTTTGGTATATATACTAATAGTTCAATATTGAAACATATTCCATTTAAAATTTATTATAATTTTCAATGTTCTTATAGTTCCCAAAATAACCAATTATCAATGAATGTTGTTATTACATCAATAAATTTATGAAAGATATATATAACAAATAAAATCCCATTAAAATTATCAATTATATGTGCCTACTTTTTAATACATACACTTTTAGTTAACATCTTTATTAACCATTATTTATATTCTTTTAGTACTATAAAAATTGTGATGATTATTCATATCCAAATGATCAAATAGATGAATTTTAGTATGAATGGGTAGGTTTTGTTGTGTCTCCATATTTAAATAATTCTTGAAAATTTATTTATCTACAACTTGTTTAATTTTATTATTTAAAAATTTGTGTCATAGTTAAGTATAGAATTAACATTAAAAAACATGTGTCACATTCTCAATTCAAAGAAAAAAATGCTCAAAATGTTATGAAACTCCATGAAAATGATAATTGAAGTTTTTTTAACAAGTTGGAATAAACCTCTCATCATTCTAACCCATGTTGTTATTGGAATGACTGAAAACACATTTATTTTAATTTAAAAGTGACATTTTTATTCAGAAATGCATGTCACATGATCAATTCTAAGAAAATCCACTTAGGATGTTATGAATCTATAGAAATATGACCATTGACACACTTTTAGAATGTATTAATGATCTACACATAATTCTGACTCGCAGTGCAATTAGAATGAAATTAAATGTTTTTTCATTTTAGGTATTTATGAGGTATATAATGCATGTCTCATAATTAAAATAAACCAAATGAACATAGATTATCATAAATCTATGTTAAAGAATTCAATAATTCATTGTTAACATATAGAAATAAACCACACATCATTCTGACTTCCATTATGGTTGAAATGAATGAGAATGTGTTTTTTCAATTTAAAAGTAACATTTTAGTTCAATAAGTGTGTCACATACTCAATTATGAGAAAAAACATTTGAATTTTTATGAAACTATAAGAAAATGATCACTAATAAATTTTCAGAATGAAGGAATGAACTGAACATCATTCTGACTCACAGTGTGGTTAGAATGAATAAAAACTCATGTTTTCAACTTAAAAGTGACATATTAGTTCAAAATACACATCACATGAAATGTTTTGAGAAAACATGATCATAATGTCATGAAACTATAGGAAAGTTAACATTGATACATTTTTTCAGGTAGGAAGGAACCAAATATCATTTCAACTCATGGTGTGTTCAAAATGTCCTTAATTGTATTTTTTCATTTTAAGCATTTATGAGGTACAAAATGTGCATCACATACTCAAAATTGAGAAAACACACTAATATTATCTTGAAAATAAATATTAAAATTCTCCAATTTGTTTATAACATGTTGGACTAAACCACTCATCATTCTAAATCATAGTGTGGTTGAAAAGAATGCGAATGCATGTTTTTCAATTTTGAAGTGGAATTTTAGTTTAAAACATGCATCACATGCTCAATTCCAAGAAAACACTCTTATAATGTCATGAAACTCTAGAAAAATATACATTGATACATTTTTTCCATGCAATAATGAAACACACGTCATTATTACTTGCAATGTGGTTGAAATAACCATAAATATTTTTTTTTAATTTCAAGAATTTATGAGATACAAAATGTGATTCACATAATCAAAACTAATTAAACACCCTTAGATTGATTTGAAAAATAATTTCAAAATTATATAATTCATTTTTATCTTTAGGAATAAACCCCATGTAATTTTGTTTCATATTGTGCTTGGAATGAATAAGAACACATGTTTTCAATTTAAAAGTTACATGTTCGTTTAAAATAGAAATCACATGCTTAATTCTAAGAAAAATGATTAAATTTTTATGAAACTCTTGTAAAATTACCATCAAATAAGTTTTGGTATAAAGGAATTTTTTGTAGATCATTCTAAATCATTCTGTGAACAGAATGTATAAAAATGTGTGTTCTCAATTTAAACGTGACATTCTAGTTCAAACATGTGTTGCATACTCAATTCTGAGCACACATTCTTGGAATTACATTAAACTCCATGAAATTGACATTGATTAATCTATGGTATGTTGTAATAAATAGAACATCATTCCAACTTATGGTGTGGTTGGTATTACCTTAAATGTATTTTTTCATTTTAAGCATTTATGAGGTATAAAATGTATGTCACATACTCAATATTGATGAAACATGCTCAGATTATTATAAAACTCAAAGTCAAAAATCTCTAATTTATTTGTAATATTTTGGAAAAAACAAAAAATATTTTCCAACTAATTATGTGGTCAGAATGAACGATAATGCATGTTTTCAATTTAAAAGTGACTTTTTTGTTCAAAACACATGTCACGTGCTCAATTCTGAAAAAACAAGCTCTTCATTCCATGAAAATATAGGAAAATGACAATTGATTCATTTGTTGAATATAAATCACACATCATTTTGACTCATAGTGTGGCTGGATTGACTGAAAATGCAATTATTCAATTTAAAAGTGAAATTTTAGTTTATAACACACATAACAAGATCAATTCTGAGAAAAAGTTCTAATAATGTCATGAAACTTTAAGAAAATGACCATTGACCAATTTATGGAATGTGGGAATGAACCATACATCATTCATACTCACGATGTTGTCAAAATGACCTTAAATTTATTTTTTCATTTTAAACAATTATGTGGTACAAAATGTGCTTCACATAATCAAAATTGAGCAAACACACTTGGGTTTTTAGGAAACTCTTTGTAAAAGTTCACTAATTCTTTGTTAACATATTGGAATAAACCACATTTCATTCTAAGTCATGATGTAGTCATAATGAATGATAAAACGTGTTTAGTATTTAAAAGTTACATTTTAGTTAAAAATGTGCATCACATGCTCTATTATGAGAAACAATGCTCAAATTTTCATGAAACTCTATGAAAATGACTATTGACTCATTTTTGAAATGTAGGAATAAAACTTCAATAATTCAAACTCACAGTGTGGAAAAGATGACTAAAAACACATGTTATCAATTTTAAAGTGACATTTTAGTTCAAAACATGAATTATAACTCAATTCAAATTAAACACACTCATAATGCCATAAAACTCTAGGAAAATGACCATTGATGCATCTGTTTCATGTAAGAATTATCCTCGCATCATTAAAATTCATGGTGTGGTCGGAATGACTAAAAATGTGTATTTTCAATTTGTATGTTATATTTTGGTTTAAAACAAGCATCACATGCTGATTTCAGAAAAAACTCATATATAATTTCATGGAACTATAGAAAAATGAACCTTGATTCATTCGTACCATGTAATAATGAACTCCACACCATTATGACTCATAGTGTCATTGGAATGACCTAAAATGTATTTTTTTCATTTCTAATTTGTTTTAATTTTATTAAGTGTTATTAACAGAGAATATTTTTTCTATAATTACTCATATATTATTCATTTAATGTATAGGTATAACTCTTATGTTGATTATAAGTCAAAGTATTTTTTCTTCATCAATCCATTATTCAGAATGTCTTTTTATGTAAATGTTGTATTAATTAATTTTGTAAAAATACTAAACGTACAAATATGTTATCAAAATAATGAGATTTATCGATTTTTTTTATTATTTAAATTTTTTTATTAATAAATGCTATTATATTTGATTTTTTTGTGTTTTTGTGGTACTAAATAACGGTTTTAGTAGTGCGATGGGAGATTTCTCAGGGGTGGAAAATTTCTAAAAAAAGACACATTCATCGGTAATTTTTTAGTACCAAAAAGGGACCCCTTTCTTAGTGTTCATTTTTTATTATTTTTGTAACACTAAGGCCTTTTTGAGAAAAAAAGGGGAAATATATTGAATTTTTTGATCAATTGGTGGTGCCTCAGTCAACCCTTGTCATTTTTGGAATCACCCTCTCCTCTAATGACATGTGTAATTTCAGTGTCCAACATCTCTAATCCCCAACAACATTTCATGAATTGTCATCCTCTCCCACCCATTATCATTGCCACCTTCCATAATTTACACCTCATTTATGTAATGTCTCCCCCACTTATAGACATTTCCCACCCCCTATCTCACATGTATTCTGCCATATAATGTTTTATTATTTCATTGCTCACTTTTGATTCTATCGTTTCCATTTCACCAGCTCCATAAAAACTAGTTGTCTCCATCCTTTCACATTCATAATCACCTCACTCGTTGTTGTGTCTTCTAACTGTTTCGATCGCAACAAACAAACTTATAAAAAAATGGGGCAACTAGTTTAAGAAGTCATGAAAGGAAATTTGCGACCCACTCTATTGGGGTACTACACTATACAAGGTAGTCCCCATTCCAATATCTAGGATCCATTGGTTATAAATTTAGTTTGCAAACTCAAAATATGAAATTAAGCTAGTGTTTATTATTTCAGTCTTATTAACATAATCCAATAAACATAATTAAAATGATTTAACAGTAGAGAATAACATCACAATTTATCAGTGTTTATTACAACATCATAATCAATCTTGAATTATTCTAATAAATTCAAAACATATTTGAATTAAATTCCAGAAGTATATCGATGTTCAGTAGTTTTCATGTCAAAAAAATAAATGCATAAAGCAATAAAAGGGGCACATAGATGTAACATGCTTTAGAGAATTCAGCCTACATGCATGGGGAAGATTCTCCATGGGTTCTTTTACTATGAAAAAAATAGAGTATAAGAGAAGTGAATGAAACAGCAGCACAACAAGCATGTACAAGTAATAAAAAATCGATAAAAGAAAAAACTAGACCAAAACCCCCCTTATCAGAGGTTTGATATAACCTTTGTCATAGGATAAACTCCATGCCAGTAACTGCATATCATTTTCAATGAGTCTAAGTCCTCACAGTGCAATGATGCTGTCTAGGTTTGGCATCATCGTCTAAATCTAGCATCATATGGATTTAACAAGGCTCTAGTTATATCTAACATGATTTTAACATAGTTTATGAATATAATTATCTAATTTGACTATAAGGTTTTTTATTTTATTATTATGGGTTTAAAAGGTTTTATTTGATAAAAAAGTGTGTGTTTTTTATATAGATGTGATTTATTCCATACAATCAAGGAATGTGGTAATAAAGCTAAAAAATTTAGGGGTTTTCATTTTTTTCATTGGAATAACGTATTTTCTTACTTTTATGTCCCTTAATGATAATTTTATACTCATCCCATGTTTTAAAATGTTATTATAGGGTTTTAGGATGTGTAATAATAAACATGAATTTAATTTTAATGTTATGAAGAGTTTTCAAGAAAGGAAAATAGGATTTATTTTAAAAGTTTTATATTATGAAAAAATGGATACTAATTATTAGTGGAAAATTTGTAATATATACATTTGTTATATAAGAGTTATGACCTGATTATCTAAAACTATAAAACATAAAGATCCTTGGGAATATAAGAAATTGAATTCTAGTACAAAGACACTAGATTATGTAATGTTTTAAGTTAGATTCCTTATAGTTGGTATTAGAAGAAATGTTTAGATAACTTTAGAGATTATGATGCTTTCATGTGAGGTTAAATTAAGATTTATGGAAACCATCATGGGTTTATAAGTTTAAATTTTATCATAAGTTTAAAGGCTTAGACACCCCTTTTGATGTTTTATGTTATATGATTTTAAGGCGGCTAATGATATGTTGGGAGAAATTTTTACTAGATTTGGCTATATGTAAACCATAATTTTAACATGAAGTATTATTTATAAAGAATGAAATTAAATTTTTGGGGATATAAGATAAAAGGTATGATATAACCTTTGAGGTTAAAAAATTATTTAATGTTGAGGTTATCATGGTTATTTAGAATATAGAGCTACTTATTCATGGAATGATCTATATTGAACTTTTGGTGTTATTATTGAATTTTGTAGATTAATGTATTATTTATTCATATGAAGGTTTATTCAATTTGGGAATTTTATTACCTTGTTCTAACCATTTTGTTTTTGGTTAATATCAAAATACATGAGGAATATCTTATTATCCTTTTGTGGAATTAGGTGATCTATTAGAAGTTTATTTTAGTGATTAAGGCATAGAAAATTTATCTTGAATACTAATAATTTGGATAAAAAGATGAGATTATGGTGAAATTTATTAAAGGATTAAATTATAATTATCAAGTAAGTATATTTATTTATGTTATTAGTATATATAGTAAAGGAATTACTCAACTATAGAAAAAGGATCTTGAAAAAATAATGTTATCCCATTACCTTCTTTATTGATGAATTAATGGTCTTTTCCACATCTCTTTGGTTTATGGTTTCACGGTTATTAACTTTCTCATGATCATTAAATTTATTCTGATCAATGATATAAATCACTCTCAATAATTATTTGGACATTAATTTTCCTCCATGTCTATATTTTCATTCCTTACTAATTTTATGCAATTTGGAAACATGGTTATTTGTTATTTCAGATGACCTTTGTATTTCCCTTTCCCTCTTTTCAAGAGGAAGTTTTATTAACCCTTTTTATGATATGGGATTTCAACAATGATATTTTAAAATTTGAAACTCTTTATTACCAAGTTCAATTTCAAATTTCAAGGAAATAATTTATTAAATGGGGGTGAATTTAATATCTCAATAATTTAAAAGGTCACTATATTTGATAGTGTATACAACACACAACATCGAGCTTAAATGAATCGTGAAATATTATTATTTAAATATTATAGATATAACCTAGTTATTAAATTTATGAGTATGAATATGATTAACCAAATTATTAAATATATATAATGTTACTACTCAATAAAAAATTATTGACTAATTCTTAGGAAATATGTACTCAATTTTTATTAATGTCGTTTTATGCTTCAAAAATATGTTTTCTTCAAAAATGATTTTTATGGATTTTTTAGGAAAAAATATAATAATTAATTTCTATAACTTTTAGATATTTTATTTGATAAAAATTATATCATTTTAGAAATCATAATATCAAAATTAATTTAGGTTGAATTTTTTAATAGATTTATTTTTTAGTGAATAGTAAAAAAATACTAGTTTATGTAAAAATTGTTATTTCTATTAAAAGACCCAATATTATTTCAATTAGATCTAAAAGTAATATAATTTTTATTTAATTATATATAATATAATTAATTACATTTTAATCATTATTATACTTGATTTTATAATAAGTTTACTTTTTTGGATTAGAAACATGTTTTTTCTAAGAACTCATTTTCCTTACATTTTATCTATTTATATTAAAATTGATATCTAAATATTCTATGAATTGAATCATGAAAATTAATAACATATTTGGAATCCTTTGGTTTAAATTTGGTAAATGGTTCCCTTTTAATTTTGGTCATTATGAATAGTAACCATATTAAATATTTGACACCTCGATAGGGGTAAATCGGGTAATTAAGATTAAAAATAATATGATAAGGACTAAAAATGATCCTAAAACATGACTTTAATCTATTGTATTAGTGTTATTTATCAATACTAATTCAATATTCAAATTTAGGGAAATTCTTTTTCATTTTCCTTTAAAAAATACTTATATATTATTTTAAGTAAATATAAAGTAAAAAATGCCACTCTCTTTCTTTTAATATCTATAAATTTTTTTATAGGGTTGAAAACAAATTATGTTTTGTTATAAATATTTTTTTGAAAGATAAATTATTTTTTTATCATAGTAATTTATTTTTAATTCTTAATGATTAAATTTTTACCTTAAATGCTTACCCAACACCGACACGGTGCTTATCCAAATAGTAGAAAAATCAAGTAAATAATTTTAAAAATACTAAAAGTAATATTTTTTGAGAGATTTATAGTATCCAAAAAACATTAAAGATAATTATAAAATATTATATATGTGTTAAAGGTTTATATTCTAATTCCATTACTTTCATGTTAGTTTCAAAGTCAAATTACGTGAATAGTTCTTAAATTAACATTAACAGTGTTTTATGTTAAATATATTTTACTAAAATATTTAAAAAACCTAAAATTAATAAAATTAAAAAATTAGGATTAATTTTTTTCTAAAATATCATTAAATTTCCATTTATATACAAATTTTATCTTATAAGAAAAATTATAACCCTTTGATATTGAAAAATGTGTTACCGCAATTGATGTTAAAATTGGTTAAACAAGGGGTTAAACCAAAATCCAAGGTTTAAAATGATATCTAAACCTATCCAAATTCTATTTTATGATTATATTAAGACCAAATCTTCATTATATTAAAACTAATTTCATTTTGGAACCATTTGACCTGATTTAAATTCATATCATATTATAATATTTCATGTACATCCAAAAATTACATTAATGATGTTTTATAATAAAAAATATTTTATTAAATAATTTAAATTTCATAAGATTACTATATTTAGGAAGTTTAAGGGTATATTTTTTATAATATTAGTATTGGTCCATTTATGGGTCATTTTCCCTTTTATAGTATCTTTTTTCACCCCTAAATATTAAAAAACATTTATATCATCTTAATTGTCAAAAGGCTTAACGAGCATTAAAATAAATACATGAGGGTAAAAGCATAATATAAACTTTCAAAAATTACATTTTATGAGATAATTTAGATCTAAAATAATATTATATTATAATTATATAAATTTGGATTTGTTTAAAAATAAAAAATAATTTATATTAATTTAATACTTTAAGAAATTCCATGAATTCTCATTCCCTCACTTATAAAAGGGAACCTCCTATAATATTTTATTCACACTTAGTAAACCATTTTTATATTTAAATACATGAAAAAATACATTTCTAACTCCCCTATAAAAATTCTAGAGGTATTTTTTGGGTAGAATACTAACTTTTGAGGAAATAAGGTGTAAAACAAAGGAGGTTGTATGAAGAAGAGGTATAACTTTTAACCAAATGTTTTAGTTTTATTTATTATTATACCTCCTTAAAATATTATTAAACCATTATTAAATAATAACATAAGTATATTATATATATTAATAAATTATTATGTCAATTACAAAACCTATATCCATCTCCTCTTCCATCAAATGGTGAACGAAAACATCATTCGTGTATAAATGAGGACCACCACCTATGTAAAGTGACGTGCTTCGTTTTCCATCAAGACCTATAATAGGTGGTTATAATGATGTATTTAGTATATATATATGATATTAATGTAATTAATAATAATTATATAAATATAATATGTAATTTATGTTCTTATATTTTCATTTATTGAAAAATAATAATGTCGTTCGGGCGTACATGTGGATTATCACCTCCATGAAGCATTGTGATTCATTTTTCATCACCACACCACATGGATGGTATATATAAGTGTATTTAAAGAAATAATATTAAATTTATTATATAATTATCATTATGTGATAATAAAATAATACTTAACTTATTTTCATCATGATCATTGAAAAATGGAAACGTTAATCATGCATACGTACGGTCTACCGTCTCTATGATTGCAACATAGTTATTTTTTCATAAACAACATTCATGGTTGGTTTTAAAAGTATAATTTATATATAAAAATTATAATTATTTCACTATTATTATTTTTTATATTATGGAATAATGATCTCTTTGACCATAATCAACCTACCAAAGTCATTTTGGACATATGAGTCGAATATTGTCAAAACATCCGATGTGGACTTAATTGATTAAGTAATTAAATATAACATGGTAATAAATAAAATAAATGGAATAAAAAAATTGAAAAATTTTCTTAATAAATTAAATAATTAACATAATTTTATTATCCATTAAAATAAAAAACATACATGACGAGTCTGACTCAAGGTAAGGGGAACATTATTTTAAAAACCTCATTTTTAATTTTTTAAAGACTAACTTTTTAAATATTTTTATTATGTTTCCATATTCTTAAAATTATTTTATGAATATATTTTTATGGACATAAATTAGATATAAATTAAATTTTATGTCTCTTTTGACTTTCTTTTAATGGTTTTCAGAAGGAATCTTTTTATGTAATTTATACAAAATGTTTTTCTTAAAAGGTAAAAGAAATATTCTATTTTAATGTATAATATGCCAATGGTTTTACCACCGTCACAACCATTATTTGATATTTGGATCCCTTTAAAATATTTGGATATTTATTCAAAGAAAACCCCACTTTCCCTTGGATTTTTTTATTTTAATTTTGAAAATGGGTTTTTAAAAAAGAATGGGTATTTCAATATTCAAAAGTGTTTTACAAATAAGTTCAAAAGTGTTTATCAAGGGTTTTATAATAAAAATGTGAAAGATTAAAATGTTTTATTAAATATATGGTACTTTATAATTATATATTATGATGGGTTATCCTTATATAACTTATATTATTGGTGATCTTGATATCACTAATTTGAGTGGTAAACCCCATTATAGCACTCCAATGCATTGGGAAAATTTTCTTATATTTAAAGGAAATAAAAAGTGAGTTAACTGATGTGGTTTCCCTTATATATTTAATAGGGACCTAGGTATTTCTAACATGAGTTATGAATATAATTCTCTAAGTTTCCTATAATGGTTTTTATTTTCTTACTATGGTTTTAAAGGTTTTATTTGAGAAAAATAGTGTGTTTTTTTCATGAGAATATGACTTGTTTAACACACTCAAATAATATGGTAATAATGGTAATTTTTTATGAATTTTTCATTTTTTTACTAGAATAATTTATTTTCTTACTTTTATGTCCCTTACTAATCTTATGGTCCTCATCCCTCATTTTAAAATGTTTTTCATAGGGATTTAGGATAGATAAGAACAAAAAATAATTCAAGTTTAATGTCATGCATATTTTTCATGAAAAGAAAACCTGATTTATTTTAGAATTTTTCAATTGTGGGAAAATGGATACTTAGTAGAATTGGACACTTTGCAATATATTGATCTTTTATGTAAGTGTTATGACCTAATTCTATAAAACTCTAAACCATGAACATCCTTAGGAATGTAAGAAAGTGATTTATTATTTAAAGACACTAGATTATGTAATGTTTTAAGGTTAGGTACTTAAAAATTTAATCTTAAAAAACAGATTTTATGTTTTGAATAATTAGTTAAAATTTAATAATGAGGTTTATTTCATTTTTGGTTGTTATGAATAATAACCATAGTAAATATTTATCACCACGGTAAAGGGTAAATCAGGTTAATTATAGGTAAAAACATTTTGATATGGACAAACAATTCAACTTAAATATTATTGGATGAGGTATTTTTAACCTCAAATTATCATCAAAATTGGATAGTTTTTAAGTCACACAACAATAAGTTAGACATTTAAAATATTTAAAAGTATAAAAAATTACAAGTGTGTTACTCACATAACTTATAAAAGAGAAGCAGCTTTCCTATCTTACTCACACATTTTTAGTAGTATATCGCAACCAATACCTTCGAAAATCTCTCCACAACATCCCTCCCCACATGCTAGAGTTTTTTGTCCGACCAAAAGACAATCCTAGATGTCTTAATTTGTAAATTTAAGGAGGGTTCCCAAAGAATAGGTATAACTATTAATTGAGTGTTTTCATGTTTATTTATTCTTATACCTCTTTCAAATATTATTTAAACATACTTATATAATAGAATAAGAATCCTACTTATAACAAAATTTGATTATTTTTATGTCACAATATTTTTTTATCTTATTTTCACCCAATACAAAATGAAATCATTGATCGTGCATTTGTACAGACTATCATCTCCACATAGTGATGTATTTATTTTTCCATAACCACCCCATATGGTTGGTTAAAATTATGGATTAAATGAATATATATGATATTTATAACATAATTATTCTTTTAGAAATATAATATATTACTTATTTTCTTACCCTTCCATATTTTGGAAAATGATAACATTCCTCATTCTTATATGTGGACTACCACCTCTATAAAGTGATGTGCTTTATTTAACATTACCACCTCACCTGGATAGTCATAAGTATAGAAATAATAAATAAATATAAAATATAAAACATTTTAAATATTTTTTAATAGTAAAATATTATCTACATTATTTCTTTTACACCCAATAGAAAAGTAAAAATGTTGCTCGTGTGTACATGAGAACTACTGCCTCCATGATATGTTGTTTTTCATTTTTCTTATCCTCCTTTCATGGGAGGTTATAAAATTTTATTTAATAAATAAAAATGATAATTATTTCATTATTAATATTTTTTTAATTATGGAATAATTACCCCTTTGACCAAAGTCAACCTATTAAATCTGTTTTGGGATTATGAACCGGGCCTCCTTAAAACATCCAACATAAACTTATCTGATTAAGTAACTAAAAAAACATGGTCATAAATGATATTAAAGGGATAATTATAATGAAATTAACATGTAAAAGGTTATTAATCAAGTAAGTAAATAATATAATTTTATTATTCAGGATCTAAAGAACATACAACACTGGACAATATTTAAATTATGGGATTTATCATCTCAAATTCTTTCTTTTTGAGACTCATTCCATTTTCACCACATCTTTTATTTTTTGTGGTGTATATAATTCCATATGGATGTATTTTATCATTAATTTATAGAAATAAAAATGTTTTTAAAAACCTTTTAAAGTACCCTTCATCAATTTTCTTTTAATTCAAAAGTTAGTAAAGTCGTAAGGGATTTTTCTTTGAAACATTGTTTAAAAGTATTCCTTTTGAATCTTTATCCTATGTGTTTATGTTTTTTTAAAAATTTTCAATAATATTCTTCTTTATACTTAAAATTTCATTAAAGTCCATTTTTAAATAATTTTGAATTTCTTGAGGAAGTTTTATAAAAATAATGTTTTTTATTTTTACCGTATGGTTTATTTTGATGTTGTTTTACTAGAGTGAAAAAAGAATGTTTTTTAACATATATGGAATGAGGGGAATTTCTCATCATAATATATTTTCTCTATTATAAAGAATAATATTTAAGTTTTCATGGTTTTAAAAATTAAATTCAATTCCCATTATTTTGATGATTTTTTCATTTTAAATTGTTTTCAAAATAAATGAGTATTTCTCCCCAATTTTTACACAAAATGGAAATTGAATTTCTTATTGGTTAAAATGGAGTTTTCAAGGGTTTTATGATGAAAAATTGAAATATTAAAAAAAATTCTTCGTGATATTGTACTTGAGAATTATATATGATGATGGTTGATCCTGATATACTAATGAAAATAGTTGGGCCTGATGTAGCTCTCTAATGCATTAAGTGGTGATTCAGTCTTTGAAGGTGAAAATGAGGGAGATAACTAGGTAGGTTAATCCTGTGGAATTATTTAGGATTTTATTATTCTAACATGGGTTAAACATGAGTGAACATGGATTATGAATATGATTCTCCAATATACCTATTTTATGCTTTCAGAATGGGTTTGATTGAAATAATTTTTTTTCATGATGTAAATGATGTTTATAAACTTTTAAAGGTGAAATGTTTGATTTCCAAAGAAATGTTTTTAGGAGTTCTCTTGTTCCTCATGATGAATTCCTGGGTTTTTTATGCTTGTTAATGGATTTCAAATTTTTTTCATTGTGCAAAGGTTGATTTTCTAATTTGGAAATGTTTTATTTACGTGCTTAATGTTTTATTGTAAAAAATGTAAATATTTTTATGGGATTTTTTATTTTTCACTAGACTAACAAGATTCCATTGTTTTCATATCCCTTAATGAACTTTTTGTGTTCATCCCATGTTTTTAAATCTTTTTTATAGGGCCTAAAGATGATTATGAACTATTATATTTTCTATCTTTGAATAAAGGAAATTAGTCTCAAATGAAGCAATTATGTCATGAATGTAACATGACTATGAATTTAAGAATCCTATTTAAGTTATATAGTGTTATATTTATAATTTTTAGAAGAACATGTTAAATCCTTCAACACACTCCTTTAAAAATGAATTAAAAATAATAATTGGTTTTTAATATTTTAATATATATACAAATATATCTATATGTATAAAATTTTTATTTTTTTGTTATATATATATATATAACAAAGTTTTTAGCACCATTTAACTGATATTCTAGTCGGTATTGCAATAATTATTTTTTTCTAAAAATATTACCTAAACCTTAACCATAGGCTCCGTTTTATAAATGGGAGTCCTTGAAATCCCTTTAGATTTATAATATGTGATTCACCTACCCCTTTTTTGATGATGGAATAATAATATATTATTAATAATAACACATTATTATTAATACATTATTGATAATAATATATTACTAATAAATAATAATAATATTGTAGTTATTGATTATTAATAATATAATTAATAATTGGTAATTAATGTTAATTATCTTATTAATAATTAATATTTTTTATAAATAATTATTAATTATTTTTAATAATTAATCACTAATAATTATTAATTAATGATTATTAATAGTTACCATATTAATAATTAATATTGCTATTAAAAATAATTAAAAATATTATTAATAATGGTAAAAAATGTAATCAATAATTAATAAGATAGCTAATAACTATTAATATGATAACTAATAATAATTAATAATATAACAAATAAATATTAACAAGATAATTAATAATAAATATTAATTTCATTTTATTAATTATTATCAAGTATTATTAATTAATTACTGATTATTACTATTAGATATTATTAATTATTATTAATCATAATATTAATTATTAATTATTATTGATAATATAATAGTTATCAAATACATTATTAACTATTATTAATTGAATTTTTATTATATAATATTAATTATAATATTACTGTTATTAAATATTAATTACATTATTGTTTATTTTTAATTATTTTTAATGTATTATTGTGAGTAGTTTATTATTATTATTGATATATTATTATTCCAGTGATGGAAGATGAGAAGTTGGATCTCACATTGGATATCAAAATGGATTTCAAGGTCTCCCTACCTTGTAATAAGGAGTTTGTAGTAGGAGTTTAGGTAATATTTTCAGAATACTTTAATTAAAATAATATCGAATATAATATCAGGTAAATGCTACTAAAATATTTGTTATATATATATATATATAACCAAAATAAAAAATAAAAAAATTGTATATATGAATATATATACCAATATATTTTTAAAATTTTAAAGTAATGCATTAAAGCTTCTAATGTATTTGTTGATCCATATTAAAAAAAAATAAACCCATTATCATATTTTTTTCAAAAAACCCAAAAAAAACTCACCTTTAAAAATAAAAACATGATATTCTTTATATAACGTACATTAGAAAAACTTTTCTCATAACAGACTAACCTCTAAAAAATCTATCATGAATTCATGAGGAGCTCTTCTAATAACTGAAAAAACTAGGAAAAAATAATGATAACAGTAATAATATGCAAATAAGATTATTACCCCATTAATGTTTGAAATAAACAAAAAATATGACTTAATTCATAATTTTTTTAAAAATAAATTTGAATAAATAGATACCCTTTCAAAATAGATAAGGGAAGATCCCTTAAAGGGAATAACTGCAGGTGGTAGTAGAAAATTGAGTATTCACAACTACCAAAATCAATCACCCTATGGGTTCAGTCAACCACCTAGAAATTGCCTTTGATGGTCATGTTGGGGTGTGTGAATTTTTTTTATAATAATTTTGTTCTTAATTAAAATGAATTTATTTTAATATGCATTTTTTAAGATGTTATTTTTGGTTTTGCCTTCTGGAACCGCCCTTTCCTTTTCCACCATCCATGTGTCGCTTGCAACTTGTGCCTCCTCAGTAGAAGGATCCCCCTGGCAGAAGGTGAGGGTAGACGCGACTCGAGTGACTGTGATTCGGTCAGAACCCTTCGATGGAAGGCAAAGGCGGAGACTGCGGGTGGGCTGAGCCGCAGTGCATGATCACGTGAAGGGATGGCGAGGACCTCTGCACCCAGATCTAGCTGAGGAATGAACAATGACAACCTGATTTGGTGGAGGAAAGGTGGGTTATTTTTCTTAATCCTGAGGGTAGGTAGATCTTAATCACACTAGATCAGATAGGCATTGCAATCCTAATTCACTGAAAGAGGAGCTGAGGCAGGAGGAGGAGGAGTTGAGTCAGTGGGGTTCTTGTTTTAGGACTTGGATTGGGACAGACTCGGGAAACAGTGCTAGATTCAGACCACAACACCAAACTTTGATAGCAACATCGCACTGTGAGGACTCGAACTCGTTCACAATGATATGCAGTAGCTAACATGGGGTTTCTCCTTTGAAAAGGGTTATACCGAACCCCTAGTAAGGGGGGTTTTAGTCCAGTTTTTTCTTTTGTCCATTTTTTATTCATTGTACTTTCTTGTTCTATTTTTGTTTCATTATCATCTCTTATAATACATTTCTTCTATATGCTTCTAGAATTTAATTCAAATCTTTTTTGAATTTATTAGAATAATTCAAGCTTTATTATGATGTTGTAATAACCACTGCTAATTTGTGATGTTGTTCGCTATTGTTAAATCATTTTAATTATGTTTATTGGCTTATGTTAATAAGGATTAAATAATAAACACTAGTTTAATTTCATATTTTGAGTTTGAGAACTAAATTTATACCCAATGGATCATGGGTATTAAAATGGGGATTGCCTTGCATAGCATACCCCCCAATAAGTGGTATCAGAGACATTTTGCGTATAATTTTATGCCATCAAAATTCAGAATCAAATTTATTTATTTCTTTAAATGTTTTTTGTGGATTTTAGTGTGCATCATGATTTTATGGTTTGTTCACCATTGGTCATTTATTTTTTTGGTTGTAGTTTTGAAATATTTTATTGTCTGTTGTTTCCCTTGTTGTATCCCTATTTTTTTCCCTAGTTGAGGGAATAGGTATCTTGGAGTTATTTGATTAGTGTCTCGGGTTCTGGGGTAGGAGGGGTTTGTGTGAGTTTGGATTGAGTTACATTGTATCGGTTAGCAGTGAGATGTATGGCAGGGTTGGTCTATTTGTTTGGTCTCATACTTATGCCTTTTACTATAAGAGAGTGAGCTGGTAATTAGCTCAGGATTGTTCCTTTGGCTTGTGTCTTAGATAGAGTCGGTGTCTCTAGGTTGTGACCCGCTGAGAGTGGTTATTGGGCTGGGGAAATGTTTAGAGTGATAGTGTGATGTGAATAGGTTCAGTGAAGATCAAGCTACATGATAGTTTTTTTTTGAGATCTCTTTACAGATATTGGTTGGTGCCGGGATATTGTTAGGAAGCTAAATTGAGATGAGTTTTTTTCTTAATTTGGTATCTGTATGCCCTTGTATTTCCAATGTTTCTCATGGTTCTAGAGTTTTCCCTGGTGAAACTTGGGACTATATGGGTTTTGTAGTGTCACCCAGTTGTTGAGGAACCTCTCTTGTTGGCTCTTATTAGGTTGTGTTTTTGTATAGTGTGAATTCAGTGGGGCATAGTTATGAATTAAAATCAGACCGGTTTTTTCCTTAGTGTCCTGGGAGGTTTGGTATTCTTTGGAGATAACCAAGTATGAGAGTAGTTATATCATGGTTAGTGGTTAGAGAAGCAGTTCATCACTTGATGCTTGACTGATCAACAAACCTCATGATGGGTGTGTTGGTATCTCTTTAAAGACATTTGTGAGTACCTAAGAATTAGGTGATTAGTGCCATGGGTAAGCTATATTTAAGGGGTTATATTTCCTTAGGTCGGTAGTGGGTTGCCCTTGCTTGCTAGTTTCTTTCTCTCATGGTTATGAGATGACCATTAGGATCAGTGTTGTATGGATTTTACAGTGGTACTGGTTAGGACAGTGCGACCCCCTGTTTTCTCGGTTCTAGGAAGCGTCTTCCCTTTAGGTGGAGTGTTTTCTGAGTCTGTGATGGGTTTAGGTGGATACCATTTTTTCTTTTGATATTATTGATTTATTAATGTGTTTATTTTATTTTTGATATTTTCATTACAACACTAGTATACTGAGTGATTCTTTATAAATTTTCTGAGTTTTGTTTTGCCATTTTTTTTGGAGGATGGGTATCGCTATGTTCTGTCATGTGTTTCAGTTATTGGTGACTAATTTGGGACTTCCTTGATGGATTGATCTCATATATTGACTCAGGTAAGTGTAGGTATGTGATATGTTTATGTTTAGAGATATTTAAATTATGACCATGTTTTACAGTTGTTTAGAATGTTATTAATTTGTGCGGCGTGTGTCATGTTGATACATGTTTGGGGGGCTGTTTGGGTCATACACTGTAGATATTTCCTGATTAGGGTGTGATTCCAAAATTAATTGTTTTAGGTGGTGTAGAATCATCATGTGGTTAGAGTTTTAATTTTGAAAGGTGAAGTTTTATAGCATAGTTTCATATTAAATTTTGTTCACGCATTTTCATTTCCAAGGTGGAGATTTTTGAATTTTTTTATATTCAGTTTGTTATTAATTAAAATGATTTTATTTTAATATTACTTTTTTTAGATGTTGTAATGTGGTTTGTCTTTTGGAAATACCCTTTACTTTTCCACCATCCATGTGACCCTCGCATCTTGTGCCTCCTTCCCATCTTCATTTTGGTTTCAGATTGAGTGTTCATCTTGTAGAGAAAGGGAGAAACAAACGTAGAGGGTATCGAATCTTGGATCTTGGTTTTTCGGCATGGCTTTAGATGGGTGTCCAGTTTTGCGTGAGTCTAGGGTTCTGGATGTGCGCGGATCGTCGATGATTCAGAACCAGTCAAGGACAATAGACCCAGGGGCTTGCGGCAGTCCGGAGCCTGCAGCGTCTAACAGATCGATAGAGGGATCCCACTGGTAGAAGGTGAGGGAAGACGTGACCCAAGCGGACACAATTTTCTCGGAACCCTTTGATGATAGGAAAATGCAGAGACCAAAGGAAATATGAGCAGTGGTTCACAATCATATGGAGGGATGGAAAGGACCTCTACACCTAGATCTTGTTGAGGAATGAATAACGGTGACCCGATTTGGAGAAGGCGAGGTGGGTTCTTGTTCTTGAACCCGAAGGGAGGTAGATCTGCTTCACAGCAAATATGGTCGGCGTTGCAATCCTAATGCATTGGATAACTATAATGGGTATCACCTGTTGTACAATCCATATCAGGATCACACATCATATAAGTTGTATCAGGATCAACCATAATAATATATAATTCTCAAGTACCTTGTCTTGACTAAAACATTTTAATATTTCACATTTTCATCATAAAACGTTTTAAAATCTCTTTAAAACTCATATGAAAAATACTTTGTAATATTGAAATACCCTTTACTTTTTAAAACCCCATTTTCAAAACTAAAATATCCTAAAAAAAGGGGAAAATGTTTTTCCTTTAAATGAAACATTAAATCTTGTAAAGGAATCAAATCATTAAATAATTGTTCTGTAATAAAACTATTGATTCCATATATGTTAAAATAAAAAAATTCTTTTTTCCATGTCGTCAAGATGTTAAATATAAAATATGAAAAAATATTTATTATTAAAACAATTGAAATAAAGTAAAAAAGTGACATAAAATAATATTTAAAATCCATTTATGTACATATAAATATATTCATAAAATAATTTTAATAGTATAGACATAAAAGAAAAAATATATAAAATAAATATTTAAAAATTTTAAAATTGAGTTTTTAAAGTAAAGTGTATGTTATCTTGAGTTTGACTTATCGCTTACATTGTATATTTTCTTGAGTAATAAGACTATGTTAATTATTTAGTTTATTAATAACATTTTTCAATTTTATTATTCTGTTTATTTTATTTATCAACATGTTATATTTAATTACTTAATCAATTAAGTTCACGTCGAGCATTTTGATGATGTTCGGATCATATGTCCAAAATAAATTCAGTAGGTTGAATATGGTAAAAGATTTAATTATTTCATAACTTATAATATTTTTACATCAATTATGCTTTTAAAACCAACCATAAAATATGGTTGTGAAAAATGAATGATGTTATAATCATGGAGACGGTATGCCATACGTACGAATGAGTAACATTTCTATTTTCAATGATCATGGTTGAAAGAAGGTAAGTATTATTTAATCCTTAAATAATGAAAATTATATCATAAATACCATATTATTTCTTTAAATAAACTTATATATACTATCCATGTGATTTGGTAATGAAAAACAAATCACATTGATTCGTGGATGTGGTAATTTACTCATACACACAAACGATGTTATCATTTTTCAATAAATGGAAAGGCAATAAAATATATGATATATTATATTTATATAATTATAATTATATAATTAATATATATATATATATATTAAATCCATAATTATAACCAACTGTTATAGGCAGTGATGGAAAACGAAACACAATGCTTAAAAGAGATGGTAGTCTACACGTACACAAGTACGACATTTTTATTCCCTGTTTCAAGGAAGAGAAGTTGAATATAGGTCATGTAATTATCATAACAAAATATTATAATATATATGGTACTTATTTTATTATTTAATCATTGTTTAAGTATATTTTTAGGAGGTATACTAGGAAATAAAACTAAAACTTTCGGTTAAAAGTTATACCTCTTCTTCGAACAACCTCCATTTCTTTACAACTTATGCACTCTAAGGTTGGTATTATACCCAAAATAAGACCTCTATAATATGTTGAGGTATTTTAGGAAGGCGTATGAGTAGTTATTGTCCAAGTAAAATGGTTATTTAAGTGTGAATAAAATAGGATATGAGGTTCCCTTTTATAAGTGAGGGAAGAGACATTCTTGGAATTTCCTAAAGTATTAAATTAATATAAATTAATTTTCATTTTAAAATTAATAAAAATTGATATAATTATAATATAAGATGATTATGAATCTAAATAATCTCATGAAATAAAATTTGGATAGTTTTAGATTATTTTTTTACCTTTATCTCTTTATTTTAACCCCACGTTAACCTTTTTGACAATTATGGTGATATCAATGTTTTTTACTCTTTAGGGGTCAAGAAAGTTACTATAAAATAAAAAAAATGACACATAAATGGATATTGGTTGATATTTTATATAATATACCATTAATTTTATTGAATATAGAATATTTAGGCATTTTAAATCACTTTAAAAAAATATTGTTTATTACAAAATATCATTAATGTCCTTTTTGGAAATATATGAAATATTATAATATGATATGTGTCAAACTCTTTTAAAATGGTTAAAAATGAAATTAGTTTAAAAATAATGATTATATTATATTAATATAATAAAAAATAGAATTTATATAGGTTTATATATCATTTTAAACCTTATATTTTGGTTTAACCACATTGGTTAACCAATTTTAACCTTAACTGTGGCAATGACTTTGTCAATATTAAAGGGTTATAATTTTTCTTATAAGATGAAATTTAGCTCATAAATGGGAAAGAGATGAAATTTTAGACTATTTCTAATCCAATTTATCTTCTTTCTATATTTTTATGTTTTTTAAATATTTTAATAAAATATATTTAACATAAAATACTATTAATGTCCTTTTAAGAACTATTCACATAATTTGAAATTGAAAACAACATGATAGTAATGTAATTAGAATATAAACTATTAAAACATATCTAATATGTTATATTTATATTAAAAATTAATGGTATTCTATAACTCACTCAAAAAATATTAATTTTAGTATTTTTATTAGTGTTTCTTTTATTTTTCTACTGCTTTCATAAGAACTCTGTCGGTGTTGCGTAAAAATTGAAGGTAATTATTTCATCGTTAAAAAGTAAAAATAAATTACAATGATAAAAAATATTTTATATTTAAAATAAAAATTTATAAAATAACATAATTTATTTTCATCCCTATCACAAAATTTTATAGACATTAAAATCAAGAGGGTGAAATTTTTTACTTTTGTATTTACTTAAAATAATATATAAGTCGTTTTCAAAGAAAAAATGACATAAAATTGCCATAAATTCAATTAATGTATGAGTATGATAGAAAAACAATAATAAAATTGATTGATATTTTTTTAACATTAATTACCTGATTTATTCCTACTGAGGTGTCATATATTTACTACGATTAATATTCATAATGACAAAAAATAAAAGGAAAATATTTTCTAAATTTAGACATAATTATTTAAAATATGAAATCCATTTTTTAATATTTAATCCCTATATTTTTCATAAATCAATTTTAATATATATGAGTAAAACACAACGGAAAACAGCTTTTAGAAAAATGCATTTCTAAGCCCAAAAATGAACTTTTTCCAAAATCAAGAATAATAATTATTAAAATTAAATTAATTATATTATATATAATTAAATAATTATTATTCTAATTTGAGATAAAATTTAAATAATAATGGTAATTTTTAAAATAAATGACATTTTAAAAAAAACTGATATTTCATTATTATTCACTAAAAAATCAATCTTTCAAAAAAATTCCAAAAATATCATCTACTATTATTTTTTATATTCTGATATAAAAAATGATATAATTTTTATCAAATAAAATTTATTAATGTTTGAGAAATTAATTATAATATTCTATTATAAAAAAAAGTAATAAAAACCATTTTTAAAGAAAATGTATTTTTGAAGCACAAAACAACTTTACTAAAAATAGAGTGCTTATTTTATTAGAATTAATAAATTAATTTTTATTTATTAGGACCTTTATATATATATATTTCATGATACTGTTAATCTTATTCATACCCACTAATTTCAATGGCTAGGTTATATCTATAATATTTAAATAATAATATTTCACAGTTTGTTTAAGCTTGGTGTTGTATGTTGTGTACATTATCATATATAGTGTCCCTTTTAAATTATTGGGATATTAAAAAAAACTAAAATTGGAAGAAATTAATTTCAATACAAGTGCACAAAACATAATGAAAACATTTTTTTATAAAATTGGATTTTTAAACAAACAACATAAACTTATACCAAAATCAAATATTGTATTGATTCCTATGGAATTATTTAAACCATGTTTAATAAAATATATATTATTTTAATTTAAAAAAACCAAAACATAAAGGAAAATTGAAATAAATTTATTTAAAGAAAGGAAATAAAAGTTTTTCAAAAATCACTATTTTCATTATTCACTCAAAATCAATATTTTCAAAAAAAATCTCGAAAATTAATCACAAACCTTTTATTACATGATGATTTAAAAAATAATGTCCATTTTTAAAAATAAAATTTCTATAATTTTTATAAATTATTTATAATATCCATACATAAAATGTAATAAAAACCATTTTTGAAGAAAATGTATTTTTGAAGAATAAAATGAAATTATTCTCATTAATTTCCTAATAAACCTAATTAAACGAATATTAATTAATTAAATATGATATATAATATACTTATTTCATTATAATAATTAATCAATAGTGATTAATTTAAGATATTAATATAAAAATAGATTACACACATAAAAATAGTTTTATGAAAAATATCTATTTTACCATCAAAATATTTTATATTTATTTATAACTAAATGATAATAAATATAAGATTGATAATTCATTTTAGTAAGGAAAAAATCTATAAATATATTTCATAATACGGTCATTCCTATTCACACACTCCAAACCAACAACTAGGTCATAACAACCATATCTAAATAATAATATTTTAATTTTATATCATAGTTAGTTATAAACTCGGTATTGTGTATACCACATGCTATCAAATATATTATTTAAAGAAAATAAATTATAAAACCTTGGGGTGTTACATCATACCCCCTTAAAGAAATTATGTCCTCATAATTTTATCTCATGACCGATAAAAAGGGTTTAGAACATTAAAAAAATATTTACATGGAGTGGAAGATAAAACATATGATCATGAAATGAAAAACATTTTTAATAATTAAAAAATACATTTATTTAAAATCCACATTATAAAAATGGATAATAAAACATCATTTTGAAAATAGGAAATGGAAATTGTGAAAGTTACTTGGAATAACACCTAATCAAGTTCCTAAGTGAGCAGAACATTGGTGAAAAGTGAAAACATAGACTTGAAAAGAAGATCCATTTAATAGATACCGTTATACTTATATGAGAAGTGAAGATACCATTAATTCCTGATAAATAATTCTAAAAGGATAAAATTTTTATTTTTAAGATTCCTTCCTAGAGATGAATAATTATTTCACTATAAAGATATAGGAAATGAGAAAATATACTTTATTTGTTTCCATTCCATAAACACAATCTCAAACTTTGGTTGTATATCGATAAGTTTTTTCTATTATATCTAATCTCTTACTCTGTGTAGTGAATTTTTAAGATGAGTTTTTGTTTCGTAATGCACTAAAATCAGCTTCTAATGCATCACATGATCCATAAAGGGATGAAAAGTTATTTCTCATACTTTTATCCATTAATAAAAATAGAAAAAAATAGTTAGAACAGTTAAGATAATATCCTGTATAAATAAAACATCTTATAAAGAAATACTACAGTAATTTCCAAATCCTAAATAATAACACCCAAAGTTCAACTTAAATCATTTCATAAATAACTAAAATTAAAAAATTTATAATATTTCTAACCAAGTTAAAAAACCAAAAATATGAAATATTTTATCACATATTAATCTGAGAGCAATTTAACATTTCTTACCAAACAACATTGATCACTCAACAATTCATATACCAAAAATGTATTTTCCCTAATCATATAATCTATAAAATATGATAATATTTTCCATAAATAACCTGAATCATATATGCTTCTAAAATACAACTCAACCATCTTTCCTCAAATAAAATCTTATCTTGGACAATAATATCTTTATTTACCTTAATCATATAATGTTTCTAAAATAGTGAAATTATTCAAAAATATATTTAATCACTTATTCACCAAATAACTTTTTTATCCCTTAGTTATCTATATGATAAAACATTTGTTTTCAAAATCTAATAACTATTTTATACCAAATAACCAAAATTGACTCAACATAAAAGATCTTATTAACCCTAAAGGTTATAAATACCTTTAAACTTATGATCTTAAAATATAAAATCATTCATCTTTAAAAAATTTTATTAAAACAGAAGTTAATATTAAGGGTAATACATACCTCAAACATATATTAAAACTCAATAAAATGTCTCCCAAAATATTATTTATCACTATAAAATTTCATCACTTAAAACCTAAAAGGGTATCTATTCATTTAAACTTGTGATAAACCTTAGACCTATTAACTCATAATGGTATCTAAAGCTCTTAAATTATCCATACTTTATAACTTCCTAACCTTTAAAGTTATCTAAACCCTTCCTATAATACAAACTATAATTTCCCATAACTTAAACAATCCATAATTACATTATTTATAATAAGGTTTCATTTCTTACATTTTGAGGATCTTTTTAGTTTAGAGTTATATAAAATTTAGAAAAACTCTTACATATCAAACCCTTACAAAATGATATTTAAACTTCTACTCAAAGTCCATTTTTTCGACTAAAATAAGATTCTTAAATTCATAGACCAGTTTCATTCATGAAACACATTAGTATTAAAGGAAAATTTTCTTTATTCAGATATGGACTACATAATAGATCCTACACAGCCTTAATCCCAATGAAAGACTTTTGAAAACTTGGGCTGAGCACCAAAAATATTAGCAAGGAATATAAAACAATGGAGTCTCGTTAGTCTAGTGGAAAACACGAAAACCATGAAAATTTTTACCTTTTTATCAATAAAACTATGAACACATAAATAAAAAATATCCACATTATAAAATCAACCTTTTCACAAGGAAAACATTTGAAATTAATTATAAATCATAATAAAGCCATGAATCTATCATGAGGAACATGAGTAATCGGGAAAAAATTATTTGAAGAATAAAACTTTAACCTTTAAATGTACATTAACTTTTTTAACCTCATGAAATCAAATGATTTCCATAAAAACCTTTTATAAGCATAAAATAGGTATCTTCACTATAGGAAAAATTGAAATTTGTGGTGGGTTTTTAGTGGTGGGATTTTAGAAACCGCCACTAAATAATTTTCTTATTTTTTATTTATTTTTGTGGTCATTTTTAAAAACTATCAAGAATTAGTGATAGTTTTTTAAGAAACCACCACTCAAAATAAATTAAATTAAAAAAATAACATTTTAGCATCAAATGACCATAATTTTTTATTCGACTATCTATTTTAACTCTACAACCAGAAAAATTTAAGCTTATGAAATAAAATAAAATGAAATTAGATAATAATTTGGTAATAATTGATGGAATAAAATTAATTATATATTAATGGGATGGTTTTTCTGGAAAAAAAAATAAGGGTGGCTTACTAGTGATGATAATATAATATATATATATATATATATATATATATATATATATATATATAAGATCAAGGTGTATATCTAGACTATCCTTTAGAGAGATATGGTCTGGATTAGACCTTGAGTGTGTGTGCATGTTTGTTTCCTTGTAGTTGTACCCTCAACACCTAATATATATATATATATATATATATATATATATATATATTATTGATTTATTATTTATTGATTTATTATTTGTTTGTTTATTTATTTATATTGTTAGTATTTGTTATTTATTATTTATTATTTATTATTTATTTATTATTCCTTAAAATTTATTATTTATTATTTATTATATATTAATTATTTATTTATTATTTAATAATTAATTATTATTTTTTTCATATTTATTTGTTATGTATTATTATTTTTATTTTTTATTCTTCTTTATTAATATTATTATGTATGTATATGTATTTATTTTTATTTTATTTCTATAGATATGTGTATATTAAATTCAAGTTATTCACCACATAAGATATTTTTGAAGTGGTAAAGTCAGTGTAGAATAACCAATATGTAAGAGGTTCAAATCTTACACAACAAATATATTTCCTCAATTCATGCATGACATATGCATGAATGATATGATAAAAAAATAAGTAAATAAATAATAAAAAATTTAAAAACCACCGCTAAACATTTTGTGGAAGTTTTCAAAACTACCTCTAAATCATTTCGCAACACTTTTTGAAAACCGTTGTGAAATTTTTTGCGACCCCACTTTTCATGATGGTTTTGAAAAACTACTACAAAACAGTTTAGTGGTGGTTTAAACTACCACTAAACCCAAAAAAAATTGTTAAATACTATTTTCTATATTTATTTAAGCATCATATTCATAATCCATGTCCACTCATGTTTAACCAGTGTCAGAATAATTGAATCATAGTTAATTCTATTAGAGTAATCTTCCTGGTTATCTTTCTCATTTTTCACCTTCAAAGACCAAATCATTACCCAATGCATTGGAGATCTATATCAGGATCCCCTATCATTATAAGATATATTAGGATCACCCATAATCATCTATAATTAAGTGCCATATCATGAAGAATTTTTTTTTAATATTTCAATTTTTCATCATAAAACCCTTTTACAGCTCACTTGAACACATAAGAAAATAATTTTCCATTTTCTCATAAAAATAGGGATAAATATCCCTTTCTTTTAAAAATTATTTAAAATGAAAAATTCCCCAAAAGAATAGGAATTTAATTTAATTTTTTAAAAAATGAAAACTTGATAAGTATACTTTATAACAATTAAATCAAATGATGACGGAAAATTATGCTCAGGTTATATATGTTGAAAAACATTCTTTTTATGCTTTAGTAAAAAACATCAAAATAACCCATACGGTAAATAATAACAAAATTCATGTTTAAAACTTCATAAAGAAAAGTAAAATTAGTTAAAATTACCTTTAAAATACTTTCACGTATAAATAATAACATTATGAAAATATTTAAAAGGGAATAAACATGGAGGTGAAAGTTTCACAAGGAATACTTTAAAATAATGTGTTTAAAGAAAAATATATTACAATATTAGTAACTTTTGAATAAAAATAAAATTTAAGGAGGAAACATGAAAATGTTTTGTGAACCAATTGAATTTATTTAAATTAATGATAAAATAAATCTATATGGTAGTATATACACAACATAAAAGAAAACATGTGGTGAAAATTGCATGAGTCTTAGGGAAGAAATTTGAGACAGGAAATCACTTACCATAAATACCATCTAGAATAGTATGTTATTTAGTTACTGAATAACAAAATTATATTAGTTATCCAATTTCTTATGAACCTTTTATATATTTCTTCCAATATCATTATCCATTTTCTGTGATTTATGACCATGTTTTATTTAGATTCTTAATCATTTAATTTTATGTCAAACGTTTTGTGGACGTTCAGTTCATAATCTTAAAATAGATTTAATAGTTTAACCATGTTTAAAGGGATCATTATTAAATCATCACCATAATATTAATTATTATATAACTATAATTTTTATACTTAAAATACAATTTTATAACCATCCATGAAAGGCATACATTAAAAATTAAATGCGTCGTATCATGGACACTGTAGTTTGTACATACATATCAGTAACGTTTTCACTTTTCTATTGGGTGTAAAAAAATAAATTAGATGATATTTTAAGTTTAAAAAATATTAATAATGTTATAAATGTAATATTTATTCATCACTCCCATCCTCATGAATGTCCATGTGAGGTGACAACATAAAATGAATCACATCGCTTCATGGAAGTGTTAGTCCACACATATGCACGAGCAATGTTGTCATTTTCCAAAAATTAAAGGGTAAGAAGGTAAGTAATATATTATATTTAAATATGTATAATTATTTCATATATATAATATATATTCATTTTACTCATAATTTTAATTAGTTATATTGGGCGGTGATGAAAAAAACACATCACTACGTGGAGATGATGCTCCATACGTACACATGAGCGAATATTTCATTTTCTATTAGATGAAAAAAAAGATGAAAATGGGTTGTGTCATCAAAATAATAATAGTTAATTATATTTAAGATACTAATGTTATTATATAATCATGGTTAAATAATATTTTAAGGATGTAGAAGAATAAATAAACATTAAAACACTTAGTTAAGAGTTATACCTCTTCTCTCGGAACCCTCCTTTGGCTTATACATTAATCCATTTAGATTGGAATTTTGGTGAGAATAGAACCTCTAAAAAGTGGGAAGGGATTTTGGGTAGTTATTTTGGTAGGGTTTTTTTGAGATAGAGTGCTCAAAATGTGCGAGGAGAGAGGATATGAGGTTTCCTTTTAAAAGTGAGGGGAGTGACATGCTTATAATTTTTCTAAAATTTAAAATATTGTAAATGCATTTCAGATGGTAAAGTGTCTAAAAAACTATACAATTTTGAATATAATGTGATAAGGTTATAATTAACTCCGTAAATATTATTTATTAAGAACTTTTGTGGCCTTGTTACAATGTTTTTACCTTTAATTAACCAGATTTAACTTTTACTGTGGTGACACATATTTTTCATGATTACTATTCATAATGATAAAAAATGAAATTAAAATCATTACAAAATTTTAAAATAATTTTTAAAAATATGAAATATATTTATCAAGATTCATTTTTTATAATTTTCAGAAGTTACTTTTAATATAAGTGTGAAAAACACAATAAAAATATATTTTTAGAAAATTGAATTTTTAAGCATAAAAATGAACTTATACCAAAATAATATACAATTTTGATTCCAATGGAAAATTTTAGATTATGTTTAATAAAAGAGATATTATTTCATTTTAAAATCAAATAAAAAATATTATTTAACTTTTAAATACATTTATTTAAATAAAATAAATGATTGTTTTACAAAAATAAATATTTTTAATTATTCACTAAAAATCAATATTCTTAGAAAAAACCAAAAATTCATCCTAATACTACTATTAAATTATGATTTTAAAAATTATGTCCATTTTTTCAAATAAAATTTACAAATTTGTTATTAATTAATTATAATATCCATGCACAAAATGTAATAAAAATCATTTTTGAAGAAAATGTATATTTGATAAAATAACTTTATTTGCCAACAAGCATGTACCCAAGAGTTATAGGATACTGGTTGGCATCATAAAGACCCAAGATCAAATCCAGGCATTGGTGAATTTTTTGGTACTGTATCAGTGGTGGCACTGTATCAGCAGAAAAACTGTAGCAGGTATTGTAGCGGTGGTGGTACTGTAACAGAGAAGGTACTATAGAAGTATTGTTCACTGAGGGGTCATTTGGGCCAAAAAATGGTCTTTCAAGCCTTATGTTTAGGCCACTTTTCCTTGGGCCTTCGGGATATGCAATAGGTATCCCTCTACCTAGTCTAAAGAGGTCTTTTCTTTAATAATAAATTGAGGCTTCATCCATAACCTTTAAAAAAAGATAAAATAACTTTATTCTCATTCCTTGGCTCTAAAACATAATTAAATGATTGTTAATTAATTAAATTGGATATATTATCTACTTATTTTGTTAGAATCATTTATCAATAGTGATTAATTTAGTCTATTAAGATAAAAATAAATTTCATGGATAAAAATAGTTTTATGGAAAATATCTCTTTCACCTTCAAAATATTCTATCTTCATTTCCAACCAATTGATAATAAATGTATAATTTATTTTTTATTTTATTAATGAAAATATTTCTACATATATTTAATAATATGGTTATTCATATTCATACCCTCCAAACTAATAGCTAGGTCATAATGGTCATATTTAAATAATAATATTTTAATATAATATCGTAGTTATTTTTAAAATTGGTATTGCATATACCAAATTCTATTTGATATATTATTTAAATAAAATAAATTCTAAAATATTGAGGTGTTACAATATAGTAGTGTGTTAAATATATTAAATCATTTCACCAATGGAAAATGTCTTAGGGGATTTAACACATTTTTTGACGCATATTCAATTTTTTAACATAAATTTATTTTTATAATTTGATTTCAAAAAACCTAGTAAAGAAACTATTGATAGTCTCTTTATTAATTTAACTCTTTTTAATCTATTAAATATTAAATTTTTATCTTAAAACTACATTTTAATACACAGATTCATGGTTAACTAATTTGAAAAAAAAATACAAGGAAATAAAAAATTGTTTTTCATTTAGGATGGAAATAAAGTAATTTAGTACAATTAGAATTATAATATTTTTGTAAAACATATATTATAATTAATAAAAATAATTATATAAATGTTATTACATTTATTATTATATTAAAACTTGAAAAATATAAAAAAATATTATTTTATAATTACATAATATAATATTAAAATATTTATTATTATGATCATCATAATGGTTATATATTATAATATTTATCTTTAATCCTCTTTCCTTTCCATTATGAACATTTTCTCCCATAATATAAAATCAACTTCCACCATTTTAGGAAAACTCTATGCTTTGTTTTCCTTTTAGAATCAAACTAAAAAAATCATCATATATCAATCTTCATGTGTTTCCTTTCCATTCCCTACTTTACTAACCAACTAAATTGGTCCTTAATACTTATAACAACTAATTTTTTGGAAGGAAAATATTTATTTCATATGTAACAAGTATTTCTAAATTTATTATTTAAAAAAATTATTTTTTGTCACTTTATAAGTGACTATTTAAAAAATCAAGTATACATGTTTTCTTACAAATGAAACTAGCATCATTTATTTTTTGAAAACATTTATTATAAATAATTATTATTATACTTTTTTTATTAAGTGTTATAAAATATAGTGAAGATCATATATTATCTTCATATTCTGAAATTTTTATGTTCCAATGTGATTGGTTTTAGGTTCATAATTCTTTTTACCTTGTATTTTTTAAGATATTATGGAATTGTTTCCTTCTTATTAGAACTATTTTATGCTATTTTGGAAATAGATACACCGATGAGATCATATACCTTATGGTTAGAATATGAAAAGTCAAGATATTCATCATCAATCCTAAAGTAATTCTATAATTTAAAGATTTATGAAATTAAAATTTTAAGCGTTTGTTTGAAATTATTTTTTCTAATTTAAAAAAAATATAGAATTATTTTGTAGAATATGTTTTAAGAAGAAAATAAAATTGTTTGGATACAACTTTTCTTATATCATATTTAAAAAATAATAACAAAAAACTTTAAAAAATGTATCCTAAAACAAATTTACATCCATTTTCCCAAACTTGTACTCAGAACAATTTTTTGGATGGTCCCTCTCTTATCAGACATCTTGGGTTTTTGGACATGCCATGTCATATGTAGTTAACTCAACTAGTTTAGAAGATTTAATTTTCAGGTTTCTAGTGTAACGTACCAACCCCAGTAGCTCAGATTCAGTGAATTACATTAATATATTGGCATATATACAAGACTCTAATACACAATTACTAATCATTTTAGTAGTTTTGGAAGCCAGATTACATACACAAAATTTACATTACTACTGGAAATTAAATAAATAATAATAATTACATTAGAAACACCCATAAACTTCTAGATTATCCCTGCAAGTCATTCATAATATACATCTTCACACCCTGATGAAAAATAAAATGTAAGAAAGGGGTGAGCTCAGATTATTAGTGAGTGTAAGAAATACAAAGAAATATATAAACATAAACAAATAAGGCAAGGTGAATAAATAAGAAAAAATTCCATTATAACTTAATCTTGATCATAATATGGCAGGAATAAAAGCTGATTAAATAATTCTATAAAAAATAATCACATGATAATGAAAATTAAAAATGGATATTCTACTAATAAAATAATTACAAGGGATATTAATTACTAATATCATAATAAGGGAGTTCACAATTCCAGAAATCATAAACATACTATCAAGGCTTTGGCCAAGACACCATACATAATGGGTACAAACCTTGTCTAGTTTGTCTCACGAGACCTACAGATGTATCGAGGGGCTATAACGGGCCTCGCCCATCACTTACTAAGTAAAATGAATTCCTAATATTAAAGGGTTGAAACATAATGAACTTATAAATTCATATTAAAAATAACATATGAAATTTAAATAAATTTCCCCAATCTACAAACATAATCACTAACCATTCTGAGTAATATGATGAATGATATCAAGATAACACATCCATAGTAAAACTAATCATAAAACATTTAATAAAATATGGTAAATTATATAAAAAAATATCAATAAAAATAAAACATAAGATTAAAAAAAGTTTTTAAAATTGATAAAAATACTGTAATAAAATCATCGAGGAATTCTTGAGAGAAATACCTTTTTTTACTTTAGAAAGAAGTGTTTATTTAGAAAATAGTTTGTATTTATTATAAAATAATATTGTAACATTTATATCCTAGAAAATAAAAGTTAGTGATAATTAAATTTTATTTAAGAAAAAATTATTTCTAACTAATGTGAAAATATGTAAAAATAGCATTTAAGAAACTTTAGAAATGATTCACTTAAGTGCGGTTTAAGGGAAAATACTAGAGTCTTTAAAACAGACTAAGGAAAAAATTTTGTATAAAACCAGAAATGAAAAAATATTGTTTTTCATGATAAAAAGAGTTATTTTAGATAAATAATATTGTCTTAAAAAATTTTATGGAGTTCACTTAAAAATGGATAAGAAACTGGGATGTTTCCTTTAATCGGGCTTGCTTATCAGGAAGATTTTGAGAAAGGATCCTTATAAAACATGTAAATACCCATAGAATAAAGAATTATTATGCTAGATACATATATATGGAACATTAAAACATAATTTAGGATTATTAAATAATAATAATTAAGAATTAAATTTGGGTAAAGATAAATAAATTCTAACCCGAATGAAAAACAGTAGTTTGGGGAGAAACCCTTACCTTATGTTTGAAAGTGTCCTAAACTTATACTTAACATATTGGATAATAAAATTAGATTAATTAATAATTTAATTAATAACCTATTAAACATTTATTTGATTTATTATAATTTTATTAATTTAATTTGTGGTCTTTTTAATGAGTTATAAGATTCAGTTTCATCATTCCATAAGTGTTTGTTTCCTTGGTTTTCATGATCGGTTTACTTGTATACGTGTATGGAAGATCATGTAAAATAAAAATAGTTGTCCAGAATTAAAATTATATGTTATTAATAAACATATATAATATTAAATGGTTATATAAGTCATTTGGTTAGTTTGGTTGATGATGAATAATTATATAATCCATTAGTGATAATTGTTTAGATTATTTTAGCTGTTTTTTTGATCATCAAAAAATAGTTTTGTTTGATTAATTAAAATCATGTATATATAATAGTTACAAAACAATAAATAGGATATAATAAAAATATTATAATCCTTTTTAACCATAAAAATGGTCTTATGACCCGTCTTGAAGGTTTTAATGTAAATTGAAAACTCTTTGTCCTTGAATGCGATAAATCAACACATCACAAACAATGTTTTCATTTTTAGAAAAAAGTAGAGGGGAGAAAATTTATGATGGATTGTTACTTTAGAAAAATAAGATTAATTTATATAAAATATACTGGAGATATAATTTCACTTTTTTATTGTGAGTTTAGGAGAAGATAAGAAAATAAAAGAACTTGAAAAGAAACTAAAAGAAAAAGAAAGAGGTTTTTACATCTTGACTTTCTCCTCCTTGAGAACCTCCTGATGGGGATTTGTTTTGATATTTTATTGAGACAAATGGATCTTTGAAATTTGGTAGGGGGTTGGGAACAGTATTGGCTAGAATATAGAAAAGTTTCAAGGCTTATCAAGTGTGAGAAGCAGTGGTGAGGGGTGGTATTTATAGTGGAAGAGAGAAGTGTTTTTTGAATATTTTATTTATTTGTTTATTATTTTGGCTCAAGACTATGAATAGTTTGATAATTTTTAGTAAATATATTAAAATAATTAATGGTATTTTTATATTATGGTTATTAAATCCTCAATGACTTAAGTAATCACGTATTTGGCTTATAATGCATTTATACCGTAAATTACTATATTTTACTTTTCACAAAAAAATCAAGCATTTTAGAAAAATACCAAAAATTCACCTTAACCATTTTTTGACATGCATAATTTAAAAATAGAATCAATTTTATAAAAATAATTTTCTAAATATGATAAATTTAATTTTTAATTAAAACCATCATTTATTAAAAAAATACCAATTTTAATATTATAACCGATTTTATAACACTTTAAAAAATTAACTAACGTCTCATAAAAATATATTATAATCATAAGATAAAAAAAAATATTAATTTATAAATGTATTTTATGAAAAAAAAGTCTCTTTTAAGTCATTATATTAATTAAAAAATTAAAAAAAACAATTATCCTATATAAAAATACAAACACTTAATTTATCATTTTCACATCATTTTTTTTACTTAAACTGTGTTATAATTATATGATATTTTCTTTTATAGGATGGAAAACGTTTATTTATAATTAAATTGGTGAGGTTACTATTCTATTGGTTGATTTACTATTCATAAGGGTCACATTACTATTACAAAGGTCACGTTACTTGGTATAGGTTCCTTAACTTCTAGAAATACCTCTTATTTCATTCATTCTTCATTTTTAAAGTTTGTATTGTGTTCTCTATATGGTTTTATGTGATTTATACTATATAGAATATTTATAATAAGGGAAATTTTATTGATATAATTTTGGGTCATTATAGCTGGTTTAATGGAATTATTCTTTGAACTAGACCAATCTAGTATAATAACCTGGTTTTATGGTTTCTAGATTAAAAAAGTTAGTTTTTTGGGTTGAATCAACCCAGTCTAGTGGCCTAAGGTCTAATGGACTAGATTTTTAGCTCTGTCTAATTTTATTTTCATATATGTTGATTATTTTTTGGTGACCAAGTTTAATGTATTGAGTTTTCATATTAACAGTCCAAATATTCAATTTTGATTAACATGGTTTTTATTCATTATGTGTTGACTATAGTTCATTGACTATGATGGATTTTATTCTTATCAATGTTGGTAGGTGGCTAGTGCGCCTACCCTTAACTTCCATGTTGTCTACTACACATTATACATGTGCACAATCTATTCTGTTGGCTGTTATGGAAATATTTTAAAGGGTGGTTGGGATTGGATAGAGGTTTTTCAAACTTGACACCTCCCACCATTTCTATTTAAAGAAGTCCACGGAGAGTCATTCCAACATCAGTTCTAAGCCAGAAATCTCATTGTATCCAAGAGATATCCTAGATATCTCTATGTGAGAGAGAAATTTAATATGAGAATGAATTTTGTAACATTTTTTCTCATTTAAACTAATCCCATTTTCTACATCCATACCATTTTTATGCAATCATAGAATCACAAAATGTAGTATTAGATACACTAGTGTCAAAATGGCAATCAGAAGAGGAGATTTTATGGTGGTAGGAAAATTCAAGTTTCCCTAAATCATTTTTCGAAGTAATATTGTAAAATATCGTGTATAAATGATTTCAATAGTTTAATGAAATTTAAAATGAACTCTCTATAGGTGGTTAAATTTTATCTCAAACTTGGGGTGTGATAGTGCCCCCTTGTCGTACAAGATAACACTGTTCTAGAATCAATGAATTTTCTAGATGGGGATCTTATGTACCATATCATCAATATTTCATTGGCCAATATCAAATGTTGGTACTCTTTTGATCATATATTGTTCAATTGGAATCTGTTTTCAATGATCCAGGAGTCAATTATTCTATTTTTGACCATTTTAGACATAATGGTACACTCTATTTCTATAAATTATACTCCCATTTTTATGAATTGAATTTAAAATGGAAGTTCCATCCATGAGAGGGATCGTTATATCGAATTCCTTGAACTATTCAATTTGTAAGTCTCATATGGAAGAAATCCTAAATGATAAGGATTTATTTAATCACATTGAGAAAAAGGGAGTCAACCCTGATTCCACCAATGAAACTGAGTGGAAGAAACTAAATAAGAGGAAAATTGGTCAAGTATACCAATAGATCAATCATAGTTCCTACCACAATTTTTCTTAAGAAATTTGTTCTTAAATATCTTACTGAGGTCGGAGAATTCATACCAGTTAAAGGCCGCTAGAAACAAGATCCTCTTATTAAAGTGGTTTATGAATATTTGACTATATATTGGAAACTCTATAGATGAATACACCAGTGAGTTGTAGATCCTAATGAATCAATTATTGGTTGTAGGTAAGACTCTAACTAATAAACATCATGTAAACCACATACTATGCACAATTCTTGATAGTTGGGATACACTAGTGCCCTCCCTCAGCAACCTAAAGCCCAGTGGAAAAAAATTCATGGAAATTGTAATGGTTGCACTATTTAATGAGTAATCCTGAAGGAAGGATGAGATTTATAACTAGATAAAATATCTTATCCTGAATAAGAAAGGGAGAAAATAAAGAGTTAGTTGAGGGGTAATAATAATATGAAAATTCAAGAGTATAGGAAGTTATACTGATGGAAGGATGCAAATATAAAAATGATACCATTATGACATAGAGGGAGGCATGAAGAATAAATTCTTAAAGTTATGACAAGAGAAGGGATATGGTAGTAACAAACTTAGAAGAAATGAAGACATGAATGTGAATATTATTGAAGAAGATGTACTTTTCTCTAAAATGGTGAAGATACATGCCTTCACACATCAGGACAAGACACAAATTATTGGTAACACTACATGATTTCCGATCACCATGTGCTATATCACCATATTTTATATCACTAAAACATACAAATGGCTAAACCAAGAACTATATGAGATCTAATACTATCCTTCCTACATCCATGAGAGAACACTACTTCAATTTTCATTACAATCATATAATAGAAGGATTAAGATCATAATAAATAATTAAACCCAATATTAGTATTACTTCATTTTTACATTACAGTCTAGTACAATGTATAATTGGACTCACCACCCCTAAATGAAAGGGGCCCAGCTGGTCATTCTGTTTCACCGCTATCTGAAGTTCATGGATGAAAAACCATTGAATTTGGAGACTACCTATATCCAGTAGCAATCAAATTCTAATTTTAGACTTCCAATTGATTTAAAATTAATCTAATCGACCCTTTTCAAAAAAAGTGTCAGGATAAAACTGGTAACTTGTGCTACACATCATCTATTGAAATTGGCCACTGTATATGCCCATCGGATGATGTGATTTTCCGATCATCCTTTCACTACTAGATTTTTTCGTTGTAGTCTGAACCCCCAAAATGATCTATCTTATGGTATTTCTACTTCTAGTAGATTTACATTGACCCTTGAACATGATTCACATCCCAACAATCTACCACTTAAATATCACTTCAAGGAACTCCATGGAAACTCTCCAACACTTTGGAACAATTCACTTCCATAATAATAACAACCAGTGCTCTCCTTATCTTTTCATTCACCCAAGTCCCACAGAGGCACCATGTTACCTAATACTTTCTTGGAGTAAAGTCTTGGTGAACATGTCTGCAGGGTTATTTTTCCTAGATATATTCTATATCTATATCTCTTTTTCCTCCTAAAAATTCTGGAAGAAGTGATATTTCAAGTAGATGTTTTTCATCCATGAATGAAACACTATATCTTTTACCAAGTGTATTTCACTCTGACTATCATAATTGAGTAATCCACTCTCCTAGATCCTTCTAGGATCCTCTAAAATATTCCTCAACCCTATAAATTCTTCTCCTTCTTCCATTTCAACCACATATTCTGTTTTTATTGTCGATAAAACTACTATTTATTATAGCCACTATATCTAGATCACTGTCATTCCACTATAGATGAATAGAAAAATGATTATACTCTTTCAAGTATCTGAATCTCCCCATAAAAGTTTCGCCAACATACCCCTATAATGAATTGTACTTTCTAAAACATAAGGTTATATATTCCATTCTTTTGAGATACCAGATGATCTATTTCATTTCTTCTCAGTTCTCTTTCCCTATATTTTACATTAAATGGATGACAAATCCTACTATATATGCAATTAATAGTTGAGTTTACACCATGGAATACATTATAATTCCTACCACTATTGTAGAATGAACCTTATCCATGTTCTTCACCCCATATTTTATCTTCAGTGATTTCCCCATTGAAATTTTTAAGTGTCCATCTAAGGGATTTGAGACCATATTATATGTAAAAATACCAAATATATTGATAATATTCCAAAAATAATTCCTATAGGATAGCACCAAAATTATGGATTTCTTGTCTCACTCGATCTTCATCCCAAAGATTTTATTGGCCTCTTAAATATCTTTTATCTCAAAACTTTTAGAAAAAAAATCTATAGATCCTAAATCCTTCTAATTTTTAGACATTATAGAATCATATCATTCATAGACAAGAGAAATAGGATGAAACTTACATCCTCAAACACCATATGTTATCAAAAATGGTCCACATTACTTTGTATAGAATCCTTCTCATCAATAAATCCATCAAAATTATAGTTGCACTATCTCAGTTCCTACTTCAAGACATAGAGACTTCCTTTCGGTTTATGTACCAAAAACTTGTTCGAATTATCCATGAAACTTGTTGGATATTTTATGTAAATTTACTCATCCAAATATCAATGGAGAAATTTCATCTTTGCATCCATTTTCTTCAGTGATTTTTTTTTTTGGACACGACCATATTTAGAACTATCTGTACGATAGTATGTGTAACTACTGGTGAAAATATTTCATATAAGTTTTTTCTTTTTTTAAATTAAAACCCCTTAACCTATAGCCTTTCCATGTACCAATTCTTCACATATACTTATTATTTTAACCAAAACTCCCATATATTCTCTATTTCCTTTATTCCTTGTGGTAATTTTGTTAGCTCCTAGGTTTTATTTTCATATAGTGAAACCAACTTATATTTCATAGCTAAATCCCACTTTTCTGAATGATTGAGTATGGTTTCTTCTTCCAGGATCTCAGGTTCCCCTCTATCAATTACAAGTAAGAACAAAAAGCCAACTTCATACATTTAAACTGATTATATGAATATTATTGATCACCATAATGCAATTTGTGGATCATATTTTTCTAGAACTACAACATCCAATATCAACTTGCAATGCTCTAAATTAAGCCTCGGTATCCCTTGAGCTCTCTAGTACATCTTCTAGATCTACTGTGCCACCATTTGAATTATATGGAACTTTTTTCCATCTAGAGTTCACATCCATGCCATATTGGTTTTTTAGTTAAATATTTACCTTCAAATTCTTTCTATACAAAGTCCTGGTCTTTATACAAGACCTACTCATTATAAATAACATTATAGATTTTGATAACTTTTCACTTTTCATCATCCCAAAGTCAAAATCCAAAGTTTTCATCGCCATATTCAATAAAGAAAAATTCCATGTATTTTTTCTCATGTTTTTCTTGATCCTTATCATCTGCATGGACATAAAAAAGACTCCTGAACACTTGAAGATGGTTGAGTTCCACTATCCTTCAAAACTATAGATCTTGTAGAATTTTTTACCTCATAAATGTTGACTAAGTACACTAAATATTTGATCACTTCCACCCGAATTTCCTTGGGAATTTCTAAGTGCAACCTCACACTTCATGCCTATATATTAATGTATAGTTGATTCTTTCATCCACTTTATTATGATCATGTAGTCTGAGTATAGTCTCCTTAAATATTCTCCCTCTATGCTTTCAAAATTTCTGTAAGATCATTCGTTTATACTCATCACTATTTTCAAACCTTAATTATTTCATCATACTCCTCGTTTCATTCTCTACTATTTCCTTCCACTGAATAAACACTTCAAATACATCATATTTGTGTTTTATAAAGTAAACCCATAACTTCTTTATGGTTTCATTAATGAATGTAAAAGGGTATTATGACTCTCTATGATATTGTATATGGTAATTTCTTCATACGTCCATGTGAAAAAGTTCCATATTCTAGCTCTCAGGTTTCCTTTCACTCATATTAAATGAAAGATTTTGTTATTTTCCAAGAATGAAAATCTCACAAATTTCATATTTTGTATGATCCTTCCTCAACATTCCCATAACTGCTAGAATGTTTAAGTTCTTATTAATAATATGAATGAGATTAAAATTCCATAATTTTAATCTCATAGAAATTATGGTTCTTATAGTTATCTCTCCATCTAATCTTCTAATCACATACATGATTATTTCCTTTATACCTCTAGCTATGAATATAAATCCTTGAGTGATCTTACACATTAAATTTTTTAAGGTTATTCCAAATCTTACCACATATATATATTATATGGAAATTAATTTTTTCCACAAACCTAGTATGTTCCAAATTTCTTTATGATCAAGTTAAATTCTATTCTTCATCTAGTCCTTAATATCATCCTTCTCCATGATTTATAGAGCTTAATCATTAGCTAAATGCACTATGAAAAACTTCTTAGACACAAAATTGTCCACGAATACCTTCTCTTACATAGAGGTTTAATAGGATATATAATTAATTATCCATGATTACTTCAGAACATAAACACTCAATTGTAAACTACTTCCTCCTTCAGCTGCCAAAAAATTAATGGAAAATGTATTTACATATGATTCTTTTCTAGAATCTACTCTTCTTTCCCTATAGTATTTCCGAATATGGGAACTCTTTCTATAGTGAAAGAATTTGGTAAATGACTATTCTATTTACCTCTACTAATTTCTTATGATTAATCATTTTATTTCCTTAAACTTATTTGATGTGGATATTATCCTCATCCATCCTTATTGAGTTCACTTTCAGATGATTATTAGACCTCCCTTTTTCTAAGCTCTTCTTTCAAGATAACCCCTTGAACATACTCAAACACCAATTCAGACTTTAAGTAAGAATTAATCATGAAAGTAACCACCACCTCCAAAATTTATACAATGGATGAAAATAGCAGTAGTTATTATATATCTTCTATGAAATTGACATTAATAGATTTAAGTTATCTTCCAATCATTTTGAAATCATTCACATTATTAGCCATAGATATATCCTCTAAAAATATCTTGTTGAAAAAAATTTTCATCATGAACACCTTGTCTATGACTATTTTATTATCATACATGTCCTATAAAGTCTTCATTTTCTTTGTTATAGTCCTCACCTCTCAAATTTTAATGGTTTCAGTTCAATCTGATGACATATGAATGTTAAAAAGCGTATTTATATTCAACCTCTCCCATTATTCATTTTCCATCCTCTTTGGATTGACTCTAATAAATATAACTTCTAGTTACTTTTGAATGAGATAATATTCCATATATATTCTATATAATCCAAATTATTCCCCATTCATTTTTTTATCCAGGGTGTACCTTCTTCTGAAACCATACCTTCCAATAAAAGTAAAACTCCCACTAAATAAAAAAAACATCTAAGGTACAAGAATATTACTTGAGTATGCTATTGAGTGTGTGCTACCAATATATGAACCAAGTTATGATAACACTTGTTGAGAATCCATTAAAATGTCCTTCCATCATAATTTATATCAGAGGAACTTACATGAGGTGAAACTAATAACCATCCCAGATCCACACTTTCTCTTGGTGTATCAAAAGATGGGAAGCCTTCGCACCAAATTATTTTCCTTATACATACACACCCAATGAAAAAAAACAAATAAAACATTCAAAAATAATAAATCAATGAAAATAAAAACTTCTATTTTACATGGATCAAACAATTATGTCCTATATTCATGAGAGAAAATTGATTTAATTTTCAATACTATCAGAAAATAAAAATTATACAAAAAAATAAAAAATCATAGAAAATGTTATTTTTAGCTTGTTTTTTTGTTAAAATTATCTAAAAAGTAAAATTATATCCACATCCCCTAAATATAATGGGTTTATATGTTTATTCAGTTGCAATGCCATCCGATGTTTATAGATGACCCACTATTAAAGCAGGTGACTATCGATTGCCTGTAGAAATTAGATTCTAACTACCAAATTTAAATTGATGAATAAATCAAGTTATTTATAATTTTACCACAAAAAATTATTATCAAACCTATAAATTCCTATACATATAATTTTATGAAACTAACCACTCCACATTCCCAATGGATAATGTCATCATATAATCATATGTCCTTCGTTGGATTCTACTACCAATTTATAAATCCAAAGACTAATCCATATTATATTATTTATTATTATATTATATTTAATTTGGAACTTGATTAGATTTACATTTCTAAATTGAATGGGTGGTTGATACAACAATTTTATACCACATCACACCGCATCGTGAGTATTTATTAACTTACCAAGATGGTGGTTTTGGTGTAGTTAATATTGTAAATTCTAGTTTAGTGGAGATATTTGGAATGTGTTATATCCAATTAATGATTAATGTTGGATATAAAATCACCCTTAAGGATATTCAACACCTTACAAGTCATTGGATCATCCTACTATCAGAAACAACCTTTGTTAGAGAAGGCTATGAGAATATATTTAGTAATGATTCATCAAAGATTATGAAAGTAACCATAATCAACACTTAAGAAAACATATGTGGTATGTAATATAAAACACCTATAAATATATATTTATACATACTCAACATGGTAAATATATTGGAGCCATCAAATTTTTAGCATAAGAGACTCTAGCATGTGAGTAAAAGAGGGTAATTAGGACTGATGAAGAAGAAGTACATTTATGCTGACAAGGATGCATCATTATATCCTTACAATTATTTCTTATACAGTAAGAAACACTAAGTATCATTTATTACTACTTTATAAAGGATATTATAGTTTCTATATCTAGTGAATTCTAATGTATGTATTCCCATGGGGGTTGAATAACTAGGTGGTAACAAATATTTCCCAATATTTATTAACAATGCATCTCAAAAGGTGTGGGTTTTATTATTGAGAATGAAGGAAAAAGTGATGGAATATGTTAATATGTTCCATGCCATGGTAAATCATGAAACTTGAAGGAATATGAAGTATCTTCATTCAAAAAATTGGGTAAATTACACATACAGTGAGTTTGATGCCTATTATAAAAGTCAAGGCATTCAACATTAGAGGATGGTCCCACACACCCCACAACACAATAAATTTATAGAAAGTATAAAAAAACATCATGGATAAGGTTATAAACTTTATTATTTTTGATGATATACCTAAGATATCCTAGGGAGAAGTATTTTGAGTTATATGCTACCTCATCAACAGATTACCATCAGTCCCTCTGAATTTCTAGATTCAACATAAGGGATGGTTTGGTAAACATACCTCTTAATCTCATTTATGATTATTTATATGTTTTTAATTTTCACAATATGGGTTCTATAGGACCATAATATGATCATAATATCATAATAAACCCATAAATATTATTGGTCTGTCATTAAAAAAACAACACGTAGTGAAGAACACAAAACATAAACTTGCATAAATAAAATGTGGTAAGATCCATATCCATCAAACTTGAAATAGTTTTCTTGATTGTAATCACCTAGTAATTTCCAAAAAAACTCTCACATATATTGGGATGATACAAGTTACTTGAATCCTAGTTTGTAATAATAGGACCTCATTATCTTCTATATTGTGCTAGAAGTTTCTCTACAAATATAAAAGGAGGAATGGTAATAAGATAGTATTGAATATATATTATGAGTATCACGTGAAACCAATATGGGATTCCATCCATTTATATAATATATATTTATTCAATTAATGTATTCAATCATATAATACCAATTCATGGTAGTAAGCATTTGTAATAATAACACATGACCCCATTGGTTCTTAACAATCATTTGAATATTTCAAAAAATTATTACATGTACGTGTATCCATAAATGAATCAAACCATTGATTAATAATTCAATGAAACCATGTGGTAGATGTTTCATTGGACATGAACTTAGTACCTATATCATAATTCTAACATAATCTATGATCATGGAATCTCATAACTTATATGATATAAAGATGTTGTAATCTGTTATATGCATCACATGAATATCATAGGTTATGAATTAGAAGATATCATATGATAAATATCCCTATATTAGTGCATTTCAATAAATCACCCTCTTTCACAAAAATAATATAAGGAATTTATGAAAAAACTTCACAACTCTTTATGAATCCATCCAAACTCTTTTGGATATAGTTTATCAAACTCTCTTTATTTTGTAAGAAATAATTTATTCAAAATTTAATCCTTATTCTAAGTCCTAACTATGTGACCCTGTTATTTTTTTTGTATAATTAAGAAAATAATACGAAATATTGATTTCATAAATTTTAGAAAAGAGCAGTCTCTGGAAAAACATTAATGCTACTCAAGTTACAAAGGGGTATAATGTGATCATGATATGATATACTCATATCTCCATATGAACATGTAAACAAAAAGATGTATCATATTCATTCTATATATAACTATATAATTCATTTTCCATGACATAAAGTGACCCCTAGACATGAAAGACGTCAATATAGTATACTCCATCTCATACATTTATGATTCTCTAAATTAGACTAACTCGGTTGGTGAATACATCACATGGAATTCATCTAGAATATGAGAACATCACATGTCCCTAATCCAAGTAACTTAGTCTATCACATGTCACTCAAATAATATTAGACATGAATTTATTTATTATAATTCAATCATGGTAAATATGTAATTAACTTTTCATATGAGTGCCCCAATCCCATCTTGGTTGTGCTCTAACCGATGAAACAATCAACAACAAACCCAACCAACCCTTATTAACTAAGCCTCGAGGAATATTTATAAAAGTTATAAAATAAAAAAGGTTTTCATGATAGGTATTCCAATGGCCTTAGTTAATGAGGATTCATAATAGCCACACACCCCTAACTATAACAATAACTGTATGATATTCCATGTGATATACTTTTTTAGGAAATCCCAAATAATAAGTCCTAACTTTTTATCTCATGAGTATATTATTTATACCACATATAAAACTCTTAGTATTAAGTATAATATTCTAATAATGATAATATTAATATATCATCACAACCCATAATACCTCATGATGATCATATATTATAGATGGATAAAAATCATACTTTTAAGTAATATTATCATTATGCTATTCATGTAATATAAATTATAGAACACATGAATGAATGATAATTAGATATTTCCTTTATAATAAAATAACAATATATTTTATAACCAATACATCCAATCTATCATGTATCTTATACCAAGATATTCAACATGATCCTCATGCATTTTTTACCTTAATGGTTTCATAAATGGACTCGATACATTCTATTATATATCCACCCAATAGATCACTACATATCCCATGTCAATGATCTATAAAATGAGATAGTTCTTTTGAAGGATGTGTTTGGTACTTTGGTGAGATTGGAGTTCCTAATATTAAGAAATAGTTCCATTTATATCATAGTAAATCTTGATTTATCCCTCAATGCTAGGAACCAAACCAAGTTCAATGATGACATTATTGATCTAAAAAGATTCCTTTGAATCATTTAATATAGTGATGTACTATGCCTATGGTTCTAGGTTTGATATAGTGGGTTGTTTAGAACTCTTCTTATTGATATATCCACCATTTAGAAAAAACCTGAAACCATATTGATATCCCATATAAATTGTTTTTAATTTTAAGCTAGAATCAGTTCAAACCCTTGTAATGAGATCATAATCATATCTAATAACCAATAACATATCATTAATTATTTTTAAGTATTAAGTATATTCTCTAATTAAATATAGTGATTATCACCAAGATTATGTTGGTTTCCACTTATAATTCTACAACAATAAGTGGCATTGGGTCAAGTACACTGAATGGGATATTCCCTAAATCATTTACACATATGATTTTTTTTGACATGTATCATTGGGTATGATATAAAAATGTTATATAGTATGAAATGTATAAAACAATGGTATATGATATTGATTTGTTTTTGGGATATCTTCTAATAATATAGAGAGATATCTTATAGGTTTCCTTAGATATTCATATCATATAACATGGATGAATCATAGTGCCATAAATTGTAAGGTAAGAATTATTTGGCATCGCTATAATTCAACGAAGGAAGTGGAATGTCAAAAGGTGAACACTCACATCTATTACATTTAAGCTACAATTTATTTTAAATTTCATATGATGAAATAGTTATGAGTTTGATGTATTCATATAATGGTTGCAAGAATTGATTTAGTGGAATTTACTCATCAATTACATGTAAAGACCAGGGTATTTATAGAATAATACCTTTTAATTTCTAGTAATACTTATAAATAAGATATTAATTTTACATTAAAGGGGATGCCTTTTTCTATATCGTACTCTACACGTAACAAGGGGTTTCTCTGAAATCTTATGTTTCACACAACATTGAGATATACTGAAAAATAATAATAATATATTATTATAGTAGTTAACGCTTAATCGTTGTATTGGAATGAATGAAAAGAACTAACCATATTATGATTAAACATGTTCATTAAATGTTTTTACAATTATCCAATAAAATTTGGAGGATTAAAATGAGAATGAATCAAATTTTAAGCATAAATACACTAATATTTTTTTTAAAGGTAGTTTTACTGCCTTTTGATGGAGAAACCTTTTTAAGTCTATTTTTTCACTTTTATATGTTATATTTGAAAAAATAAACTTCTTATTTAGAAGAAGGACAAAAAATTTTATTTTGGGTAAATTTTTGGTATTTTTCTGATAAAGTTCATTTTTTAATGAATGGTGAAAAATACTGCATTTTAAGTCAAAACTGTCTTTTCATCTAATCTATTTATATGATTATATTGTCATTTTAATTTGTTTTAAAGTTTAATTAGATTATATTTTTATCATTTAATACAATTTTGGTTTTTTTATGAAATTTCACTTTTAAATTGGACATAAACACATGTCAATCTTTTGGTAGTTTTTACTTCTTAAAAACACGCTTTTTGGTTTTGACAACAGGAATTAATTTTAAATTAATTTCAGAAACTTTTGTGTTTTGAATTTGGAAAAATGGATTCAATATTTTGAATCATGAAGATCAAATTGTTTAAATACGTGCCTTCTATTTTTAGACATTATGAATATTAACTTTAGTAAATATTTTATTTACCATGGTAAAAGGGTAAATCTGGTAAATAAGGGTAATAAATAATATTATAATAATATTAAATTACCCTAAAACATGTATTAAACATATTGTATTAGATATATCAGACCATTTTCATCTTTGGGTAGATTTTAGGACCCCGTAGAGCCACTTGTGTGTGAAAACGACATTTAATTACTTTTAATTTAAAGTTAAGGAAAATACAACCTAAACATGTATCTTTTACTAAAAAAAATATATATGGGGTTATACAAGTGATATATTCGACTATAAATAGTCATTAGAAATATAAAAATATTTCCTACATCATGGTATTTTTTTATAATTTTTATACATCAAATAAATAAATTTATTTATAAAACAATGGTGATGTAGTAATTACCTTATTAATGAACGATTTAAATAAATGTGATTATAAATTTGAAAATAAATTTATTTTGAAACTTTTTATGCCATAAAAAAATTTTATGGATGATTATTAATTTTTATATTATAATTAATGAAGTTTATTTGAATTAATAAAGTTATTATGTATTTTTAAAAAGTTGTGATATGAATTGTATAAAAATTGACATAAATGAGTTTTTAAATCAATTAATATTTTATTAAATTATATAATAGTCCTAAAAATATAATATTCATCCAAATGACATATATGATGATAAAAATGTCATTAATGATCCATTTTGGGTCATTTGGAATTTTATAGTAACTATAGTAACCATATATAATGAAAATACAAGAAGACATGGTAAGAGTTATTTTATTTAACTAAGGGTTAAATCTAAAAGATAATGTTAATTTTATGACATAAACTTATATAAAACCCATAATATAAGATTATTTAGACTCATATTCATTGGATCTTTAAAATATATCACTTATGTGTTATTATAATTCGAAAATAAATTAATAATAAAATAATATTTCAAAACTTTCCTAAAGTGCCCCTCCTCCCTCTTATAAATGGACACCGCCTATAACCCATTAAACACACCTCTAAATCCAATTTTCTAGTCCAAAATATGCTCCAATAATCTCCCAAAATTCCCCCTTCCTCCCAGAAGCCTTACCCTAGGCATAAGGCAATTCAAGAAATCCCTTTGGCTCAAATTAAAAGAAGTTACTTGATTTGAGGTAATTTCTTCTCTCAAGTTCCTTTCCATTATTTTTACTTCTCCACTCCCTATGATATTATTATTCTTTTTTTAAATAAAAACAACAGTATCTTCAACATACTAGGTTATTATTATGAGAATTATTTGAACTAAACATACACACACCTCCATCTAATGGGCATATAACATACTATTTCTATGGACGGAAAACTACTACCTCACGAAACGATGATTGTTAAATCTTCTCCTACCACCTCTTATGGTAGAAATTATGATGGAAATGAAATTATATATGATATATATGATATTTATTTTATCTATATGCTTCTTTAATTATCATTTATAACATACCTTTATGGTTTTCATGTTGTATAAATACGATAGTATCATTTGAGGAAGTGCGGACTACCGCCCCCTCAAAGTGATATGACTCATTCATGATATACATGAAACGTATAAAGGATGGAATTAATGAACTTATTTAATGTATATAACATAGATATTATACTTTAATTATAATATACCTATATATCTTTTAGTTTTCATTCATTTAAATTTGAAAAATAAATTAAAGTAGTGTTCCTGCGTACGTATAACTTACCATCTCTGTGAATGGCGCATTTAATTTATTATATAAAAATTCTATGGACTATTATAAATACATATATACTGGATATATATGATATATATGATATCTAAATCATGAATATAATTATGTATATAATGTACTTTTGACCACATGGAAAATTTTTAATTATAACAAGTTCATTTTTCACTCAAGTACCAAACATTAACAAAACAACCGATATGAACTTAAATAATTATATAATTGTTATATCAAGGTAATAAGTGATATAAAAGGAATAATAAGCTTTAAAAAGATTCTAAATAAATTATAAATTAACTAATTTTTATTATTCAGGAAGAAGAAGAAACATACATGACAATTTGGACTCAATGTAAGGGACTTTGTCTCAATCTCCTTTCTTTGAGGAATATTTTGATTTATACATGAATTGATTTTATATGATGCATAAAACCCTTTGAATTTTAATGTCATTCAAAGGGAATATTTTTATATGAAGTGTCATACTAAATGACAAAAGGAATTCTTTTAACGTATGCAATGATAATGACATCTCTGTCACCATAATCGTTATTTGGATTCCTCTACAAGCTTTAGTGTTTTTAAAAGGAAAAAAGAAAACCCTTATTCTATTTTTAAGTGTTTTGGTATTAAAAATGGTTTTTGAAATGGATTTGGTATTTAAATATCTTGAAATGATTTCTTTATATTGTAAATTAAATGTTATTAGTGAAATGTTGATATTTGAAATATTTTATGTGTGATGATTATATAATGGCACTTGGACATTTGACGGGTGGTTACATGATAAACAAAATGATTGGTGGCTCCATGATAAACCAAGGATGGGTGGTTACATTATAACCTCCAATGGATTGGGTATGGAAGTCAGCCGTATGGCTATTCTATTTGTAAGAATTATTTGTGGGAAGTCAATAATATTGTTATTCCATATTAGTATGATTATGTCTCATGTTTACCTTTTATATGTTATGTGTTAATTCTATGGATATTTTGGTAATATTTTGGTTACAAAATGGTAAGCAATGATATTTTATTTAATGAAAAGTATTTACTACTTCATAAATGTGAAAAGTATTACTTATGATAAATTATTCATGGTTTACATGTTGTTTTTAAAAACTAATAGTTTTCCTTCTTTATTTATCCCTTACTAAGATTTTTATAATCATCCCAAGTTTTGAATTGTTTTTCATATAACTTAAAGATAAATAGGTTCAAGGATGGGATTGAGGAAAAGTTATGCTGTTTAAATCATGGAACTAAACATGTCTATTTTTTGAAAGAGTTTTTGTATTATAAAAATAATGGATAGTGAGTAGAATTGTATACTTATAATATTGAAGTTGGTATGTATAATTTATGACTTAATTATATAAATATATAAACCTAAAAATATCCTCAATGTGAATTATTAACTCAATTAAAGAATATGTAATGTTTAAGGTTGGGTCTTTATAGTTGGTATTGGAGGTTGATTTAGATAACTTTAGAGGTTAGGGTGTTATTTAAGAATAAGTGACATAACCATAATGGTTAACATATTAGAAATATTCATAGTTATTTTAAATAAATAAAATGAGTTTAAGATAACATTAATAAGTATATCTTAGTATTTACCTTCCCCATAAAATATTATATGATGAAATTACTAATATACTTACACTAACATTTTTGGTTTTAGTAAATGGCTGGATCTAGCAGGCACTAAAGTTACAATGGATTTTAAAGAAACTATGGTGGTTTTTTGAATAAGAAACTGAATGAAATGGGATCTACAATGAGAAATCTTGGGTTTATTCTTAACCAACTATCTTTAGTCATGATTGACCACTTGAACCTCAGTGATTTTTCTAAGGTATCATATATGCGATAAAAGAATCCCAATGGAAGTTTAGGTAATAATCATAAAGGTAAGTGTATTGAAAACCTCTGCGTCAAGGATGTGGAAATAAACACCTTGTAAAATTCTTCAAAGGGACAAGAACATGTTTCAGATGTGGTAATGAAGGTCATAAAGCAACAAACGGTCATGGAAAAAGGAATCATCCAGTTGATTCCAAGAAAGGGAAATAAGTTATTCCTTAAGGATCAATTTAATGTTTTAAATGTGGTGTGCATGGTCATTGTACAAATTGATTCCCTATGGAGAAGGTTCGGTAATGGGATCAGTAGGATCAAATAAAAATATGTTTACCAACTCCTAATGCCATTCCAATTTAAGATGAGGAAACTAAAAATGACCTATGAAAGGTATGAATTATTTCTTAGCTCATGTTTTGACATTATTGAAATATTAGGACATTATTCATGATTTTATTTGTAGGAAAGAAGTATAAAATAATAATATGGAAAAACATGGATAAAGGATCGTGAATAATATTCGATGATTAAGATGTCTAGGAATTTAAGAGTTATGTTGGATCTATGGATGATGATATGTTTAAATTTATTAATGATAGAATTACTTTGGAATACTTTTTCTAGTATGTGTAAGCCTGAATTTTGACATGTGATAATTTTATTCAAGGAAGAATTATTTTTTCTTGTGTGGACATAATCGATAACCTTAGGGGTTCATGTGATCTTTTGTTTTGAGGAAATTATGGGTTATTAGTTTTTGGGATACAAAATGTGAGGTATGAAATAACCTTTGAGGTTAAAACATGTTATGGACATTTTTAAGGATTTTATCTCATTTTATTAATGTTATTAGAATTATATGGTTTTTGAAAAAGGAAAACACGTAGACTATGTGACAACCCATCGTGTCAGACAAAGATATGAGAATCAAACACACAACCAAAGTGCGACTAGGATTTATCACCTACCACTAGACTATACGAATTCCATAGTTAGTATGGCCAATTATTTTTAGTCAAATGATTTTATGGATCAAGAATAAGTTGATTTTGGGAACTTATGTTTTATCAAATGGATATCATTGGTATTGGAAAATGATTTGGTGATTAAGTGATAAAGGTCATTTTGGAAGATGTTCTCTCTTTTGGAAACACTATATGCCTAAGGAAAATAGAATACTATGAGATTTCATTTGTGGAGTAATTATTGAAATTTTATTTTGGAAGAATCTATGTTTTTATTATGGACATATGGTGATTTGGGTTATTTATGGAAATGATTAACCAATCATAGAGAATACGTGATTGGGTTAATTACACTTCAGTATGAGAATTTAAGAGTAGTCGATATTATTTGGAGATAAATATTAAGATTTACTGTAGAAGACTGTGTGATTAAATTCTTCTAATTTTTGGGTTTCAATCTTAGTTTAGATTATATTGAAGAATTTTAAGGACAGTTGTGTATTGAATGGTCTTTGTTGAACTTTGGGTACTGTTTTTTGAATTTTGGAGATTAAGAGTTGTATTTATTTTTTTAAAAGATTATCCTTTTGGGGAGTATCTGATCTCGTATTAACCTTTTTTTGTTTTGGTTAATTTTTAAAGACATGGAAAATATATTGTTCATCTTTTTTGGATTATGTGATTCTCTAGAAGTTGAATCTAGTGCTTTTGATGTGGCCAATTCATCTTGAATATTCATCATTTGGATAAAAGATGAGTTTGTGGTAGAAATTTAGTAAATGATGAAAGTCTACAAGAAATATAAGTGTGTTTCCTTATGTTCTTAGTCAATATCATAAATAAATTCCTCAAATTTATGAAAAGAAACTTAAAACAAAAACTTTTTCGGTTTACTTTTCCTACTGGGGAATCAAAGACCGTTTAACCCATCACAAATTTGTGATTTTTTGTGGTTAACCTTCTTCTAATCATGTTTTCTATCACTCTACATCAGAACCTGAGGGTTAGTTTTTCTTCTATATCCATTTTTTCCTACATGGAATCCTAGTATGGGTTATCTCGGGTGACCTTTGTACTTCTCTTTCTTTCTTTTAAAGTGATAGTTTTATTGACACTTTTTTTTGATGTGGTATTTTCAATTAAGTTTCCAAGCCCAATTTTAAAATTGTGAGGATGCAATTTCCATAAGGGGGGAAGGACGTAAAGACCCAGGTATTTAAATAATAATAAATTTTAATTTCTATTAATAATTATTAATAATATATTTATTTTATGTTAAATGGGATGCTTTTTCCAATAGTTTACTCGACACGCAACAAGGGCTTTCTCTGAAATCTTAGGTTGCACACAACATTGAGATATACTGAAAAATAATAATATAATATTATTATGGTAGTTAACACCTAACCATTTTATTGGTGGGAATGAACAGAAGTAACCATATTATGATTAAACAGGTTTTTTAAATGTTTTTACATTTATCGAATAAAATTTTCAGGCATTAAATGAGAATGAATCCAATTTTAAGCATAAATACACTAATATTTTTTTAAAAGATAGGTTTACTGCCTTTTGATGGAAAACCATTTTTAAATATAGTTTTTGTTACTTTTATAAGTTTTATTTGACAAAATAAACATCTTATATAGAATTGGGACATCAAAATTAACTTTGGGTAATTATTTACTATTTTTTTGATAAAGTTCATTTTTTAATGAATAGTGAAAAATACCCCATTTTAAGTCAAAACTGTCTTTTCATATAATTTATTTACATGATTATATTGTAATTTTAATTGGTTTTAATGTGTAATTATATTATATTTTTATCATTTAATCCAATTTTGGTCATTTTAAGTAATTTTAGTTTGCAATTGGACATAAAAACATGTCAATCTTTTGGTAGTTTTTATTTCTTAAAAACATGTTTTTTGGTTTTGACAATGGCAATTAGTTTTAAATTAATTTATCAAACTTATCTGTTTTGAATTTAGAAAAATGGATTCCATATTTGGAATCATGAGGTCCAAATTATGTTAATAGGTACCTTTTATTTTTAGACATTATGAATAGTAACTTCAGTAAATATTTTATTTACCATGGTTAAAGGGTAAATTTGGTAAAAAGGGTAAAAAGAATATTATAATAATATTAAATTACCCTAACACATGTCCAAACCCTACTGGATTATATATTTATTACCATGCTAATACTTGGGTCTATTTTAGGACCCCATGAAGTCACTTTTGTGTGAAAATAACATTTAACTACTTTTAATTTAAAGTTAAGGAAAATATAACCTAAACATGCATCTTTTACTAAAACAATTTTTATATGGGGTTATACAAGTGATATCTTCAACTATAAATAGTAATTAAAAATATAAAAATATTTCCTACATCATGGTACTTTATTTATAATTTTTAGAAATTAAATAAATAAATTTATTTATGAATCAATGGTGATATAGTGATTACCTTATTAATGAAAGATTTAAATAAATGAGATTAGAAATATTAAAATAAATTTCTTTTGAAACTTTTTATGCCATGAAATAATTTTATGGATTATTATTACTTGTTATATTTTAATAAATTAAGTTTATTCGAATTAATCAAGTTGTTAGGGATTTTTATAAAGACATGATATAAATAGTATAAATATTGACATAAATGAGTATTTAAATTAATTTATGTTTTATTAAATGATATAATAGTCTTAAAAATATAATATTCGTCCAACTAACATATATGATGTTAAAAATGTCATTAATGATCCATTTTGGGTTTCTTGTAATTTTATAGTAACTATAGTAACCATTTATTATGAAAATACAAGAATACATGCTAAGAGTTAATTTATTTAACTAAGGGTTAAAGATAAAAGATAAGGTTAATTTTATAAAATAAAAATTTATAAAACCCATTTTATGAGATTATTTAGACCCATCCTCATCTTATATTCTAAATATATCACTTTGATGTTATTATAATTCAAAAATCAATTAATAATAAAATAATATTTCAAAACATTCTTAAAGTACTGCTCCTCCCTCTTATAAAAGGACACCACCTCTAACCCATTAAACACAAGTCTAAAGCCCCTTGTATCATTAAAAATATACTCCAATAAACTATCAACATTCCTACCTTCCTCTTATAAGACTTCCCCTATGCATAATGAAATTCAAGAAATCCCTTTGGATCAAATCAAAAGAAGTTACCCGATTTTAGGTAATGTCTTCTCTCAAGTTCCTTTACATTATTTTTCCTTATCCATCCCTATGATCTTATGACTATTTTTTACATAAAAACACTATTATCCTAAATATACTGGGTTGTTTTTATGATAAGGATTCAAACTACACTTACACACACCTCCGTCTAATGGGTATAGAACATACTGTTTCTGTGGACGGTGAACTACTACCACACGAAACGACGATTGTTCAATCTTATCCTACCACCTCTTATGGTAGACATTATGATGGAATTGAAATTATATATGATATTTATGATATTTATTTTTTCTCTATTATTTATTAATTATTATTTAGAACATAAATTTATGCTTTTCATGTTGTATAAATACGATAATTTCATTTGAGGAAGTGTAGACTACTGCCCCCTCAAAGTGATATGAATCGTTCATGATATACATGAAACATATAAATGATGGAATTAATGAACTTATTTAACATATATAACATAGATATTATACTGTAATTATAATATACCTATTTATCATTTAGTTTTCATTCCTTTAAATATGAAAAATAAATTAAAGCAATGTTCATGCATACCTACGACTTATCTTCTCCATGAACAATGCATTTCATTTATTATATCCAAATGATATGTACTATTCTAAATAAATATATACTGGATATATATGATATATATTATATCTAAATAATAAATATCATTTTGGAGATAATTTAATTTTGACCACATGGACAATTTGAAATTATAATATATTCATTTTTGAGTCAAGTACCAAACATCGACAAAACAACCGATATGAACTTAAATAATTATATGATTGTTATAACAAGGTAATAAGTGATATGAAAGGAATAATAAACTTGAAAAAGGTTCTTAATCAATTATAAATTAACTTAAGTTTATTATTCAGGAAGAACAAGGAACGTACATGACGATTCAGAATCAAAGTAAGAGACTTTGTATCAATATCCTTTCTTTGAGACATATTTATATTTATACATGACTTTATTTTATACAGTGTATAAACACCTTTTGAATTTAAATTTCATTCAAATGGAATATTTTTATAATAAGCTTATTAATAAAGTACAAAAGTAATTCTTTTAATGTATGCGGTGACAATGACATCTCTTCCGTCGTGATCGTTATTTGGCTTCCTCTGTAAGCCTTAATGTTTTTAAAAGGAAAAAGAAAACCCTTATTATGTTTTTGGGTGTTTTGGTATTGAAAATTATTTTTGAAATGGATTGAGTATTTCAATATTTTGAAATTATTTCTTTTGATTTCAAATGAAATTTTATTAGTGAAATGTTGATATTTGTAATATTTTATGTGTGATGATTATATAATGGTACTTGGACATTGACAGGTGGTTACGTATAAACCAAATGATGGGTGGTTCCATGATAAACCAAGGATGATTGGTTACATTATAACCTCCAATTCATTGGGTATGGAATTTGGTCGTATGGCTATTCCATTTGTAAGAATGATTTGTGGAATCCGATTGTATAGTTATTCCATCTAAGTATGATTATGTCCCATGTTTACCTTTTATATGTTACATGTGATTTATATGAGTTTTATGGTAATATTTTGGTTACAAAAGGGTAAGAAATGATATTTTATTTAGTAAAGAGTATTTACTACTTCATAAAGGTAAAAATTATTACTTATGATAAAGTATTCATGGTTTACATGTTGTTTTGAAAAAACAACAATCTTCCTTCCTTATGTATCACTTACTAAGATTTTTATGATCATCCCAAGTTTTGAAATGTTTTTCACATGACTTAAAGATGAATAGGGTCAAGGATGGAATTCATGAAAAGTCATGGTGTTTAAATAATTGAACTAAACATGTCTCTTTTTTAAAGAGTTTTTTATTATGAAAATAATGGATTGTGAGTAGAAGTGTCTACTTGTAATATTTAAGTTGTTATGTATAAGTTATGGCCTAATTCCCTAAATCACTAAACCTCAAAAGATCCTCAATGTGAATTATTAACTTAATTAAATATTACATAATGTTTAAAGTTGGGTCCTTATATTATAACACATGAGTAACTGCATAAAAATTCCATTAACCTATTTATATAAAGTGGTAGTACCCATTTTATAGTGACATGTATGTGGCTCTTGTATAGAGATCAACATAGACTCCCAGATCCTAAATATATCTCTTTCTTCTACCTTTACCCAATAAGGCACTAGATTTCTATAGTGATAAGATAACTTACACTCATGTGATTTGTGATGCAACACAACTCGTGGATACCTCCAGAGGAGGAATTTAGTTTGATGACCTCTCATGTGATATTTATCAAGAACATGAAGATAAAGATTGAAGTAGTATCACCATGGTGTAAGGTACATATTCACAGGTTTGTTAATTTATAGTACATATGATTTCATTTTCTTTCTTGGTAGATTTTGGATCTGGGATTTTATTTGTTGGTCAGAGTGGATACTCAAGAGGGGGGTGAATTGAGTTCCAATTAAAATTTCTGTTTTAAAACTTTGTCTTAAAAACCCACAAATAAAATATTGAATTAAACTATAGTGAATTTATATCAAAGTAAGGGTTCAGTTGGGTTCTCAATGGATTGATTATTTCCCAGTTAATCAAAACAGAAAGGTTGATTAACTTTTGAAACCAACTTACTGATTTACAACTAATATAAACACTTGAGAATTTAATTATCAAAGTGACTTTAAAACAGTTTTGGTTTTAAAGAAATTAGCAGTGGAATAAAAGAATAACTTTGAAAGATATAGCACAGTAGATATAACCAAGAGGTTCAGTCTCAAGCCGAGACTTAGTCCTCTCAAAAATTTGTATAAATTTGATCCACACCCTGGATCGGGGTTCACAACAGTTTACAACTGTCCGGGTCCAAGACCTCTACCACTGTTATTCGTGGGAAAAAGAACAACAACAACCAGCTGTCCAGGTTACACACGACCTCTACCACTATCTCAGTGGGAAATAGAAGATGTAAGAGTTTGAGTGAGTATTTACAGATCCTCCAGTTAAAGTATAAGAGATAGTGTGTGTGTTAAATGCAGTAGATAACACACACTGCTCGAAATGTGAAATAATGAATCACAGAGCAAAGATGTACAGTTTAGAAATGGCTCTAGTGATTTTAATGGAGCTTTGGACTCCTTGAGTTTGATCAGAGTTGATTCTGAGTCCTCGTCTTGTTTTTGTCTGAAAAACAGAGTGTCGTCTGCTTGGCATCCAGATTCAGAGATAGTGATAAATGTAGGGAATGAAGTTCTTCAATGTCCTCGTGGAAGTACAGAACTCTTCTTGAGTAAGCTTGAGTGTGTATGAGGTTCTGTATTTTTCTATGACTATCTCATCCACCACTCTTTGCGCTCTACTGTCTTGTCGTTGTTACTCCTGTATATATGCACCAGCAGGGGCTTCTTGTATTTATGGCATGAGCTCCAGTAAAAGAAATGATTTATTTTTGCAGGTATGGGGTACGGTTCCCTAACATCCAACAACCTTCATTAAATAAATTACAGAGCATTAAAATATTCCTAATATGACCGTTGGTTAGATTAAGTAAAGATAAAGAAATTCAAATAGCTGTTTATGACTATCGGTGAGTCAAGTGATCGGTAGGTCATCAGCATCAGCATCGGTGAGACATCTTCGGTGACTCATATGATCATCATCGGTGTGTCATGATCGGTGACTCATTTGATCAGCATCGGTGAGACATCTTCGGTGACTCATTTGATCAGCATCGGTGAGACATGATCGGTGACTCATTTGATCAGCATCGGTGAGACATCTTTGGTGACTCATTTGATCAGCATCGGTGAGACATGATCGGTGACTCATTTGATCAGCAACGGTGAGGCATCTTTGGTGACTCATTTGATCAGCATCGGTGAGATAGCTGTCCTTTGATATGGATCAGTGTGACCGTTGTCCTTTGATATGGATCGGTGTGACCATTATCCTTTGATATGGATTGGTGCGACCGTTGTCCTTTGATATGGATCGGTGCGACCTTTTTCCTTTGATATGGATCGATGCGACCGTTGTCCTTTGATATGGATCGGTGCGACTGTTGTCCTTTGATATGGATCGGTGCGACTGTTGTCCTTTGATATGGATCGGTGCGACCCTTGTCCTTTGATCCAGAGGACTTCCAAAATACTTGTAAATCAATAACAAAGAGATAAAAACATGATCCAACCAATATACACAGATTCACTAAGAGATTGTGATTATGTATATGAGAAATCCAACCGGATTAAGTAATTGATGATTTCTGATTATTAAAATAGCAATCATAGGAAGAATTCAACAATCTTCCAGAGGGCTCAAAAATCTCCCCCTTTTTTATAATCACAAATCTTAGCCAATAACAAAGCTTAGCCATAAATAAATATAATATATCATCAATAATAAGGCATAATAAGAATAAAAACATAATGTGATATAAATCTCCCCCTAAATTTATGCCTTTAAATACTTATGCAAGCATTTCCATAAAAAGATATAAATCTCCCCCTTGAGAGATTCGTCTCCCCCATATCCCCATAGATATACAGATTTCTCCCCCTTTGGGATAATCAAAAAGGAGGGAAAATAGATAAAGAATAGATTAAAAGAAGTCATCAGTGAGAATAAAAAGAAAAGAGAATAAAGTTTATAAGACATCACAGTACAATCACAACAGGGTTCACCCTATCAACAACAACGCACAACTATTTCTGGGGATGTAACGGGGATTTGCCCTTGTCAGAAGGATCAATGGTTGGTAAGTTGGAAGGCTTGGAGGCAGGTTGAATTGGGAGAATTTGAAACTGTGGTAAGATGACTCTGGAGGTTGGTGGAGAGGATGCCACTAGGATTTTCTATGGAGCTGTAGGAGCTGGTTGAGAAGATTGTTGAGGAACTGGTCGGAGTTGAGATAGAGCTTGAGCAACGGAGATCTGATTTGGAGCAACATTAGAGGCACTGAGAGGGTCAGCAGTAGGAATCACAATGGCGGTGTCTTGTGCATTCAGATAAGGCTTCAAAAGATTTATGATATTCTGAATAACTTCTGCACCATACTGCATAGCCTTCTCAAAATCATCCTTATTCTCCATGAACCGTTCCAAGGTTGGAGTAAAATCTTGCAACTGTTGAACTTGAGTCTTGAAAGCTTGAGTGACTAGAGGTAGTCTCAGATTGTCAGCTAACACATTGAAATTCGCGGTCATCTCATGATTGGTATAGATTTTGGAAAAGTAGTGATCAACCATTTCCTTGATCTCTCTCTGAGCTTTAGGGGCATCTGCTGAATATAATGTTACCATCTTATGAATTTGATCAATGTGATCCTTCATCTTCCTCAACGAGTCCAAATCAATAACTTGCCTAATGGCGGCCAATTCATCATGCACAATCTGTCTTAGAGCCTCTAGCTTACGAGTAGTGATCTTGGTTACTTTGGCTGTACTGGCTTGAGAAACTATCTGAGTTATCTCAGCTTTCAACTTTCTCAGATCAGACTTCTTAAGATGTTCAATCAGATTTCTCAACACTTCCATCATACCAGATATGGTGGATCTAAATTCATTGGATAAAGAAACTAACCAATATTGTAGATCCTTCAGAATCTGATTTAGAGAGGCTATGTGCCTGCCAATAAACTCACCAGTATTGGCCAGGTCTGGTTTAATAGCATTTGAAATTTCTTCTCTGACTGTATCTCTCACAGCAGTAAGCAACTCACTTTTGAACTTATCAAAATCAAACTGAGAGATAGTAGAACTAGGTAGATGAGAACCTGCAGCATCAACAACATGAGCAGAACTTGCCTCAACTGGTTGGATTTCCATCATAACTGCAGTAGATTCTGATTCTTCTTCTTCTTCTTCTTCAGAATACTCTAAACCCAAAACAGAAAAACCAGGGTAATCATCCCCGACAGCAGCACACAGAGTATATTTCGGTTTATCATAACTTTCTTTTCCACTGATTTCAAGAGATTCTCTCTTGCCATCGGCATCTGTTTCTGGTACAGTTTGATGTGTTTCTGTTGGAGGTACAACAAGACCATCCACTGGTCGGTTATCACCATCATCATCATTATCATCATCATCATCATCATCTCTATTCTCATTTCCATTCTTCACAGAAACGTCACTATCAGATACTTCAGTGTCACTAGCTTCTTCATCACCAAGAACTAGTTCTGATTCAGGTAAGGGTAAAGATGGACTGGAAGATCCAAAGTCTATTCTTCTCTTAGGGCTCACAGTATCAGGATCACTCCTATAATCAGGAGGTGACATACTTCCTTCTTCTATTTCAGCTTCTTCCATCCCTTGTTTACCAGACCCTTCAGTGTCTTTATTCCTTTCAACATCTACTTCTTCCTCATCATCAGAATAAATTGGCTCCTAGTCTGATTTCAAACCAGGGTCTCTCAAACCCTTCGGCCTCTTTCCATGATCAGTGGGATTTTAAGATTCATACAAGTTGTCCTCATCAGCAACCCAGCATTTCTTAAATGGGTTCCAATTTATTTTCATCCATTTACAAATTTCTTTGTTAACACAATAAGCACTATCAGATTCGGCTATCTCATCAGCTTCATCAACACATTCCAGATTCTTTAACATAGCAGAGATCATTTTGGAATAGAACAGGGCAGTGGATTTCTTAGAAGGTTTCACCATTCCATCTATGTGCACCATTAGATATCTACACAAATTGATCTTCTCATGGGTATTTAGTAAAAACAATAGAAAAACATCCTGGTATCTTACAGTAGCAAAATATCCTTTCCTGGGAAAAATTTGGTGCTGAATAAACTTAAAGAGAAGTCTACATTCACCATCCAGCTCTGAGGCTATGATTCTCCTTGACTCTCTATTTCCAGTCAAAAGCTACAAAGTTAACTCATAAGAGAATTATTTAGTGGTTGGAGGAAGGTTTCCAGTATAATCCTCATACCGACCCTCATGGGGTACATTCAAACATTCAGCCCATTGTTTAGACGAAAAATATATTTTCTTTCCTTTCACTACAGAAGACATTCTGGCAGCCTTGACACCATCTAAAGTAACTTGCATATTTATATAAAACTCATGAACTAGCTTTGGGTAGTATACATGAGTGTTATCTGAGAACCAGGCTTTCCATCCTTGCAAATCTAAAACTTGTAACAACAGCGACTTACTTGTCAAAAGCCAGGCGGAGCTGACTTCCTTTTCTACAGCAACAATCCGAGTTTCCAGGTTCGGATTTACTGATCTTTGAGTGGTACTACTCGACTCACCTCAAGCACGCTTTAAAGGTACAGTACTTCCTGATCCTTTTCTCGGTCTCTTCTGCTTAGCCATTTGACGATTCTGGTGAAAGCAGGAGTTCGAAGGTTCGAAGTAGAGGAAAAGAGAGGAAATAAGGTTTGACGGGAAATAAATGAAAGGTCGATGGTTTGGGGAATAGAAATAGTCACGTATCATTTATTTCATCATTTAGGGTTCCCATAATAAATATAAAAGTAGTTAATTAATCACAACAAAATAAAAAGTAATATAAAGAAAGATTGGTTTCACAGATCGGTTTCACAGATCAGTTTCACATATCAGTTTCACAGATCAGTTTCACAGATCTCTCATACACAATTCTTGTTTAATAAAATTCATTCTTTCAGAACATAATGGATTTGTAAAAATATCAGCTAATTGATGTTCAGAACTAATAAATTCTAGAGAAATATCACCTTTATGATAATGATCTCTTAGAAAGTGATGTCTGATATCAATGTGCTTAGTCCTAGAGTGAGACACAGAGTTCATAGATATGTTGATCTCACTAGTATTGTCACAGTTAATTGAAACCTATTTAAAATCAAATCCATAGTCCAATAAAGTGTGTTTCATCCACAGAATATGTGCACAGAAACTACCAGCAACAATATATTATACTTCAGCAGTAGAAAATGCAACTGAGTTTTGTTTCTTACTACACCATGATACTATGAAATTTACAAGTAAATGATATGTTCCATATGTGATTTTCCTATCTAACTTACATCCAACAAATTCAGCATCTGAATAACTAGTTAGGTCAAATGGTTGTCCTTTTGGATAAAACAAACTTAAATTCACAGTATACTTAAGATATTTAAAAATCCTTTTAACAGCCAGTAAGTGTGATTCTTTAGGATTAGCTTGAAATCTAGCACACATACACACACTAAACATAATATTCGGTCGACTAGTAGTAAGATAAAGTAAACTCCCAATCATGCCTCTATAATAGGTTTGATCAACTGGTTTCCCAGTTTCATCAACATCAAATTTACAGGTAGTACTCATAGGTATATCACTTTCCTTAATACTATCTAAACCAAAACGTTTTAATAAATCCTTAGTATATTTACATTGATTTAGAATAATAGCATCTTTAGTTTGAAAGATTTGAAATCCAAGAAAATACGTAAGCTCTCCCATTAATCTCATTTCAAACTCATTTTTCATAACCTTTGAAAATTCAGTACATAAAGAATTTTTAGAAGATCCAAAAATAATATCATCAACATAGATTTTTACTATTAACACATCTTTTGAAATCCTTTTTATAACAAGAGTGGGATCAACTATTCTTTTTGTAAATCCTTTTGAAATAAGAAAGTTTGAAAGACTTTCATACCAAGATCTTGGAGCTTATTTTAAACCATATAAAGATTTGGAAAGTTTAAAGACATGATTTTGAAAATGAGGATTCGTGAAACCAGGTGGTTGTTCTACAAAAACATCTTCAACAATAAAACCATTTAAAAAAGCACTTTTCACATCCATTTGATATAACTTGAAATTAAGATGTGATGCATAGGCAAGTAAGATCCTAATATCCTCTAATCTAGCTACCGGTGAAAAGGTTTCCTCATAGTCAATTCCTTCTTATTGATTGTAACCTTGTGCAACTATCCTAGCTTTGTTTCTAATGATGTTTCTAGATTCGTCAACTTTGTTTCTAAACACCCATTTTGTGCCTCTAGTTATAGTGTCCTTAGGTCTTTCTACTAATTTCCAGACTTTGTTTCTTTCAAACTGATTTAGTTCCTCTTGCATATCCATTACCCAAAATTCATCATAGATAGAATCATTGATATTTTTAGGTTCTAGTTGTGACAAGAAGGATTGATGTTCAACCTGATTTCTAAGAGAAGCTCTAGTTTGTGTCCCTCTATCAAGATTTCCTACAACAGCATCTAAAGGATGATTCTTCAGAATTCTAGTTGATCTAGAAAAGGTAGGGCTCGAGATTTCAGGTTCATCTACAGGTTGAGGTTCAACAGAAGCAGGGTCTGGAAAATTTCCAGAACTAGATTTTTTAACTACAGGTCCATTGTCTTTTTCATTAAGGTTCAAACCAGAGAGATCATCTTCAAGATTTTCAAGAGAGGTCTTAGGTTCATGTGGATCAGTTTCATCAAATTTGATGTGAACAGATTCTTTGACACATTTGGTTCTTTTATTAAAAACTCTATAGGCTTTACTGGAAGTTGAGTAACCTAGAAAAATTCCTTCATCACTCTTGGATGCAAATTTTTCGATATTGTCTTTAGTATTAAGAATAAAGACTTTGCAGCCAAAAACTTTGAAGTAGTTAACCTTAGGTTTCCTATGGTTCCACAACTCATAAGGGGTCCTCTTAAGAACAGGTCTGATCAAGACTCTATTGATAACATAACAAGCTATATTTACAGCTTCATCCCAAAAATAAACAGGTAGGTCATACTCATTAAGCATAGTTATAACAATTTCTTGCAGGGTTCTATTCCTCCTTTCTACTAAACCATTATTTTGAGGTGTCCTAGGGGCAGAGAAATTGTGACTATAGCCATTGTGTGAGCAGTAAGATTCAAAATCATGATTTTCAAACTCATGTCCATGATCACTTCTCAGAGTTTTAATCTTAAGTCCACTAAGTTTTTCTACAGACTTGGATTATTTTACAAAGCAAGAACAAGCTTCACTTTTGTGAGTTAGAAAATATACCCAAGTATATCTAGAAAAGTCATCTACAAGAACATAGACATAACGCTTCCCATTTAAACTAGAAACTCTAGAAGGTCCAAATAAATCCATGTGAACCAACTCAAGAGGTTGAGAAGTTGAAACTTATTTCTTTGATTTAAAAGAAACTTTATGTTGCTTTCCCTTTTAACAGGGATTACAAACTTTGTCTGTTAGAAATTCAAGTTTGGGTAGGTCTCTAACTAAGTTCTTACTAGAAAGTTTTCTAAGTGAATGCACATTGTAGTGTCCTAATCTTATGTGCCAAAGCCAAGGATCTTTATGAAAAACATGTAAAAAAGTAATATTTTTCTTAGCTAAATAATTTAAATCGACAGCATAAACATTTTCATTTCTTAAAGCAGAAAACACTAAAGCATTTTTAGGATTAAAAACATTGCAGGAATCATTTTCAAATTTAACATAAAAACCATCATCACATAACTGAGAAATAATTAACAAATTGTATTTAAGTCCATCAACAAATAAAATGTTAGAAATTAATACTGAGTCAGTGTTACCAATCTGGCCTAAGCCGATGATTTTCCCTTTAGAATTATCACCAAAGGTGACAAAACCTCCATCAACTCTGACTAAGATTTTAAAGCATGATAAGTCTCCAGACATATGTCCGGAATATCCACTGTCCAAATACCAAGGCTTTCTACAGGAGCTCTTTAAGCAGTTTCCCTACAAAATAGATTTAGATAGGAAATGATTTTGGTGCCCAGATCTTCTTGGGTCCAGACAGGTTAGCAATCAGAGCTTTTGGTACCCAAATTTGTCTTATGGGTCTCATGAAAGTGGTAGAATCAACAGACATTGAGAGATAAACCTTATTAGATCCATAACTATGAATATATCTAGTTGAAGCATATGAAGTTTCAGAACTAGCTACATTCTGTCCAGATTTAGGAATGAATTTAGTTTTGGTAATCTTCATTTGTCCAGGTTGGTATCCTATACGAGTAGTGTATCTAGGTGTTATTTTCTTACCTAGCATCTGAGTAAGAGTATCTTTACCAATTGTAAATTTCTCTAATTCATTCTTGAGTTTCTCATTAGATAATTTCAGTTCAGTGTTTTCTTTAATCAGCTGAGCATTCTTTTCCATTTCAATATCAAGATCAGATATATTTTTAACAGTTAAAGCATACTGTTTCTTTAACCCTTTGTATTTTTCTTTCAGATCATTACAGGTTTCTTCTAACATATCACAATATTCAAATAGTTCAAATTTTGACATGTTTTCTGAGTCAGAATCACCTTCAGAATAATATGAATTTAAAGCAGGAGTTTCAGATGTTACCTCAGAGGTGTTTTTCATAAAACACATGTTTGCCTTATTTATGTGCTCAGTTTCAGAAACTTCAGATTCAGTGGAGCTATCCTCAGAAGCACTCCAAGTAGCCTTCATAGCCTTTTTGTACTTATTGTCCTTGTAATCATACCTCTTCTTGTATTTCAACTTTGGACAGTCTGCTTTTATGTGTCCCTTTCTTTTTCACTCATAGTAGACAACTTCATCTGATTTGTTAGATTTCTTCCAATTCTTTTTCCAATGTCCCTTGCTATCATACTTACCTTTATAATTTTATTTTCTGAAAAAATTCTTCTTCCTATAAAACTTTTTAAATCTTCTAGAAATGTGAGCCATCTCAGCATCACTATCAGAAGAACTTTCACTGTCTTCACAGCTTGAACTCTCATTTATAACATGAAGCTTCTCCTTATCCTTGTTCTTTGAAGTTGAAGTCTTGAAAGCAAATGACTTCCTTCTAGGTTCATCTTCTTCTTCTTTGTTAACCTTGAGTTCCTCTTCATACATCATCAACTTGCCAATTAGTTCCTTGACTGGTAGTTCACCAATATCACATGATTCTCTAAATGAGACAGAAGTTCCCCTCCATCTTTCAGGTAGACATCTCAGAATTCTCATAATTTGTTCCTTTGATGGAACATCCTTTCCCAGAGAAGTCATTGTGTTGAAAATTTCATTAAACCTGAGATACATGTCAGAAATGGGTTCATCAGGCTTCATCTTAAAATTATCATACTTAATAGTATAAGTGTTCAATCTCATTTCCTTAACATTAGTTGTTCCTTCATGAGAAACAGCTAAGGTATCCCAAATTTCATAAGCAGTTTTACAAGAAGATATTCTATTAAATTCCTCATCTCCTAAAGAACAGTACAAGGCATTCATATCTTTGCAGTTATTATTGTAGGCAGCCTTAGTAGCTTCATTCCAAGTAGTTCTAACAGTAGTAGGAATTTTATATTCTGATTCTATAGCAGTCCAAATATCAAAACCCATGCTTTCTAAATGAATTTTCATCTTGATTTTCCACTGAGCATAGTTAGTGCCATTGAAAAATGGTGGTCTATTGGTAGCAACACCTTCAAGTCTATTATCTATGATAGCTTACTTAAAGAAAATATTTTAAAGAGATAAAAATTTAGAAATAACAGAAATTTTAAGAACTTTAAAATACAACTAAAATCACAGTTGAAAAATAGAGTACTTTTAGAAAATATATAAATCTTCCTCTGATACCAATTGTTGGTCAGAGTGGATACTCAAGAGGGGGGTGAATTGAGTTCCAATTAAAATTTATGTTTTAAAACTTTCTCTTAAAAACCCCCAAATAAAATACTGAATTAAAATGTAGTGAATTTATATCAAATTAAGGGTTCGGTTGGGTTCTCAAGGGATTGATTATTTCCCAGTTAATCAAAACAGAAAGGTTGATTAACTTTTGAAACCAACTTATTGATTTACAACTAATATAAACACTTGCGAATTTAATTATCAAAGTGACTTTAAAATAGTTTTGGTTTTAAATAAATTAGCAGCGGAATAAAAGAATAACTTTGAAAGATATAGCACAACAGATATAACAAAGAGGTTCAGCCTCAAGCCGAGACTTAGTCCTCTCAACAATTTTTATAAATTTGATCCACACCCTAGATCGGGGTTCACAACAGTTTACAACTGTCCAGGTCCAAGACCTCTACCACTGTTATTCATGGGAAATAGAACAACAGCAACCAGTTGTCCAGGTTACACATGACCTCTACCACTATCTTAGTGGGAAATAGAAGATGTAAGAGTTTGAGTGAGGATTTACAGATCCTCCAGTTAAAGTATAGGAGATAGTGTGTGTGTTAAATGCAGTAGATAACACACACTGCTCGAAATGTGAAATAATGAATCACAGAGCAGATATGTAGAGTTTAGAAATGGATCTAGTGATTGTAATGGAGCTTTGGACTCCTTGAGTTTGATCAGAGATGATTCTGAGTCCTCGTCTGGTTTTTTTTCTGAAAAATAGATTGTCTTCTGCTTGGCATCCAGATTCAGAGATAGTGAGAAATATAGTGAATGAAGTTATTTAATGTCCTCGTGGAAGTACAGAACTCTTCTTGAGTAAGCTTGAGTGTGTATGAGGTTCTGTGTTTTTTCTACGACTATCTCATCCACCACTCTTTGCGCTCTACTGTCTTGTCGTTGTTACTCTCGTATATATGCACCAGGAGGGGCTTCTTGTATTTATGGCACGAGCTTGAGTAAAAGAAATGATTTCTTTTTGTAGGTATGAGGTATGATTCCCTGACATCCAACAACCTTAATTAAATAAATGATAGAGAATTAAAATATTCCTAATATGACCGTTGGTTAGATTAAGTAAATATAAAGAAATTCAAACAGATATTTATGACTATCGGTGAGTCAAGTGATCGGTAGGTCATCAGCATCAGCATCGGTGAGACATCTTCAGTGACTCAGATGATCAGCATCGGTGTGTCATGATCGGTGACTCATTTGATCAGCATCGGTGAGACATCTTCGGTGACTCATTTGATCAGCATCGGTGAGACATGATCAGTGACTCATTTGATCAGCATCGGTGAGACATCTTCGGTGACTCATTTGATCAGCATCGGTGAGACATGATCTGTGACTCATTTGATCAGCATCGGTGAGACATCTTCGGTGACTCATTTGATCAGCATCAGTGAGACAGTTGTCCTTCGATATAGATCGGTGCGACCGTTGTCCTTTGATATGGATTGGTGCGACCGTTGTCCTTTGATATGGATCGGTGCGACCGTTGTCCTTTGATATGGATCGGTGCGACAGTTGTCCTTTGATATGGATCCGTGCGACTATTGTCCTTTGATATGGATCGGTGTGACCATTGTCCTTTGATATAGATCGGTGCGACCGTTGTCCTTTGATATGGATCGGTGCGACCGTTGTCCTTTGATATGGATCGGTGTGACCGTTGTCCTTTGATATGGATCGGTGCGACTGTTGTCCTTTGATATGGATCGGTGCGACCGTTGTCCTTTGATCCAGAGGACTTCCAGAATACTTGTAAATCAATAAAAAAGAGATAAAAACATGATCCAACCAATATACACAGATTCACTAAGATATTGTGATTATGTATATGAGAAATCCAACCGGATTAAGTAATTGATGATTTGTAATTATTAAAACAGCAATCATTGTAAGAATTCAACAATCTTCCAGAGGGATCAACATTATTTTTCTTCCATTGTATTTAACTAGTTTTTCTATATCCTTTGAAACCCAACAACGGTATTAAAGCCTTATCGTGATTTTTGATTCATGAAATCTTGATGAAAATGAAGTTTTTTATATTTTAATTATTTTTCTATTATTTTTCATTAAATATGATTGGATATTTTGGTTTTCCCGGTTGAATCATGGTTTACAATATAGTATATCATAGTCAATGACTCAATAGAATTCACTCGGATTTGTATAAGTAATAGTATGTGATATCAAGATATCATATTTAAATATATCACTATACCATAGGTTTAAAATAGATCATTGTATTTCCTTAGTGATATTGATGTTAATAGTAAAATATGATATGATAAGTAAGGGTTTTCCCTTGATATGTAAAGGTAAATGAGATAATATACACAGGTTACACCAATGTGGAAGGATTCTTTCTTTTCCATGGGAGTGAAAAAAAATTACGCATGCCACTTACCATAAGAGACGATAATATTATCAGTTATAAAATATGACCGATATCACTTAAATTATTTAAGTATAGTGACCTATCAATCATATTTTATGGTTTCATGCATATCATAAAATATGATTTGTATATAAAAACTATTTCTCTTAAAATTCAATTATGAATTGAATATATAATTTATAAATCACTAAAAAATTATACTAAAGGTATTGTGTGTTATTTATTAAATTATAAAATGTTATAAATTAATTAATTATAATATGTTTATAATTAATTAATTAAATTTTTTTGAAAATATTATTAATAAATATTCCACAATATTAAATTTTAATATTAAAATACCTTTTAAATTATATGGAATGACTTATAATTTAGATATAAAATGTTTATATAGAAATCATAAAGGCAATTTATAAAGTGTTTATAAATTATAGAAATAAGGAAAATGTAAAAGATTTTATATTTATGTTATGAATTATTCATAATAATTAATTTGAATTATTCAAATTAAATTCTAGATTTGGGATTTTATTATGACCACATAGAAATTAGTTTTGATGATTGATTTTATTAAGTATTAAATAATGATATATGATATTTAGATTATGTAAAAAATTACATAATAGAATTTAAATATAAATTTTTTATATTTTTTAAAACCCAAAAGTTTTAATTTGGATTTTTTGAAAATTGATTGAAAGGACCCCTAAAAGGTAGTGTTGTATTTTTTGGAAAATAAAGCTTGATTAATATTAATAATAGATTTGTTGAAAAATTATATTAGTTAGATGATGCATATACTATTCATGAATGTTTAAGATATCATGATGATTTAGATAGAATTAATGATAAAAGTAGGGGTGATTTCCAAATAAATCTATAGAAGATCAGAGGGATCAAGGTGTTTTGGAAAAGGATGATTTCTGACTAAAAGTGATTCATTCCATGAATAATAGGTTTATTCCCTGAAGGTATCTACATAAGTTTTTTCAGAAACGATGTAAAAGTTGTTCATGCCATAAAACATCTGGTATCACTATGAAGGTTTTTGGAAGGTTTGTATTCATGTTGTGAAGATAGGATCACACCTCAAAGTGTCAGAAGAAGGTGCATATGTTTCTACCTAGTTGTGTTTCACAACATGAAGATGGATTGTGATTTAAAAAATTTGAAGGTAGTAGGACTAGATATCTTTCCATGGGTTTATCATGCTGTTAAGAATAAACTCATGTTTTGAACTCAATTCACGCTACAAAATGATTGATCGTGCCACGGAGTGTTTGAGAGCATTTGTAGTGAGAAACAAATAAGTAGTTCATGTCGAAAAGGAGTTTAGGTTGTGAATGGATCTAGAGATGTGGTTCATATAATGAGTTAAAAATCATATTTTTAATGGGAAAATGTGGAAATTAATTGTTAATGTTCCATATTTCCATCAGTTCTAATGATTGAGGTAATCACACTGTGAAAATAGAGTTTCCATCCAGTTTTTCAAACTTGGTTGGAATTTGAAAAGATGATTTATGCCATGAGATTTATTATCTTAAATAAAATTGGATTCCATATTTTGACTACAATAAAAATGTGTAATTATAATAGTAAAAGTTTATGGAAATATAAATAATATAAGCATATTGGGAATCTAAATTTTATAGTGAATATTGGAATTTCTACTGCACAACAAAAGAGATATAATAGAAGAGGATTGACACCCATTGAAGGCTTTTCCAAAGTGGCAGGTGGATTTTCCATGAGATATAATAGAATGGTGAATCTTCTCAAGGTGATGATCACAATAAGTCTATGAAGGACAACAAGAAAACTTCAAAGGTACCCATCCATACTCAGTGAATCTATAAAAGGTGATATTTTTCTTGACCTATAAGCTAAATTATTTTTAATTTGTAATAATGAGTGAATGACGAAAGGGTGAGGGAAGTGATACCAGAGATATAGTGTATATAACCTAAAATTGTAAATGTATTAGTGATATAGCTAAACCTATTGTAGTGATCTTAGTGTTTCTGATCCATAGGCACATTTCCATGAATGATCCTTGGAATCCCATAGTAGTGAACCAAGTAAAATCCTCCCACGTCCAATTTAATTTATGCAATAAAATCAAATTATAAATTGTGTAAAAGAAAAATTAAATATTAATATACTAAAAGTATGGTCAAGGGGAGTTATAAACATATCAACATTAAAGTTAAAATAGAGAACAAGTGACCCTTAAGTTTAAAAGGTCAAGATCATTTATGGTAGTGAGAGGTAAAATAAAACATATTAAAATTAGATAATAATTTCATACCTTAATTAACTCCTCGTCTTAAGGTATATTTCAAATTAATTACCTTTCATTTCTAATAAGTGGTATCAAATCATAAGTTTCATTTTTCTTTGAATTTTTTTTATTTGGATTTATATGATTAAATTTTTGGATTTAAAGTTTTATTTTACTCTCATATTCTTAGTTTCTATGACAAGGTAGGACTTAAAAGAAGAATTAAAATTTGAATGGAATTATATATTGTGTAAATTTGTATGGAAAAATTGTAGTACTATTGAAGGAGTCCAATAAACCACAAAAAGGAGGTATGAGCAAATCATATTTTGAATCTATTTATCCCTTTAATGATGCTATAGAAATGTTCAATGAAGATGATAGGCCGAGTGAGGTATGATCCATCGATGATAAATAAATACCACAGAAGATGATAAGGTAATTTGAATACTTATTAGAATAATTGGATCATAAATTAAAATAATAAAATATGAGACAAAAAAAGTGAACAAATCACATGATATTAGGATCAAAGTGTTGGGAATATAAGTTGACAAATTTAAGATCCTAAAAAAGGTTTATTGAAGAAAAAAATGACCTTAGGTAAAATAATGATTCTTAACATGAAGAGTTGAAGGTGATAACCATAAAAGTGGAAAATATAAAAGATGATTCAAAATAATATAATATAAACTCTAAATAAGTTCAAAATCTAAAGGCCAATAAGGATGAGTTGGATGAAAACATGGTTAATGTGGCTGAGGAGAATAAAAGGTTATAATAGTAAAAGGTAAACCTTAAAGACTATATTGCCCAAATGAATTGTAAAATGTAAGAGAAAAGTGATATAATGGAAGAAATCATACATGATTTGGAGGATAATATGTTTTATGGGAAGACACTCAAATATGAAATAAATTCTCAAATTGAGTTAGAAAACAAGAAGATCGAGAAACTAGAAGAAAATTTGACCAAAACAAATAAGAAAATAGAACATTCAAGTGGAAAGGGTAAGCCTAAATTGAAAGATACTTTTAATTTATTATTTGACTATCATTTATAAGATAATAATGAGAATAAGAAAAATTATTCTATATTAGAGAATAATAATTAAAATATATTAATTTTTTAATGGAAAAATAAAATATTGGTTATGATAAATCCCCTCTAAGTCATGGAAAGACAAAATCTATGAACATTCCTAATAAAAGGGATGATATTTATAGTAATGTAAACATATTTATGAAAACCATTACCATAAGAAATAGAAAATGGTTGAGTCCAACAATAAGGTATGGAAATATGTGCTACTTTTGTGGATTACATGTACATATTATTATTTTCTATTTTGAAGCATTGGATTACATTACTTTTTTTGAATCTCGTGAAAAATTTAAAATATTTAGTTATGAAGCACAAAAAATGAGGTATGATTCTTATCTTGAAAATTCATATCATATTAACCATGAATCTAGTGTATATTTAAAAATATTTTTAGTAAGGTTTAAAGGAAGTGATTAATCTGTGTATAATGATAAATATATTCCTTTGAGAAAAATATTTCATAGGCTTTATGAAGAAGAATCCCATTCTGAATGTGAAATTAAGGAAAAGTCTAAAACTATTCATAATTACACTAATGAACAGAAAATTTCCTAAAAAGGGAAAAAAAATTAAGCAATATAAAAATTCACATACCACCAAAACTAAAAATGATCATGTGAAATAAGTAAAGACCCCAACCCCAGTAACCTGGAGTTAGTGGTTAATTTTTTACATTGGAATAAGATACAAGTAATCGCAACCTGAAGGACTGTATAGTTTGGTAGTCTTGGTAAACTAGATAAATACTTAAATATCACATTACAATCAAAAACATAGAATACAACATAGTATTTATTTGAGTTCCTCATTATTTACTCTATAATAACCCTCCATATCAATCATAATACAAATCTTGGTATCCTAGGAAAAGAAACATAAGAAATGGGTGATCTAAAATTCTCGGTAAGGATATGAGTATGGAGAAATATATGAATAAATAAGTCATTATAAATATGGAAAGGTAAATAACTGAAACACATACCATATATTCAATAACTTGAGTATAATATAAAAGGAATAAATAATGATAAAATAATGCCAAATATGTAATCACATGTGGCTGAAACTTTTCCATGGATATTTTGACCAGTCGAATAATCATGTGGATATAAATTAATAATATCATAATTAGGGAATTAATAATACTAAACAGAATAATCATACCATCATGGACTTATTCTAAGTCATCTTATATAAATTGGTAAGGCTCCAACCAAAAAATCAAGTTAGTTTGTCTCATGAGACCTACTGATGCATTGAGGGGATATAGTGGGCCTTGCCCATAAATTATTAAGTCTAATAAATTCCTCATATTAAAGTGGTGAAACATAATAAAAAAACATTCATATTGAAAATATATCATATTAAATGTTAACAATTACCCAATCAATAAACATAATCATAAACCATCCAGATTAATATGAATTGTATCAAACCGGTATATCCCCAATCAAACTGATCATAAAACTTATATAGAAATAATAAGTATGGTATAATTTCAATATATCCCCATGGTATCATAATTAAAAAAAATGTTTTATGTCATTTAGGAATATAATTAACAAAAAAATCATTAAAATAATTCTTAAGGAAAATCGCCTTTTTTACTTTGAAAATATTTTCAAAACCAAAAGTTCACAAAATATTTTTAAAATAACTTTTTAAACATAAAAATAATGCTTTAAAACATTTAGTGGTTATTATGGATGGAAATTATATACATTTCATATAAGTTAAAAAATATTCCGTTCACATTTTTAGTAAAATAAAAACGGGGTTTGTTTGGAAAATGACATTAAGATTCCCTTAACAAAATTTGTAAAAAATTAAAATATAGGTAAAATTTTATTTAATAAATAATTTTTAATTTAAAAAAAATAAATAATTTTTATAAAACATTATTTTGGAATAAAAAATGGGTTTTGACCGAAGAGAGAAATAAAGATGATTTTTCTTAAAAACATTACTTTGAACTATTGAGTAGATAAAGAAAGGAAAATGGAGGGAAAAAATGTGTTCTCATGGAATGATCATACTATAAGAAAATTAATTATTTTCTTGAGATATGGATGATAATAATTCATCATTAGAATCATAAACATAAACAATCCTGAAAAACAATGAGATTGTATCATAAGACCATTTCTACTTTGGTAACATTGAATCATAATCCCCATGAAGGAAATAAAATTAAATGAAACTTAAAATATCATGAGAATAAATATTCTTCATTATATTTCATTTCAAATGGTCTATAAAAATACCTCATAAAATAATATAGGTGCATAACATGACATATGTCTCAATGAAGGAAAATTGAGACAAAAATCCCTTACCTTAGATCAGACTTCCTTTGTGCATGTTTTTACCTCAAGTATAATAAATATTGGTTTATTGTACACATATTAAAAAACAATACTCATATATTTTATTTCATATGTTATTTACTTATATTATTTTATCATCCCTTTATTAACATTTCTTTATTAAAATCACTATTTCGGGTGATAATTGCTTCATTTTTCATGTAGGTTTTAATTCAGTAATTTTGGTCCTTTTACTTTGATAATGGTTCCATCACATATATAATGTTAAAAATTATTTAAATATAATATATATGTAATTATATATGTAATTATAGTAATCTATAAAATTTAGAGATAGAAAATGGTTTACGTTGTTCATAGAGGGAGTAGGTCGTACATACGCATGAACGTAGTTTACATTTTATAATCAGATGAAAAAAAAGGAAAATAAAGAGAAATTAAAATTTATATAGTCATTATTATGTAACATATATCATTTATATTAATAAAATACATCGTTATTACCATCCATGAAAAAATAAAATAGAAAACATTTCACATCGGTACATGGAGGCAGTAGTCCACACGTACACACGAGCAACGTTATTATTTACCAAGGGATAAGAAGGTAAAAATTTATATGTGGTATTATATTTATATAAGTATGGTTAGGTCATAAATATTTCATATATTCATTAATTTTAACCTTACTACCTTCCATGTAAAGCATAAGTGAAAAATGAATTACATCGCTTTGTGAGGCAGTAGTCCACCGTACACATGAGTGATGCTATCGTATCGCCCACAGAATAGAAAGTAAGAAGTTATATGTGGTATAATAATTTAATAACTATAATATTTTCATAAATATCATATAAAAAGTTAAATTCATCATTATATTTATCCTTTAAAGGTTTTGATGGAAAATTAATTGCATCAGTTTGCGAAGCGGTAGTCCGTCATATGCATAATCGAAGGTTTTGTTACCCATTTAATGGATTTGGGGATGCATATGGGTTATTAAATTAAAATAAATAATATCTAAGTATATATGGGACAATTTTTTTATTATATTATAAAGGTTTAAAATTATTTTAAGGAGGTTTAAGAAGAAATAAAACAAATACACATGTTTAATAATTTGACCTCTTCTTTGGATATCCTCTTTGAGTGTATACCTAAAGCCTTCTTAGGATGGATTAATAATAAAAATAAGGCCTATATGTTGTTTTTAGGGAATTAAGTAATTTATTTGGGTAGTTATTTTCTGAACTAAATGGTTTTGGAAGTTTAAATAGAGGATGAGAGAGGGTGGCCTTTTATAAGTGGGGGAGAGGATACACATTTTTTTTTTGAAAATATAAAGTGATACTCATGTTTTTATCATGAAAAAGGAATAAAAAATGGTAGTTATTAAACCATTTAGGTTATAAGGTCTAAATATATCCATACAATGGGTTTTGGAAAAATTGGTAGGTCATTTTAACCCTTATCTTCTTAGTTTAACCCCTGGTAAACCCATTTTTACCTTACCCGCAGTAATTAATTTTTATTTTTTTCACGATTCATTATAGTAAAAAATTTACTTGACCTTGTTAGATAATATAAATTATTCTGATTAAAAATATTAAATCCATTTTTACAAACTAAATTTATAGAATTATCAAAATTCAATTTAAAATTAAACCCACATGCGTGTTGAAAAAATGGGTTTTCCAAAGAAAAAAATTCAAAAGTTTAAAATGTTTTTTATATCAGGATTAAATATCGAATTTATTAAAGTGACCTAAATTATTTAAATTTTAATATAATTTAAATAATTTTACTTTAAAATAAATCTAAAATATAATTTAACTTTTTAAATAATTTAAATGAAAAGGGAGTTTTCAATAAAAATCAGTATTTTTCACTATTCATCAAAAATTAATCTTTTTATAAAACTCTCAAAAGTTTACCAAAAGATAATTTTGACATGTATATTTAAAAAATGAATTTTATTTTTTCAAATAAATTTTCTAAAATTGTTTAAATTTAAATTTAAATTATTTTCACAAAGCGTGACTAAACCGTCTTTTAGAAAATTACAGTTTTTCATAAAACATATCTTTTTATTTCAAATGATTTTTATTTTATTTAAAACAAATATAAAAATATTGAATTTATTATATACCATATAATTTTCATAATTTATTTATTCATATTCATACTCACCAACTTAATGGATTTGTTATAATGGTCATGTTTAAATAATAATATTTTTATTGAGTTTTGTGTTTTGTTTAAACTTGGAATTGCATGAATCACAAGCTATCAAAGAGATTGAATTTATTTTAAAAGAAATATATCTTTAAGTATCAGGATGTTTCATTCTCTTAAAATCTTATTTTTTTCATGTCATATACACTATCAAACATCGTTCTACTCATTTAAAATTTTAGGGAGTTACAAAATAAGTGTTTAAATACAAGTTATATATTTAAAAGATTAATAATACTTTTAGGGTTAGTCAAGGAAGAAAGAATATTTTGAGAAATAAAATTATACCTGTTTTGAGAGAAGGAAACCATTATGATAATTACATCTAATTTTTGTTTTTTAGAAGAGAAAAAAATCCAAGGAATATAAGAAGCTGTTGGATTCTATTTAATCCAATTCATATCTAAAGATGGATTCCAGAGTAAAATATAATGGAAAATGGTGGTCCATAGTGACTCAACATCCTCCTAAATTTGAGGAAATATGTGTTAAACCTCTCCCCACATTCATTAAATTTTTTAATATCTGTTTAAATAGGTGCATTACTTAGGGGGAGATACGAGCCATGGTGTGGGTAAACGTGATAGAAATTTACATGGTTTCTATTTTTTAAAAAGTTCTAGAATTGTGGAAGAAAATATTTTAAAACATTATTAAAGACAAACAGTGGAGTCATGATATATCTAGTTTATTTAATTTAGTTTCAGTCTAATGTATGGAAGAGATAATTTTGGAAAATAGTAGAAAGAATATACTTTACATTAATTTATATTTTATAACATTTTTTATACACTTTTTATCGATATAGGATATAAAAAATCTTCTAAATAAATGGTATTCTACCAATAAGAGATATCGTCAACTGGTGAAAATCTTAGATAAAATAGTGTTGTAATTCAGGGTGAGTAACTCCAAATAAGTGGTGTCTCCATGATGAATATAATCTCAACAATGGTTTTAATAAAATATTCTAATATTCAAGGGAATTTTTTTACGGTCTTTAAAAGTTGTTAAGAATCATCTTTAAATGTAAGAATCCTATATATATTTTATAGTTCAAGTGGTATCACAAGTCAATTTTTAAAAATAGGAGTCAATTGATTCTTATAGTGGTACAACTCTCAACTTTTTGATTTATTGATTATGCATTGAAAATTTTGTGTGATAATGTAATCAGGTCATATATTGTGCATTGGGAATTGAAAAGGAAAAGATGTTACAAAATCATTAAAATTCATGAGTGACATGGAAAAATTTGAGGATATTTTCAAAAACACTTATTCCCTACACCAATCCTATACTCATTAGGCTTATAGGGTTTGTTGATAAACTAAATTATAAGCGGTAAATTCTCTCATTATATTTTGATGAGAAATGTGAAATTGTTATAATGGAATTATGGATTTGGTTTTTCCCACCATAAATGTTTCAACAATTAGTTTTCCCAATTGGAATAAAAAAATATGAAATTTTTCTAAATTAGTTCTTAGTTATGAAGAATTATTTACATAAGGGGGATGTAAAACACCAAAAAAGTGAAAGGTTGATATTTTTCTCTCCATGTATAGGGATGAATATGAGAATAATATCCCATGTACTTTATTATAAAAATTATTGAAAAAGGGTTATAAGATAAAGAGGAATCCATTTCACATGAAGGTGGATAATATTAAAAGTAAAGAGAAGGTTAAAGAAAGAACTGCTCATGCTTGGTCCCTTTGTATTTTATTTCCAGTAAGGGGAGAATGATTGAATAAATGAGTTTTGAATATGGGGCAGAATAAATAAATAGAAGAATGAGTGTTGAATATTTTCAATAAAATCTAAAGGGGGATTGTTAGAACCCTAAAGGTTTTATTTTCATATGTTTATAATAGATTAAATAACCCTTATGTAGTGTCTTGAGTTTTTGGGTTGGGTTGAAAACCTCTCTTGACTTTAACTTTTCAATAAGTGGCCATGAAACTTTTTTTTCGTTGATTTGAACTCAATTATGAGAGTTCTGTTGGACTTATATAATGTTTTTGGGTTAGTCTAGAGGCTTGGAGAGTTCCTTGGGTGTTTTAGTTTAGTTTTGGAAGATTCATAGGCTAAATGTCCTCTTTTGGAAATTCAGGCTAGGGTGCCGATTTAGGGGAAAACTGTGTGGGCCTTATAGGTAACTATGAAAGCAAGTTTTTTACCTGAGCAATGTTTGTGTAAACCATGTGTGGGAGGTGCATCGTAATGTGGGTTTCTCTTCAGTTTTGAAAGTTAGTACCTCATGATTTATGCATGGTTTGGAAAACTCTGTGGGGCAGTCATGCAGCTTGGAGCTTCTGGGTAGTGGCAACTACATGGTTTCTGTACAGTTTGGAAAACCATGCGGGTAAACTGTTCAGCCGCACAATGGTTTTTTTAGTTTTTATTTATTTTATATTTTTCTTTTTCTTTCCTTTTCTCTCCTCTCTCCCCTTTATTCTCCCTTATCATGAACATAGCTAGAGTAATCTCATTCCTTCTCTACTCCAGTGGATTTTGATCCCTCTCCTCAACAGCTAATCCATTCTTCGAGTCATTGGTTGTGTTGGAGTCATAGTAGTAAGGCTACCATCCAACCTTCCTCTTCATTTATCTTTCACCTCATATTACATTATTTTCATCTGATCCAATTTCAGGGCATACAATAGAAACTAAGATCTATGTTGATCGGCTTCAAATTGGATCTCGATATCAGACGTGCCTATGTCTATGAGTCTAAGTTAGGTGATATATACCTTGATTTTTGTTTTGAGATCATTTTGGTGTGTCACTTAAAGCGTGAATTTTGGGTGTTTTGAGTGGGCACCTGTTATACCTCATGCTTCATATCAAAATGACTATGTGGCCCTAAGGGACATCGTTATGAATGGATGAACCTATTTCAGATGAGCAAGGCTAGGTTAGAGGTTATTATTTAAATTTAATTTCTTTATTAAAGTGTTTCAAATTTCTATATATGTATTTAATTCTTGAGATATCATATGTTGAGACCCATGCAGTTGTAACGGGCTTGGCCCGAGGTTGGGATGGCATGGCCATTAGGATTGATTGATGTTGATCATTGGTTGGGCTTGTCCTAGATTTTATTGAGTGGTTTTGACCACAGGATTGGGCATCATGGATGTTGGATTGAGGATACAAGGCCATCAAGCTAGGCATGGACCACAAAACTTGGATAGCATGGCCATCAGAATTTAGAGACATGGCCATAGGGGCATGAGGTTTTGGTTGGGGTGGCGTTGGTTCTTTATTTGGTGATTGTTTCTCATTGTGATGGATAAAGTGCCTATTTGAGTTTTCTTCACACATGAGGACTCCGTGAAGAGGTGTTTTTGACCACTTGTGTGGTTAGAGTCCCACAATAGTTGCAGATTATGTGAATATGGTTGGGGGTGCTTATCATAGAAATCCATCTGGAAGGTGAGGAGACTTCAGATGTCAGATTTGAGGCTGACGGTTGGGGGTTGAGGCATGTCGTGATTGAGGTTGTGGCTTAGATATGTATTTGAGTACATACATCATTTTTTCTCCAGTTTTCGTGACATGGGTTGACATGTGCTTTCGATTAGGGGTCCATGGAACCAGGATACTATTTCTTGGGCATGACTTTAGGGTGTCAGTACTATTTGAGACACGATGTGACATGAGGTATGTGGTTCCATGTTACATGATTGAGGTGGAACCTGACAGTTCACCTGGGTTGTATGACATCATAGGTGCCTTGGGTCATGGGATAAGGACCTTATTAGATTTTGGGATTATGGAATTGGCAGAGGCAGGTGATGGAATCTTAGTGGTTGTTGAGCACCAGGGAAACCTTTTTTAATATTTTACCATATTACTTAATTTTATTTATTATGCACAATTTCTTAAACACATATGCTAGGTACACACCATTGGGTGGTATCCTACTAATATTTGTCTCACACACTAAATGGGTCCATCAGTATACATGTAGACTTTATAAATTAATGTTCAGGTAAAGGATCGGCCTCAGAGCTAGAACTTCGTAGTTTCTTGCATGGATTTTGTAACAGGACCTTGAGGTTTTTCCTAGTTGGAGTAACTATTTTATTTTTCATTTTTTAGTTTACATCCTTGTATCAGTATGCTATTTTGTATTTATATGCAGCTATTGTGGTCTTCCATGGGTAGTATGTTTTGTATATTTACATGTAAGACTTGTTATGTAATACATGAATTGCCTTGTTTTATTTTAGTAGTTACAAGTGGTATGTCTGGCATGCTGATTTTCTTGTTTATATTCCTCTATAATTGTTATTTATTTCTTCTAATATTTATTTGATATTGACGATGCTTTCACCAATAGTAGGTATGGTTCAAGTCTGTTGAGTTTTTTATTTCCACTACATGTTATATATTATTACTCGAACTAGTATTATATCTTCCCATGAGTGGATAGTATCCCTAATATTGTCATTTACACCCTCTATACTAGTCGGCAACCATTGGCATACAGGGAGGTATGCCTAAAGCCAATGGAACCTAGTCTGATAGCACTGTTCAGGTGGATAATCAGGTTGGGGATTCCATAAGTTGTATTAGAGTAGTTCTTGACTGGTATTTAGAAGTAGTGTTTCATTTTCTACTAATGAGACTGAGAATACCTTTTCTTTTATGTTGGTTTCACTATTTGAGAAATGGTAGACTGGAGATTTGGTTATCATTAGAACTGGATTTTGAACTCATGATCAGGTGCTTACTACTCCATGTATTAGGGATGGATTGAGTTACCTTGGGTGGGAATTGTTTTTTTTTCTTTTGGATAGATTTAATTTTATATGATTTCCACCTCATTGGATCACTTGGAATGTGATGTCATTGGTTGTGATATGTGGCCCTTGACTTGGTGAGGTAAGGGATGAGAATATGGACCCTTGGACCAGTATGGAAATAGGGTTGTGATGCTTGTGCTTTCTTGGCTTTTGATAAGAAAATTTTAGGGTAATTTAAGTTTATAATTGCATGTATGCTTTGTAAAATGATTATACCGTGTGATAAATATCAAATGCCATGTGAAAATGAAAAATTCCATGATTTATATTCTTTTTAACTATGAAACATGATATAAAATGTGATATTACATGCTTTATATATTTGTATAATTACATGTGGAATGAGAAATGGGCATGGATATCATAGGAGAAGACAGGTTCTATGGATGAGATGATTTAGATCAACAAGATTAGGTGATTAGTTCTTTGGTTTGAGGAAACATTGGTTTTCAGGATAGGCATGGGCTGAGATTATATTGATACTTGGCTCTGTTGAGGGTGTGTAAGGAGGCCACGAGGATGGGATGTCGTGGGGCATGGTTGTAGTGGGGGAGAGTAAGGGTGGTGAGTATACATTGAATTTTACTTCTTTCCTTATCTGTATTATATATATATATATATATGGGTTATCTGGCCATTTATGGTATTCAGTGGGTTCTTCCTAAAAGTCTTGGATGGAGTGTTGGGTGGGTGATGACATAGTGACATAGGAGCATGAGCAGGTTCAAACCCTTGAGGGTCAAACAGATCATGAGCTACAGGTATAAGATTAGGGATAGGGTCAGGTTCAGGCCTAGTGCAAGTAGGGAAGCTACCAGACTTAATAGTGTTTGGGTTGTGGCTCAACGAGAAACTCTGATCGATCCTGGTACGTGTATTGAAGGGGATAAATAGAGGTTCTCAGGGAGTATATCCCTCTATGGATTACCTTACATAGGAGTTTTAGTCATGGCCTATGCTACTTTTTCAGGGTGAGGGTGGTCTGCAGGTGGCTGAGAACTGGATCAAGAGCATGCAGATAATCTTTGAGCAGCACTAGATGCCTCTAGGGAGAAGGGTCGAGCTGGTGACATACATGCTCAGGGGGCCTGCTAAGCATTGTTGGGATGTGAAGGTTCAGGCTGGCAGACATGAGGGACTGTCCTGGAAGGATTTTGAGGTCAGGTTCTTTGAGTACTTTTTCCTAGAGACACTATGGGTGGAGATATCTCATGAGTTCTTGAGCCTTCAGCAGGGTGACATGTCCGTCATGGACTATGAATATACTTTAACTGAATTGTCTCACTTTTCACCTAGTATGGTAAGAGATGACACCTAGAGGGTGAGGTTCTTCGAATATGGTTTATGGAACACCATTAAGGTGCAGGTAAACATCTTTAGGCTAGCCTCATTCTTAGAGGTGGTGAATTGGGCGCTCATAGCCAGGAGAAACCTAACAGACAGGTCTTACTTAAGCCGGGTAGTGACTTCAGGTGGTTTTAGGGGTGATGTTTCAATTCACAGGAAATGAGTTCAGGATGAGTTTCAGTTGGGAAGTCAGGCCAAGGACTCAAGTAGATAACCTCAGAGTGGGTATTCTACAGTTTTATTCTAGTGTGGGCAGCCATGACATGTCCAAACTCAATGTTATTGGCCTCCAAAGGAGTGTTAGGCATGTGGGAAGGTTGGTAACCTTGAGAGGTTCTACAGGAATCCTCCTTAGATAGTTTCTAGTTAGGGACTGGGGTAGAATCAATTCTCTGAGGTCGTTTCAGGATTATAACTAGGTGATGGTAGTCAGGGATTATCTACATGCAGAGGATGTGGCAAAGATAGTGAGACCCAACATCAGGGTCAGTGGTCGGTGGTTGGTGCACCACCATAGGTTGGTCAGGCATCAGGAAACCATGTGTTAGGATTGGTGCATGTTATGGAGCTACCAAGTTCTAAGTAGGTTGGTGAGTTGATATTAGTTAAAGGTACATCACAGGCTTGACCATGAGTTGTTTTTGTTTTCTTTTGGCATGGCCTATTGAGGCATGTCCATTTTGGAATGGCATATTGAGGCATGTCTATTTTTGGTGCATGATGTGCATAGTATGTATATGAACTGACCATACCCTATTCAATAGGTTGGAACCATCTCGGATGCATGATTATATATATATATGTGAGTTTTGTGGCACTAGGTTCAACACTTGAGCACCATGGGTACGGTATTTTGAGTTTCTTGGAATCACGAGCATTACGGAATGTGAGTTTTGAGGTGCTTGGGAATCATAGAATCTGAGGTATGTGAGTTATTTGAGGTGCTTTGGTCATCGTGGCATCGAGGATGTAGTGTTTGATTGAGGTGTGAGGCACCAAGAATTGTTTTGAGCATCCATGGGATGCGTGACCAAATTCTTCCATGGGTTCTATGGGCTCAAGGCGGGCACTGATGTAGTGTAGGATGTGATTGGGTGTCGGGAGCGACACAGGAGCACTTAGTGAGGTGCAGGAGTGACAGTGAATCACAGGAGGACCTTGGGTCTAGTAAATAGGTCGATGGATATTTTTTTCTTTTATATTTTGGTCGAGGTGAGACCATGTTAAGCAATTCCTAAGGTGGGGATCCCACTTGAGGTAATTGTCCTATACCCTTGAGACTGGGGTAGTCTAGGTTAAATTCTAATATGATGGTTATGTTCGGTACCATCTCCGTATTTTGTTTGATAGCTCAAGGACAAGCTATGTTAAGGTGTGGAGATTTTAGCATCCTGGGTTTTTGGTTCAGGTCAAAAACAAATCCCAATTTAAACTTTCCAATTATTGGTTATGATTCTTTTTGTTTCATTGATCAGAACTCAATTCGAAGAGTTACATTGGCCTTATATGATGGTTTTGGTTTAGTCTATAGGATTGGATAGTTCCTTGGCTGTTTTAGTTTTCTTTTGGGAGAGTTAGAGGCCAAATGGACTATTTTTTAAATTCAGTATGGGGTTTATGATTTAGGGGAAAACCGTGCGACCCCTTCCAGGTAACTGTGCAACCTAGTTTTGTACTGGAGCATTGTTTGTGTAAACTTTTCATGGTGGGCGCATGACCGTATGGGTTTATCTGCAGTTTTTATAGTGGGTACTGCATGGTTTGTGCATGCTTTGGAAAATCGTGTTGGGTAGTTTTGAGACCTAGAGCTTCTGGAAAGTGGCTACCGCACTATTACTGCACGGTTTGGAAAACCATATGGATAAACTGTGCAGCCTGCACACTATTTTTTTAGTTTTTAATTATTTTATATTTTTCTTTTTCTTTTTCTTTTCTTTCCTCTCTCCCGTTTCTTCTGCCTTTTCACGCTCATAGATGGAGGAAGCTCCCTCCTCCTCTCCTCTGGTGTATTTTGATCCCTCTCCTCAAACAGTGATCCATCATCTGAGTTTTTAGCTGCATTAGAGTCATAACAGTAAGGATAAGTCCATCCACCCTTCCTCTTCATTTATCTTTCACCTCATGCACCACTATTTCTGTCTGAGCTAATTTCAAGGCATATGACAGAAACTCATATCTACATTAATCGGTTTTGAAATGGATATTGATATTGGATGTGCCTATGTATAAGAGTCCATGGTATATGGTGTATACCTTGATTTTTGTTTTTAATTCATTTTGGGGGCTTGGATTAAAACGCACATTTTTGGTACTTTGAGTAGGACCCAGTTATACAACATGTTTCATATCCAAATGACTGTGTGAACCTAAGGGATGTCCTTGGGCATGCCCAAACCTATTTCAGATGAGAGAGGTTTGGTTAGAGGTCATTTATTCTTAGGGTATTTTGGTTGGGGTTCCAAAATCATCTGAATTGAAATTTTTTGATTTAAATTGATTACTTTAAATTTTTATGGCTTAGTTAAACAAATTTGAGGCATTTAAGACCTCCATACTGATATGTTTTAATTTTTAGATTGTGAAATTCTATCTTTTCAAATTTAATTTCTTGATTAAAGTGTTTTAAACTATTATATATATATATATATTTAAAGCTTGGGATTTCATATGTTGAGACCCATGGGGTCGTGACGGGATAGACCTGAGGTTGGGATGGCATGGCCATCGAGATTGAGTGATGTTGATCACTGGTTGGGCTTTGCCTGTATTTTCTTGAGTGGTTTTGACCATAGGATTGGGTATCATGGATGTCAGATTAAGGCAAAAAGGCTATCAAGTTGGACGTGGCCCATGAAACTTGGATGGAATGGCCATCAGATTTGAGTGACATGGTCGTAGGGGCATAAGGTGCTGGTTGGCATGTCTTAGGTTCTTTATTTAGTGATTGTCACTCACCGTGATGGCCAAAGCCCTAATTTGAGTCATGTGCATATAGGAGGACTCTATGATGAGGTCGTTTTGACCACTCATGTGGGTAGAGGCCCCAAGAAGGTGCAACATAAGTAAATATTCTTTAGGGAACTTGTCATGGAAAGCCACATGGAAGTTGAGGAGCCTTCAGATGCCATTATTGAGGCTGAAGGATAGGGATTGAGGACTATCATGATTATAGACATGGTCTTAGATATTTATTTAAGGACATATATAATTGTTCTTCTGGTTATCATGCCATGGATTGATGTGTGCTTTAGAGCAGGGTTCCATGGGACTAGGATACTATTTCTTAGGTATGCCTTAGGAGTGTTGGTACTATTTGAGGCATGAGGAGTCAGGAGAAACGTGGTGCCATGTTACATGATATGAGGTGGAACCTAAGGGTTCACCTAGTTTGTATGATATCATAGGTTCCTTGGGCCATAGGCCAAGGACCTTCTTCGATTTTGGGATTTCAACATTGGATAAGGAAGGTGACGGTTTCTTGGGGGCTATTGAGCAATAGGGAGACCTTGTTTATTATTTCACCATACTAACTTTTATTCATTATGAATACCTACTTAAACCCATATTATAGGTACACATCATTGGGTGATATCCTACTGAGATTCATCTCACACCCTTCATGGGTCCTTCAATACATGTGTAGACTTTATGAATTTACATTTAGGAAAAGGATCAACCTTAAGAGTTGGATCTTATTAGCTAATTTCATGGAGTTTGGCATGGGACCTTGAGGTCATTTCTAGTTGGAGTTACTATTTCAGTTTTCCAGTTTTAGTTTACAAACTTGTTTCAACATGTTGTTTTGTATTTATATGTAGTTATTGTGTTCTACCATGGGAAGTACCTTTTTTATATTTACATGTAAGAACTATTATATAATACATGCATTGCCTTGTTTTGTTTTAGCAGTTATAAGGGGTATGTATGGCATGATGATCTATTTATTTATCTTCTGATACTGTTTTTATTTATTGATTCTTCTATTTATTTGATATTAAATGTGCTTTCGTCAATGGTGGGTATGGTTCGAGTCTTTTGGGTCATTTATTTCCGCTGCATGTTATATATTATTACTTGGAACAATATTATATCTTCCCCTGAGGTTATAGTATCCTCAATATTTTCATTTACACCCTCACTTCTAGTCAGTTGCCTTTGGCGTACGGGGAGGCATGCCTAAGGCCAGTCGAACCTAGTCTGATAGGACTATTGAGGTGGCTAATCGGGTCGGGGACACCACACCTTAAAATATTATGTTGTATTTGTTTATAAATGAATCCTAATTACTATTAATGATGTATTTGTTGAAAAATTATATTAGTCAGATGATACAGGTATTGTTCATGAATGTTTCAAATATAATGATTCTTTAGTTGGAATCCATGATGAAAGAAAGAGGTATTTCCAAAGAGTTATATAGAAGATAAGAGGGCCCAGGGGTTTTTGGAAAAGGAGGAGTTCTGGATAAAGGTGATTCACACCATGAATAATAGGTTCACATCATGATGGTATCTAAGTAAGGTTTTTTGAAACATACATATCGTGAATCATATGGTCACACCATGAAGGTTTATAGAAGGTTGGTGTTTCCACCATGAAGGTGTGATCACACTATAAAGGGTTATAAAAAGATGCATATGGTTCTTCCTATCTATGTTTCACATCACAAATATAGATCACATCGTGAAAGTTTTAAATGTTGTTGGACTCGAATATACCCAATATTTTTTTCTCCCTAAAGTATAAACACATGTTATGAATTCATTCATGATGTGAAATGATTTATCACGTCATGAAATGTTATAGAGAATCCATAGTGAGAAATAGATAAGGAATTCATGTCGCAAAGGAGTTCAAACCATGAATAGATATAGATATTTGGTTTGTATTGGGAATTATAAATTCACATCATGAAGTTGTCAAAATAGAAATTAATTATTAATATTCCATATTTTCACCATTTTTGGATTTTGAGGTATCTACTTTGTGGATAATCCATTCACACTATGAAAATGGAGTTTTTATCCAGCCTATCAAACGCTCTTGAAATTTGGGAATAGGAGTTATAACATGTGATTTATAGTCTTGAATCAAATTTGACAACATGGTTTGACTACATTAAACATGAATAATTCCAATAAGAAAAGTTGGATTAAACTGGTGCACTAGATTAAATGTTTGAGGCCTATAAAAGGCTACTGCGATTAGTCCTGAAAGGGATGGGATTATAAAAATAAAGGTACATTGAACATATGAATTTCAGATAATATAGAATTGATGTTGTGAAAAAGGATAGATATAGGAGAAGAGGGTTGATACTAATTAAAGATGTTTCCAAACAAAAGTTTGTATTTTTAATGATGTATCATAAAAAGTTAAGGCTAGAAAAGGTGATGATCATAACAAGTATATAAAGGACCACGAGAGGACTTCAAAGTCACCTATCCATACTCAGTGAATCTTTTAAATGTGATATTTTTCTTAGCCTGCAAGATAAATTATTTTCCATTTATAACAGTGAATGAAGGAGGTAAGATTAATGGAAGTGATCCCAAAGAGATAGTTCATATACCCTAATCTTATAAAGTTATGAGTGACCTTGAAATCCCTATAATAGTGAACTTGGTGTTTTTGGTGCATAGGTGTGTTTCCATGAATGCTCCTTAGATTATCCTATAGTGGTGAACTAAGTAAAACTCGCTCATATACAATTTACATCCTGCATATACACCAATTTGAAAAGTGGGTAAAATCTATGTTAAATATTAATCTGGTAAAAGTCTAGTAAATAAAATATATAATTAAATCAATATTGAAGTTTAAAGAGAAAAAAAATTAACCCTTATGTTTAAGAGTTTGAGATCCTTTATGGTGGTGATAGGTAAAAGAAAAGGTGTTAAAATTAGACAAGACTTGTATACCCTAATTTACCCTCCACCCCCTCAGGGTATATATCACATTAATTCCCTTTTAGATCTAACAATATTTCATATAATATTATATATTTAAAGTAAAATTTCATATAATTAATAATGTGAAAGAGTTCATGTTGGAATGAATATAAAGTGTTTATATTCAATATTATAGAATGTCTATAAGGTTATCTAAAATTATAAAGTGTTTATAATTAGGTTTTATTTATAAATTGTTTATAAAATTTTATTTTATGTTTGAATATGTGAATTGTTCATTTTTTGAAATGTTATTCTCTGCATTATTCATAGATATAAATTTTTTATATTATGAATATATGCGTTTTTTAGTTTAATTTGTTAAAATACTTCTCTTTATTTTAATACATGCATTTGAGGAGTTACATGCAAGGTATGATAATAGATTTAGTTTTATACTACCTTTAATTTTCCATATATTTGGAAATAAGACAAAATTATGTAGTTGATTATGATATATACATATTGGGTGTTATAATTATTATGGAATTTAAGTCCCTCTTAAATAAAGTATCACCATGTAGAGGGACATTGGGTCAGACTCACTATTGACCTAGAGGTTTATGCCTTGTTCAAGAAAAGTAAGGGTTGAATATCTTTGTATCCATGCTTACTCATGTTAAGATTATTGATTTTATATAATTCTAAACCTTTACATCAAATAGTTTCATGTACCTTATGTATACGATGCATTTGGAGATGTTTGAATATAGTTGGCATTTTATTTGAGTTAGTTTCCCAATATATGATTTGTGTGAAGGGTTATACAACAATATAGTTTAGACATATTGATTTGGTGGATATAATAAAATTCCAAACTAAATCATGAGAAGCATGAATACATACTAAGGGAATAAAATGAGATAATATGGAAAGATTTTAATAGAAAATCCATTAAATACTAAGTGAAAGATTCCTTTCATAGTGGAACTTTTTAAGACCTTGATCATTCAGTATATTTATCCCTAAAGGTCAGGTTCCCATGGATTATCTTAAACGATAAAAGTAAGTAATGAAGTGACCCTGATAGTAAGGTGCCTTATTCTTGGAATTTTATTTGGGTTACACTTATCTGGAAAACCCTCATGGTTTAGATAATAGAAAAATATAGTTGAGGTTATATACATATGATGGATTTTTTTAAATATTTATCCAAACTATCCAAGAATAATATATGATATTAATGACAATTGTTATCTACTAGATGTATTCATGGCTTATTTATGTGCTAAAACTGATGTAAATCATGATGAATCATGGGTTGTGGATAAATAAATATATATGATCTTGTGGGTTATCATTTATAGTGAGATTAATTTAATTAACATTCCATTATGAAAAAATTTAAAAAATGATACTCATCTGATAAATGCTTCTATTGTAGACAATAGAAATGTCATCATAAAACTTTACTTTGAAGATAATCTTATAAAAACGAGAAGCTTATTGTTAGAATATTTGTCACACCTTGAACGTTATTTTATTCTTAATTATTTTATTTAATATTGTATTTTTATTTATATTTTTGGGTATTTATTCTAGAATACTCTAAAATTTTAATGTTTCAATATGTCGTACAGTTAGCCCGTGGTTAGTAATAACTGTGTGAAAGCTATGTGGTAGGGGTATGAAATTTACAAGAGCAGTGGTTTATGTTTGGCACACGGATTGTCCAGAAATGTGGCAAAACCATGTGAGTGATTGGGTATTTCTATAAATGGATGTACAGTTAGCACATAGTTTTTACAACCATGCAACCAAACCTTGTGTGTCTCCCAAGTCCATAAAATTTGAATTTTCTAAAAATTCCCCTTATGATTTTAAAAATCTAAATTGGGTCTTTCCTCCCCCACTCATTGAAGACTCACAATATAGCCAAGAGAGGGCCCCCACACATGACTCCCTCTTCCCTATCCCATGGATTTTGTACCTCCTTAAATTTTGGGTTGCATCTCTCTAGGTTAGGCTTCCTACTCCTCTCCTCAACTTGTTAATATCACATTCTTCCTCCCCTTCATTGTGCATCACCCTATCCAAACCTTGAGTAGGGTTTAATTTCAAAACTATTTTTATTCCTTATGGTTAGGGTGTGAAATAGGTAATTTGGTTATTTCTTATTTTTTAATCAAGATTTTCATCATCTCTTCACTCGATTGAGGTAGGTGTTTCCATGATTTCACTTTTCCTTAACATTCCATTGGTTCTTGGGTGTTCAAAATTACATTTCATTCAAAATTATTCATTCTATCTATGTTAACATATATATATATATATCAATTTATTTATGATATTATTTCTAAATGGGTTCTTTTTTATTTTCCCTTGTCATATGTCCACACCTATAGAATAGTTATATTTTTTACCGATAAAATATTCATGGTAGTTTTCATATATAAGTTGATAATTATTATTGTTTGAGATTGTTCATGTAGTTGTATGAGTTCATGTATGACTTTAAGTGGCTAATTGATTGGGAATTTTTTTCTTTGAGAATTTTTATTAAGTTCACTTATTCCATCATTTTATCATTCACTTATGATTGATGGTGTAAATGTATCATGTCATGTTTGGTTCTTATACACATATGCATGGGTGTATATATATATATATATGTATGTATGTAAGTATTCACATGATAATATATTAATATTTTCATTGAAAGGTGTGTGTATATATATATATATACGAATGTATACATATATAATGATAAAGGGAAGCTTTGAAATTTAAATTTGATATTTGAATTCAGTTTTTAAATAAGTTTTCAAAGAGAATTAATAAAATAATTTATAAAGGTTTGATTGTAATTTTTCTAGATAGTTTTCTAAAACCATATTACACCCATAGTGAAGACCCTTGATCTTTTTATATTTTTTAGCTTCGGTATTGATATGATTTATATTTCTTATTATGTGTAATATAGAGGAGATTCACACAATCAGGGTAGGAAGGTGGGATGCAGATATGATTATTTTATTGGTTTTTATTTGATCACCTCATACTACTATACTCATGGGGGATCTTAGGAAACATAGTGAGGGATTGAGAGATAGTTATTATATAGTCACAATGAGACTTACTAGATCCCTCTTGGTATATCATGAAACTAGGATATGGGGGAGTTCCACCAAAGAGGCTAATTGAGAGAATTTAGGAGGTTATAAACTAGGAATTCATCGATAAGATGATAGATGGTTCCACCCATGTATGTTTAGGATCACCTTATGAAATTTTTAGGAGCTAACATTTATTATATATGTATTTTCCTAAGATAATTTATCCTCCACTTTTACATTCCATTTTTATTATTGATGATGCATATGATATTTTATTTATATTTACATTTCTATTATTATATTTTTTATATCATTATTACTATTGTAATTTATCTTTATTCCATTGATTACTTCTTTTTCTTCTATTTAGTGTCATTGTAATTAAATAATTTCTACTGTTTAATGTTTTTCACCCTTTATTTTTCCCATATGTTTAGTTATTGGTTTTCTTTATGAATGTTCAAGTGTATTTTAGTGTAACTAAAACTAATTTTTTATGTTGGTTTCATAAATTGGTTTATTTAAAGTCTATTTTAAATGTAATTTTAAATGTTTTAAAAGATTGTTTTGGATTTTAAAGTATCATTTTTTTAAAATATTTTGATTTTTTTCCCATGAAAATATAAGAACCTTATTTTAAAATAGTGTATTTCAAACTACCATTCTTAAATAGTTTAGTTAAAGGGATATCATATACTTTTTGGTGAAATCCTATTGGGCATATCTTCTCACACCCTACATACAACACTGGATTTCTATATACCAAGTGTATTTTCTAGGTTTAGGTTCAATTTATGATCACTTATAGAGTGAGTTTTTATTGAGGTTGGAGTGTGACCTTAGTTCACATTGAGTTCTTAATATGGGAATGTTAGTTTCACTTTATTTCTTAGAAATTTCATCCAAGTTGGCTTTCTATAGATTTTTATTTATAGTATTGTTTTATATCTGTCTTATTACTCTTATTTTATTTTCATGTAACTTTAAGTTGCTTATATGATCTTTATGTGAGTATCCAATATATAGACGTGACATGTTGTAATTTAAGTAAAATTTCATTGTTATATTAATTTAATTTCTTCCAGTGAAATGGTTTAAATTGAATAAATCTAATTACATGGTTCTTATCTCTAGTCTGAGGGGATTAGGAATGCCCATTGAGCCTTTTTTGTGGATCATATCGGGCACTCGGTTCAGGGTAGATTGGGCACTCGAATCATGATGGATCAGGATGATTTATGACAAAAATAGTATCAAGACCAAAGTTCTTAATAGGGCCTGGGTTATTTAAGTTAACATGCTATTTGGGAAATCTGGTAAATGGGAGATTGGATTATCAAATCTCAATGAGTAAGGATGATAAGAATCTAGCTATATCTTACTAGACTTTATCCTCGATTCACACTAGGATGTTGGGCCATGAGACTTGAATTTTGAGGTTTACTTATTGGTTTATAATGTATTTTTGTTTAATTTAATGAAATTTTGATTGGTGTTGGTGTTTTTTTGGGTTGTTTTAGAGTTTCTTATGTTTTGGTGTGAAAAAATAGGTGGAACTTGAGGCACACAATCAGATCACATAGCATGACTATCCATGTGGACACCACACACATGATTTCAAGAAAATATATATGGTATTGGAATTTTTTCACATGGTTCTCCAAACCATGTGGCTAAAATAAGCATAACCACTATCCCCTTTAATGTTTTTATTTTTTAAGAGTTATTTTGGATTTGGAATTGTTTATAATGTTTTTTTGATTTTGTTTGAAAGTGTTTTGATATTATTTAGTTTTATTTATATGAGTTTTTAAATGTGTACATAAATTTTAGTAGAAAATGTAAGTTTCATAAAATGAATTAAAGAGGATTGAGTGGATTGTTGATATGATTTTTATAGATTTAAATGGGATATAAAAATTGAAATCTAATTTAAAATGGTAACTGAATGTTTTTAAATTAGTAAGGATGATTTATAAAAATATTTATAGGGGTTTAGTATTTAAAATATTGTGAATTTATTTAAAAAAGGAATTTGTAAAGTTTTACGGTGATTTATAATGGGAATTTGAAGTTTTATAAATGGAATTATAGAATTTTAAAATGGGTTTCTAGTAAAATTTGGTGATTTAAAAATTTTAAATGTAAAATTTAAAATGTTTTGTGAAAGGAAACCTTTGTATTTTTTATATTTTTTAATTTTATGGGGATATGGTTATTTGTTACGAGTTAACATTTTGATGGAGGTTTACTATGAGTGGATGGGATTTATGTTTTGGTCCATTATTAATTTATTTATGTTTATTATTTTAATATTTTAGGTAAACCTCCCTAGAAAGTCCCATGAAACCATGGTAAGCTTGTATCAAAAAGACTTCCTTGAAATTTGAGTGTTTCCCAACCAATTGATGACTCTCCCAGGAATCTATGTGGAATGGTAGAGATGGATCCTTTTTATTTCCCACCTATCCTTGGGATAATTGAGGTTCTTTAGAGTTTGTGGAGTGGTTCGGGAAAATTGGTGGAAGGTCTTTGTTTGGATCTTGGGTCCAAGGTGTTTTCATTTGATTTTTTATTATTTAGAAATTGGTTTGTGAATCCATGATAATGGGTTTAGTCTCCTTTGGTGTTGATGATGGTTTATAGGCAGTGATAAACCAAGGTCTAATAAGCATGTTATAGAGGAGTCTCATTGTTCCAGTGTTGCTTCACTTGAAAAGAAGTGATTCCTCGCCTAATTTTTTTATGGTTAATCAAGGAATCCAATGGATTCCTCTTCATTTACTCCTTTTATTTTTTTTATCATCACTTTATTGCCTTAAAATTTATCTATCTCATTATATTTTTAAAGACTTGAAATTTCTATGGAATTTTTTTTCTAAAATACATGGGAATTTGACGAATCTACGAAAATTTACGGTGCTTGATTCCAAGGCCCGGTGTGCCCGGAATCAATTTCTGAAGTTTTGTTTGGGTACGTTCAGTAAACATACGAGCGGGTTTTTATAACTTTTGAACTGGTTCTTGGAATTGAAATCTAAGGGCACCTTTGAACTGACAGTGCCAGTATTCACTTAAGAAGACTTTCACTTTTACGGCAGTGGATCGAGTTTAAAAGATAGATTTTGGGTTTTCATGGAAAATAATAAAATAAAGTGTGCATCAATTTATTTAATTTAAGATTCCAAGTGAGTGTTGGGTGGTTAAAACCTCCTCCTGGAAGTTGGAGGTGGGGCCACCACACCTTAACCTCCCATGAGAGGTTATGGTGGTGGGGCCCACCCAAACTCAACCTCCCATGTGGGGATAAATGAGGTGGGGACCACCCGAGATTTTAACCCCTTGAAACTCCCCATTAAAGTAGAGAAACTCTCAAGCTCCAATTAATATAGGGGAGCCTCATCAACTCCCCTTTATTTAATTTGTGCCAACCCTTAACATTAATTATGTGGACCCTATCTAATAATTTATTTCTCCATTTGAATTTCGTGCCAACATCTAAAATAATAGGCAATCTATTATTATTATTTTTCTTGGAATTCCTCATTCAGTGGGAGCCTTTGAGAGGAGAGATTGGGAGAATTAGTGTTCTCCAACGAAGAACCCCATCTCCCAATGAAGAACGAAGAACGAAGAACGTTGATCTTCTTCGACTTCTTCCTCGAAGCTTCAACCATCATGAGACATCTTCGACGACCAACTCCCATAACTCCGTCAATGAACGACGAATGATGAAACAAAGGTTGGGGTTTTATTACTTGAAGATGTTATACCTTTTCTTATCTTCTTAAATGGGTAGAAAGGAATTGTTTGCGGACGTGTTATTGTTCATCTGCTTTTCTTGATGAGCCAATTGATACCTCCCTAAACGCGGTGGGTGCGGGCCAACCTAACATGGCCTGACATCCTCCATCGATTTTAATTCTTGTGGTGTTCTTCAGCAT